>JAYKKI010000038.1:20417500-21017500 GCA_039881145.1 Druceiella hillmani | reverse complement strand
AGTCTCTAATATTTTATAAAGGAGTAGTTTCATACATTACGCGTATGTTAACGTATTTTAAAGTAATAATCTCGCATTGTTCCTGATGATGACAAATTTAAAAAAAAATGACATTTCGAATAACTTTGACTTGAGTGGTGATATTTACAGCATAAGATGTTAATATGCTTATAATTCATTGCTTACTATATTATTATTGAAATAAAAATTCGCTGAAGTCACTAATTTTGTGAATAAACAGATTCACATGTCTTCATGCTTTAAGGAACTATATTTTAAAATAAACTTCATATAATATTCTGCTAGTTAATGTGGGATAAATAAGCTGTTTGACATATTAGCTGTTTGACATATGTTTGACATATTTTATATTATGGTAAAGAGTGGCCTGATTGATTAAGCCTCATTTATATTTTAGCATACGTAGGGAGATAAAATAGACCATCTCCAATTAATATGCAGAACCTCCGAGCATAGCAACTATAGCTGATCTACCGCGATTGGTCATCAATGTCTCAATAATTAGCAGGTATGTACAATTGTGCCAATCGAGCTGTTTTTTCCCATGCATTGGCACCCTCGCACACCAGGCACCTATTTACACAAATCTATATAAGGTTTATTAACCATCTCCATAAGTTTGCTCTCTGTTAGGCTAAGTAGATCAAGAGTTTTAACATGTAGATAAAAAAATCATAAACACAAATCGAACTCAAACTTGCATCATTCAAGTTCAAACGTGGAAAAGTAACAATACATTAAATTTATTTTATAAGTCATAATTGGAATAACATGTTGCTTGCGGACATTTTCTACATTTTGTTCGAACTTCTAAAAAGTTCAGAACTAATTAGCTATACGTAACTATTATCGTAAATATAACCTTTATCAATGTACGAAAGTTTTTGTATTAGACGGTTTCTAAAAAAACTGATCTCTAAAAAAAAAAGAGATAGGTAGACAGACGAACGGGTTCAACAGTGATTTCTTGTAGGGTTTTTCTTTTTCACTTTTGCGTTACGGCACCCTAAAACTTCTTTTTAATTTAATTCTGTTTCATTTTTTTGGAGAAATATCTAGATAAGTAATTATTCAACTTTGAATTTGATGCATCAAAACGTATCAGCTTTAAAAATCTCTTTATTTTCAACTAAAATTTATATTTATTCTGATTATTACATTTTCATAATATTCTTGATATTTATTATTTTCGATCTATTCGAAGGAGTTATAAAAATATGTTAATTGACAAAATTAATCTCAAATGTAAGAATAAAAAGAACCATTTGGTGCAATCTGCATTTACTTTTCTACCCGTTTTATTATTCTTTTATATCTCCAATTATGGTTTTAACATTTGTCAGCAGTAGGCCAAAAGACCAAGAAAATTCTACTGTAAGAATAAAAATGTTTTTCTTATGCCTCTTTCTTCTTTCTCAATCTCCCTTTTACTCTCCATGCATTTACATTAAATTTAGTACCCAAAACTTAATTTTATTTGCTAAAAGTTGAATCATAGGATTTTTCTTAAAATATCTCCAGAGAGCAAGATACAGTCGATCCAACTTTCTACAAATATTTTACAAAAGAATTACCATAGATTTAGTCTAACTATAAAAAGGTGTCTGCGTTATTTTAAACCTAAAACTTCATGAATAATTGTGAGACTTAGTAACTGTCTCCTACCGCCGACTTTTAATAGGATTACCCACTTTTTATCTGTATAAGTTTAAATTGAATAGTTTCAGGCGCAAAAAGGTTCCAGCGGCCTTAAAAGCCGACCGTAATAATCTGAATGCTTATATCCCAGGATATTTAGTGACTGTTGTAAAGATGGAGCTATTTCACTCTAGTCTTCTTCATATTCAAATACCATTTTCACATGTGTTAGGCGTGCTACATAAATGCATAAATGTTTGAAATTCTTTTCTTGAAAAATAAATGTATTAATAAGTACTGAATATAGCAAAATTTGTACACGATAAGAACATGTCATGATATGTTTTATAAAAAAATATATATATGGACGCAGATTTATTCAGATTAATATTAATTACGACATATTAAACATTAACTTTTTAAAAGAATATTCAACTAAAAAGATATTAATTAAAAACAAATTTTGTATCAGAAATGAAATTTATAACGTTTTGTGCACATTAACAACGTAATTATATCGTATGAACT
This sequence comes from Druceiella hillmani, assembly GCA_039881145.1. Taxonomy (NCBI): domain Eukaryota; kingdom Metazoa; phylum Arthropoda; class Insecta; order Lepidoptera; family Hepialidae; genus Druceiella; species Druceiella hillmani. Next base: position 21,015,313 of record JAYKKI010000038.1, on the reverse strand, counting down.
AAAATAATTCAGCCAAATTATACAATATAAATAATTATTGATGATTTTAAGTTATTTTAAGTCCGAAGAGGTTTGTATAAACTCTAAACTGTATATGCCTGTTAATTTTAAAATGAACTACACCTTCTTATTTTTTAAACGTAAATATAGGAATTCAAAAGTACCTACAGGAATAATGATCGTATTTAAAACTCGCCAAATTTTGTGGTCAGATTTATGAACTTCATCTCTAAAAGACTTCCAAAATATTATTTGATAGTGCCCTTATTTTCGATAATAAAATTTCACACCCTTGCTTTATTATTTACAAGTATGCTAATTTAAATGGTTTACTTTTATTCTACAGAATAAATCTAATAGTATTTTAGTACAATATTGCTTGAGTACCGAGATATAATATCAGACATTCATTATAACTAAAATTCCTAAATATCGAAGTCATTTCATATCAATTCGTAGTTAATGTAAAAAATATGCATACTTAATGTTAAAGAAAACATGCTATGCTGTGCCTAAAGAAATAAACATAAAATATTTGATATCACGATATAAACCGAAAATGGCACGTTATATTATATAACCACGCCTTACATCGAAACATGAACATATAAAATACAAAAATTAAATAAGTTTCGAAGTAATATTTATTTATATCATTATGTTTCTATAGTTTTAATATAACTTTTTGGGTAACTATATATGTATATATATATATATATATATATATATATATATATATATATATATATATATAAAATGAATTACAAAGAATATTCGCCATCCTCAAGTCAAATCTGTCCAAAAATATTTCGAATATAAATTTTCTAAAACGCTCGAAAAAAGTATATAGATCACCTACAGTGACTTACAGTACACCTGACGTGTTATAAAAAATTCACTCTCCATCATTAATAAATGTAAACTATCCAAACTTTTAAGTTTATCTCGCCTATATATTCTGTGGACAAAATTTTCTTCTAAATTATCATTTTATTTCACAGATGGTTTTTTACTTCTGCCGACAGTTTCTACTTAAACTTCTTTTCTTTTGGAAAGAAAATTTATATTTGTACAACGAATGTCCTTGAGCATTTTCTGTTATATACCTCATATAGGTAATATTTTAATTGATTAAAACAGCAAGTAGGTAAATCACGAACTTTTAATGTTAAATTTTTAGGTAACCTATCTTCAGAATGGAAAAAGGAAACCGTTATATGATAACTTAGTTGTTGGTCCCTCTGTCTGTCAAAGATCCTTTTTTCAGAAGCGGCTTAACTTATCAAATCGCAATTGATATCGCCTGTAGTCTTTTAACCGACTTCGAAAAAGGAGGAGGTCAGCAATTCGGCGGAATCTTTTTTTTCATGTATGTCCAGCGATAATTCTCTACCGAGTGAATCGATTTGGATGATTCTTTTTTTATATTAAAGAGAATACTTTAGGGATAGTTTTATGTAAATATGATGACGATCTGATGATGAAATCCGGAAATTAATGATGGAACTTCTTAACAAATGGCAGTAAATGAACTTGTTTCAAGATATTTGCTACGGGTAGTTGCAAAATAACTTACCAGATCAGGGTCTGATGATGAGTTCTAGGGATGAACAATTGAACTCCTCAAAGCATGTTAGTAAATCAACGGGTATTAAAGATATTTGCTACTAATGGTTTTTATTTTGCAAAATAACTACACCATCGACCAGGTCCGAATCTGATGATGAGTTTTGGAAAATAACAATGGAAGTCCTTAACAGATAATAGTAAATTAAACGTAATTCTAGATATTAGCTACTGTTATTTGTTACTTAGCAAAATAACTACACCAAGGACCATGTCAAGGTCTGATGATGAGCTCTAATGATGAATAATGTAACGCCATGACTGATGGTAATCGTGATTCAATATTTTGCTGCAATTTGATTCAACATATTTGTTAGTTGTTACTTTAATAATTACTTTGTAAAATCTGATATTGTATTTTGGATATCGAGAACGAAACTCCTCAACGGCTACCAGCTAATCACTGACCGCTATTTCTTTTGCCACTTTTATGTGTGTTGTTGATAACCAACTTTAAACAAATAGGAAATTATCTATGTACTAGCTTTTTCCAAAAGTTTAATATTTATACAATATTCTAAGAAATAAATTAATTGAACATTAGTTATAGTGTGATGATAGTAATCACTAAAAATTATAAAGTAATATATCTTTTGAAAAACCGACCACAGAAAAGTAGGTGCTAAAAAGTAAAAAATAATTAATTGAAAATAGGTATATAGCTATAGGTAATAAGCTACTTATTCGCAATAAATAACATAAAATAACGTAGACATTTTACTTTTTGTCTCTTCAAGTTCACTTTCTTCAAAATTGACTCTTTTTTAATCTAACTGACGCCAAATAATTTTCAGGTTACATTAAATAATATAAAAGCCCAAACATATTCCTCTTCTTGTTACCGGAAAAACGGGTGAACGAGCACCTAATATGAAACTAGGTATGGATATGCTTTCTTACAAGAGGCTTACTGGAGATCCCTTATGTCAAGAAATACAGTTTTCTTTATGGGACTAATACTTTATTTGTTTAGTAATTAAAATTGTATGTTTGCTTCATTTATGCGTGAAATATGAAATGCTTTTGACGATACTATTAATTATAAATACTTCTTTATTAATTGGAATTAATAAACTGGTCGGAATCAATAATCACTTTAAAGAGTCATATTGTATGTCTCTAGTAATGTAAGAAGACTTCAAGAAAAAATAGAGATAAACGTAATGTAAACTGAATATATTTACCGATTAGAAGCAGATAAACATTTTGAAATAGGCGGAATAATAAAATATACGTTTGTGATATCAGAAAGGGTATTTATTATCTATATCATGTTGTATGTACATGAATGTAATGCATTTCCTTCATAGTGGCTAACTCCATTTTGATGGGAGATAATAAGGTCATGTAGATAGTTAGATATTAAATAAATTAATAATTAAATTGATCTAGAGAGTTTTGGATTAATTTTTCATACTAACTATTTAATTTAGTACACAAAAGTTATGATAAAGGACATACTTTTTGACGATTGCATTTAAATAATAAAGTAAAAATTGTCCGATATAAACCCGCGTTATCTTCTAAGTTATCATACTGATAGACAGAATTTGATACAATATGATGTTATGAAAGTTTCAATTATCTAACCCATCTTTGATTTAATAAAGTCCATTCAAAAGTATCTAATAAAAATAATCAAGGTTTATTTATTTTATTACTGCAAACCTAGATATTTTCAGTGAAATTTGTACATAATCTTTACACTCCTCCTATAAACTTCCTACGAATACAATCTTATTATAATCACTTCATGCTGGAAATATGAAAAGAGGTATTGAAGGATTAATCATATTTAAATTTTTTCATTAGATCACTAATATCATATAAGAGGTTAAGAGCCTTATTGTTATGGTGTAAAACGTAACTCAAATGGTCATATTCGATTGTTTATTCCTGAATATTATCGATAAGTGGACAAGAAAGGAAAGTAGAAAAATAATATTCCACTCCAAGTATTATTTAACATATTTTTCTAGTACTTCGATTTGTCTTTCGTTTTGATGAGTTAAAAACAATAATACGTTCATTTATATTTAAATCACAAGATTTCTGTAAAAGATTGATTAATCATTATCGATTAAATGAAACCATAAAGTAAAACACAAAGCATATGTACCATAATTGACTTCTTTTGAAACGGTAGCCGTTAATTAGTCCTAAAATAGTCCTAAAATCTATTTATATGTATAATTCACACAGGAGTAATATAGGTTGTTGTCGATGCGCTTTTTAATGGGAATATATATTTTTTGTCAACATTGAACTATACGGGTAAGCCAGATTACACTTCGGCATGAGACAATAAACCTTTAGTACTGTATTAAACGTAACTCGCATAAAAAGTTGGAACACAGTAAACGATCAATAACATGTGAAAATGTATAAAAACACATTTTAGTAAAACAAATAAAAACGTATATTCTTCACCTATAACTCTGAACCATAGCGGAAGGCAGCCCAAAGCGAGTATTTCGTTCGAAAATAATAAATGTGTATGCGTAGATGTGGGGATGATTAGTATTGAAAACAAAGAATTGCCAAGCGTCAACGAACTCCAATCAGTCCCATTCCATCCAAAATTCTGGTTTTGATTAAAATCAAAACCAGAATTTCAGAATTTTATATAATATTATTATTATTATATAATATTAATTTTAGAATTTTATTTAATAATAAAAACTTCTGCCCTTAGGGCCGAGTGCAATCAGGAGTTTTTATTAGCCTTTTTTAAATTACTTTAAATCTCGTTTGATTAGTCGAACACCTTTATTGCGTTTAATTTTACCGTATCATTTATCCTTATTTTATTTTAAAATAAGGATAAATTAAATTTACCTCCATTTTCTTTTTAAGTTTATTATTTCGCAAAAAATGTATGATTTGTGGGAAAATTATGCGATTTATCCACATTAGCCATTTTGCCGGGGTTCAGAATTATATTAAGGTTGATGGTTTAAGTTATGTTTAGTTTTTCCTTATTTGAATATTATGTAGTTTTAGTACGTTATAAGAAAACTACAGCGATTTTACGCGTTTAGCCAATTATATGTAATAGGAAAATCTTTAAGCGAATAAAAGTACATTTTCAAAAATGTTATTTATTAAAAAGTACGTTATAAGAAAACTATAGCGATTGCTACCCACAAAATGCGCTATATGTAGTTTTAGTTGCAGGTGGAAGCAATATACGTTTAACACGGGTTCCCATAATGGAATCCCTTGACCGATATTGTAAAATTGTCTTTTTCGTTTTCGAGTTTTTTTTTGTTCAGATAATAGACTTTCAAATATATTCCAAAAATCGTGGTACCACAGTACTGGTATCAAATGTGATACAAATGCCTGGAGACATCATTTTCTTTTACAATTATATCCAGAAAATTAAAGAATAATTCTTGGATATATCAAGCAATATTTTTTTAAATAACATATTTCGGATCAGTATCACATTACTGGTATCAAATGTGACACAAATGCCTAGAGACATCATTTTCGTTTAAGGTTATATTCAGAGAATAAAGAAAAAATCTTGGGTACATCAAGCAATATTTTTTGAAATAACGTATTTCGAATCAGTATAAAAATTCGATCAGGGTTTCATTCATACAAAACAATATAGTAATTAATAGAAAAAAGACATTTCATATAATATTCCTCAAGACGTGATTGGCTCAGAATAAGCACTAAAATTTGATGGTATAAAAATATAACTTTATATCAGTTAATCAAAATCATATTACGAAAATATAATATATAATACTTCACAAACTTGTTACCTTGTCCGAAGAACTTTACAATAAAGAAAAATAAGTCATGTGGGTTAGGATGGCATAGTGAGTTGCCACTATACCAGCTCGGAAGAGATCGCATGACACAAATAAATAATTAAAATTCAAGAATTAGATTAGACAAGAATATTTTTTTATTTAAACCAAATAGACAGAACATAACAAAAAAACACGAGGTGCCTCTTACCTTAAGAATTGAATTATAAATTATTGATATAACGTAAAATGGGAACAAATTAATTGATTAACTTTAACTCGAAAGTGCGTAATTAGAAATAGATTTACATTTGTCCATATAGACAGAATATAACAATACACAAATTGCCTTTTGCCTTAAGAATTGAAACATGAATTATTAATGTAATATAAAATGAGGACAAATTAATTTATAACTTTAACTCGAAAGTGCGTATTTACAAATATATTTACACTTGTCCATATAGACAGAACATAACCATACACAAGTTACTTCTTAACTTAAGAATTGAAACATGAATTATTAATGTAATATAAAATGAGGACAAAATAATTTATTAACTTTAACTCGAAAGTGCGTAATTGCAAATAGATTTACATTTGTCCATAATGAGTATATTTAAATGATGTATAATCCCTTTAGACTGCACACATATGTAAAAATGGGCATATTAACCGTGAAATTGACTTACATTTCCTTTAAAAAAACAACAAGCAATAAGAGATGATTAAATGACTTGTTTAACAAATATAAAAACAAAATAGCATCCAGTATATTTTATTCATCGAAGTAAAACTATTTTGTAATGTTTGGCCAAGTATTCAGTTAATCGTGTTTATGAGACTACCTTTTATTAAAAAAAAACCTAATTCAAGTGATAGAGCAGGACATTTGGCTAGACGTCTGCAAATATTGAATATTTATTTTGTTTAAACCACAAGACTAAGCTTTATTTGCAAACCAAAACTGTGTTCTTCTCTGTCAAAATATGTTTTTTCTCATATTCCTTGTTTTTGTACTAACAATCGGTAGAATTTTTTTAATTAAATTTCTTGTAAACTCGTTGTAGATAATTAAAAAACACGTCCGTCCGTGTATAAATACATAAAACACTTGATTGTATCTTCGACTGAAGACAAGTTTTGGATTTGTGTAAGTAATAGTCCACTTTCTTTTTACAAATGTTACGTTGATAGAGAGATGCTTCGAGAAGGTGCTTTTAATTATTAATTTTTTTTTCTTTATAAAAAGCTTTCTTTTTAAAAACATATATAATTGTCTGTGTGTTAGAATGTTCTGAGAAGACGAGATTGTCAGTTACCGTAAAAGTTTGAACGCGATAGTTTTAGAATAATCTTTAGAATTGGAAAGACAAAAACTCGAATTAAACAAAATGAAACAAGAGCATGAATACAAATGTCTAATTATTTATCTTTATGATTTGAAGGGCAAAATGTAATATTTAAGGTGTTTCGATGCCTGAGCTAGTCTCTCATACTAATCTTTGAAATTTAATATAAAAAGGAAAGCACTGAATAGTCTTATTATACGCATTTAGATTCCAGTGCCCGGGCATTATTCCGCCGTAATATAATTAAATTATCATGTCTGGGGTGATACTTTTCTATTCTTTCTTTTATCGAAAATAAAATTTCTTTACTTTCTTTTATTGAATTAAAATATTTAATCTTGAGATATTAAGCAGAGTTGTAATAAAATTGTGTATATTTTTATTTTTTTACGAATATGTCTACAGCGCACGTAATAGTATTAAGTGTGCTGTTTTATGACCTTAATGCTTATGTTTCTTAAATTGCAAGTTAGACCATGTCTTAAGAGTATGACTGAAATTTTTATTGATAGTCAATAAAACAATTATAAACCATGAATTGGAAATATACATTTTAGGCTGTTAGCGGGTCTTTGGTATCGTGGTATTATATTTATAATATTATATTTATAATATTTAACTACCTATCTGGAGCAAAATAAACTTATATGAAGCTAAAGTGTTTGTTTTTGTATCAATATTTCTTAAGACTCGAGCAACTTTAAAATGAAAAATACCGGTTGGTCTATATTTAGTAAAGAGAGTCAGAGTAGGGATTTGAATTTTAACCTTATTTGATTAATATTAGATAAAAATTTGTATGACTTTCACCCGTCAATAGTTTGTTGGGGGTAGTGCTCATTCTAAAAGAAGTTTATGGTGTCTAAAAATTGGATTGGCGAACGGATTCAAATCTAACACTTAGTTACCAATAACACTTAGTCATACCTATATTTTGGATGTAGCGGTTATGAAGTTAAGTATATTTCGAAGACAAAGACCATATGCACTTTCACACAACTTTTCTCCTTTACCTTACCTGGTATGTGATTGTTAATCCGGATTCCGTTTTATGAAGAAAAATATAGGAAATTGCACTTACAAACAAAAGAAACCGGTACTTTACAGGATTAAAAAACTTCGTCACAATATAAACTTTTCGTATGTACTAAAAAGGGTGGAACCACAATTAATTTGATTTCATTTATACGTATATTGATATTTTTAATAGTGAATAAATGTCAAATCTCTTTGAACGGGTAAATTAAAATTATATGGACTCAAAGTTATGAGATAGGTAATTGAAATACACCACAAATGCTATGTAACAACATACATTAACGCTTGCGGCAGCTGATTTTAACATAATAACTAGCTGTCAATTAAATTATAAGACGATTTTTAATGCGGTTTTACTACTGTACATGCTAATGATACTTACCTTTTTAGCTCCTTCTTAGCACTTTAGTTGAATAAATTGAATGATCTTATGCATAAACATTTTTTTTCTAATTTTATAATAATTTTTATCGCGAGTGAAATATTCTAAAATCAAACGTTATACCAAAGTCTTCCACATCATTCGTAAAATCATAACGCTTGCTACACTTTTCTACGGCCATGAAATGGATAATTTATTAAAACCAAGTTACAAGTCATTCCTCTCATCCCATTTCTTCAACTGCCTTCCCTGGCATAATTATTAAATATTCCGAAAACAGAAGCCAGACGATAAAGATTAATTATTCAATTTGTTTTTCTAGCTTAGAATATTTTCCGTGTAAATTTAAAGAATAACTTATTTTTATGTAAAGAATTTCAATAAATCCAGAGATAAAGTTATTGAAAAGGAGAACAAATAAATTAATGTTTTTGTATTAATACTCCATGAATTGGTAAAGTAATTATCTCAATCCAGCTGCAGTTTTATTTCAGGCAGTGTTTCTAATATGTGATTAAATGGATAAGATTTATGAAAGTATATTTATTTCTAAACAAATATTTTTTAAATCAAAATGACAACACAAATGAGTATTACCAGATAAAATATGAAACAATCAGTACGTATTCAAACGTAAAATTTATCACCCATGTATTTAGAGAAACGATAGAAAATGTGACAATGAGAACACTGCATTGTTTGTGAAATTCTAGATTCTATTGTCTAAGAGAAAGTTCATTTAATTTTAGTCCTTTAAACACTTTAAAGTTGGATTCTGTTTTAAAATATTTTTCCGATCGTCTACTATATTTATACTTATATGTTCTATATTGCTTAAACTTAATTTTTACAAAGTAAATAAATTTACCTGTAATTTTATTGGAGGTTAATTTTTATTGAGGTAAAAAAAAGATGAACGACTGTTATTTAATATAAGTCTATAGATAACTGTTATTTAGTATAAGTCTATTGTTTTTAAGTTACATAATTTTAAATAGTTCATAAATCTGTTTGAGATTATAAAGACTTTTGCTACATTAAATACAGTTGATTGGGCAAGTAGAATATTTTTAATTAAGCGTGCATTTCTTTTCATTTTATGATCTGGTTGATCTTATAGATCAAACATTTCCCAAAATGAATTTATTAGAAATTTTTAAAACACAGAAATGAATTTATCCGTTTATAATATATAATATAATTTATCAAATTATAATAGCGGTTTGAAAGAAAAATATTTTCTTAAATTAAACGAGAATATAAGGGTCATTTTATAAATCTTGAGAATATTATATATTCGTAATTAAAGTGAATTCGAAATGGCTTTGTTTTTCTTTCTATTACGTATTTTAAAGTATAATTTTTCCTCCCACCTGCAAAGTATCGGAGGGACTGACATCCATTTCACATTCCTAAGTGAATAGCGTCTACCGTATAATATGATTCTGTTTGTTACTTTGAGTAGATTGTAACAGATGGGATTCGGCTGCAGCCACGAGCCCTATTTAGAAATTTGTATATCGTGATTTATCTAATGAAAAGAAAAGGTGTCGAATGAATAATGAAATGGTGTTTTGTGGAATTAAAAATATTTTGTCTTGCCTTTAACATACAATAAAATTAACATACAATCCTAATGAAAAATAAAAAAATTCACTTGTAATGAATAGCATATTCGACCTTAGGTGGAATACAAAATGTTTGGCGAGGGCTCTGGCTAAAGAGTCGAATATTCTTCAAAATTATTGGCCAGATTTAGCGTCTATACACATATACTATACGCTACTACAAAGCGGTACTGTAACAAGGAAACAAATAAAAATTTTACTATTAATTATGCAAAAAAGATCATATAAACATTATATTTAAATACACGATAAGGATAATTCTGAATAGGGAGAAAATCCTATCGTCGTATTTAACAAAGAAAAAGTGCATGCTCGTAACTCTCTCTCTATCAAACTGAAGATGGTACATGAACCCAGAGAACTTGGTATAGCTTTGAAGAGATAGTGGTTGAAATAAACAATAACAAAAACAAGACACTATTGCTAGTGAACTTGATAATTACTACGCAATATATGAAATAAATAAATTATCCATTCCCTTGGTGGACAGTAAAAAGGGCACAGTTTTTACAATGTCTGCCAAAGTTTGACACAAAATATTTATTGGTATTTGGAACTAGTATTCATAGGACATTTTTGTTTTTGAAACCGCTTCGCTAAATGTTTGTAAAGAAATAGACTTATTTCCATTAATGCCAAAAAATGTATATTTCTGCATTAGACTACTCTACTACTTCTTCGCGTAATCAGGAAGAAAAAAATTGTTATTTTTCCACTTTATATTTTGCTTTTGGCTATATACTATTACCATATCAAATTTTATCAAAATCCGTCGAGTAAATTTTGCCTGATGCTCATACAAATTAACGGACACAGACAAAAATTAAAAAAAAAATTTGGTTTCTTTTGTCATTCTATACGCTAAATCAATCACTTTTTTATAATATTATCAATGTACAGAATTCAATCTGTTGCAATTTTGTTACATGTGTAGAAAAAAGTAGCTATGCCCGCGACCTTAATTACGAACTTCTAAAAAATGTTATTAACCCAACTAGGAGATAAATAAAAAAAACACGAATCCCCGTTAATTATAATAAACATAAAATTAAGTTTTTCAAGCAAATTTTGTATTTGAACGAAACATTCGGCCTGTACATAAATATCCTCAATTTACGGACAGAAAAATTGAAAGGATTTATTATATGTATATGATCTTTAAGAAAAATCAGTTATATACATATAAAATATATGATTAGGAAAAATATGTATTTCATTTAAGGCATAGATAATACCAGATTGAGCTTATTTAAATTTGTTTAAGCAAAATCTACTAAATTTAAGATCATGAAAAAAATATATATTATCATCGACAATTGGACGTCGTGGTTGTTTCCGAAACACGATTGAAATGTCTTTTGTATTTAAAAAAAATTCAAAACTATCTTGCAATATAGATTTTAAACCTAATTAACTCCGTTATTTATAACACTTTATGAACCGAATTTATAAGACAAAATGTTTACGTTTTATATAAAATCTTGGTTGTTTTTTTTATTTTAAATAAAGTAAATAGTGTTCCAATAAAAAAAATAAAACTCATTATTTCTCTCGAATATCGTTGTTCATGCGACACTTTTTGCTTATTAAATTTTTAGATATTTTGGTTCGTTCTTTTTGTAAATCAGTTCGTGTTAACATTTATATTTTTTAACGTAATTCATTTTGCTTACTAAATATTGGAAGTTTTATATTTGTCTTTTTTAATTAACCATTCGAGTTTGTGTCTATAAACTTTCTTACGCGATCCTTTCTGCTTAATAATTTTTTTTTCATTGTGGTTTGTTTTTATATATTAATTCGGCTTTGTATTTATAAATTTTACATAGAGGCATTTGGCGCATCGGGAAAAGACCTAGGCTACGTTTCTTCTCGAGTAATATCATTTTAAATAATATTTTAATCCTAACTAATATCATGAATTAAAATTTGTGATTATTTGTACTTCTATCATGTCATAATGGAGCAAAAAAATCGACGTGATTTTTTGCATAGAGATAGTTGGCAAGCCACAAAATAACGTAGGCCACTTGTAAAAGCAAGAAATCTCATCCTAACTATTATGACAATTCCAACTAATGTTAAAAATTCAAATGTGTTTTATGTTTTCCCTTTTTTTATATCGTAATGGAGTTAGAGATCGACGTGATTTTCAGAACAGAGATTATTGGCGGGCCAGGAAATAACATAGGTTTCTTTCTCATTCGGGAAATCTCATCCAAACAAAAATTACAAATTCGACGGATTTTAAAACATGGAAAGTGTTTTGTTTGTCCTTCTTTCACGTCGCGATGGATAAAAGATCGACGTGGCTTTCAGCACAGAGATAATTGGCGGGCCAGAAAATTATATAGGCTACTTTCCAACCCCGGGAAATATAATTTTTACTACAGCAACAATAACAACTAATATTAAAAGTTCAAAAGTCTGTTTGTTTATACTTCTTTCTCACCGCAATGGAGCAAAAGATCAATGTTTCTTTCTGCAAAGAGGTAGCCTAATTTAATATTCCGTTTAACATTTTTAAAAGTATAAAATTTAGTCATCAAACAGCGTTTAGGACAATTATCAATTCTTTAATTGGAAAATATTCGCATGAGAAAAATCGACACTATTTTTCACATTTGTCGATGGGTACTTTCAAAAATGAAAATAGGAGGCAAGACATTTTCATGAAGATTGTCGTAATAAACAATGTTTTATTGATTATACTTTTTGGGTGTAAACTCGATTACTGCCATCTTTTTCTAGGTTGTAAGTAACCAGTTGTCCCTTATTAGTTACAGTATTCCAAAGGAAATTTATTAATAAATTTATGAACATTTAAAATAAAAGGAAAACTCTCATCGTTAAAGAGAAAAAATTAAAATATGTGCTCTAATTGCCTATGAAGGCATCTATAAAACTCTTACGACGATTGAAGAATAATTTAATGTCAATCTATATTCAAGTTACAAGGAAAATAAAAGATCGATTAAAACAAAATAGCTTCTTTCCTATTCTGATGATAACGAGGTTGAGTTTGAAGGATGTAGTTATGTTTTTATAGCATTTCCTAAACACTGGGGTTACGTGCTGATAACCTTAGTGCAAATTTTTCATTGACGTCATAAATGTGATGAACTGAAAATGTTTCAATTGCGAATTAAATTTTTTGTTCCATTACCTTAAGAATCGATGCGTCACTTATTTTCATGTTTATAAATCTGAACAACAATAACTCAAAACCAGATTACGACATGTTTTTTTTGCAAATCAAAATACCGTAAAATCAAAACGCTACATTAAGTATTAACACATAAACGAAATGACATATGACATTAAATTATTTGATAAACCCAGTTTAAATTTTGTCCGTAAAATATTTTGGTTTCTGTAAGATATTTTGTATATTGTTACCTACTAACTTTTAATTTTTTAATGAATGTGAAAAAAGCGTAATACCTAATTGGTTTAAACCAAAACTTTTATGAAAAACATGTCTATGAAATTTTGGATGTCAAAATATCACTTTTACGATTTAGTTTTCCATTTCATCAAATGAAAATGCAAAAACTCAGCCTATTAGTTTTGCCCCTCGTGTAAAAGTCAATTGCTATCAGTTCACATTGTTGCGATCATTCCTCCTCATACGCTATTCATATGCATATATTTGCACATTTCTCTTTATAACTATTCTGTTCCTTTTTTACTAATTGGGTAATGTTAAAACTAACAAAATTTAATAAACAAAAACATTAGGCAGTACGTTAAGTCAGAAAGAACTTTCTATAATTAAAGTCGCAGCTAGGGAATGCAATCTCTCGAGATTAGGTATTTTTTTTCTGATAATGTATGCAAATGATATTAATTAAATTTACTGGTTGTCAACATGTAAGATAAAAATAAAACATGCATAAAATGTCTTAAGTTGTCAAACAAATATAAAACGTTCAAATTAAGTAATTAAAAGTAATAAGAATTGCTTTACTAATAAAATAAATAGGGGGTTTAAAATCAGATGAAACTTTTGTCATGCTGTGTTTTAAATGGAAAAAGTCATGTTTGAAAATGGCTCCTCAAAAAACACAGCATATCAAGGATTTCATATAAAAGATGACTCCTGATTTTGTAGGCCAAGACCCTGCGGCCGAAAATGCTCGTTCTGCCTCTATGCTTCTGGGAAACGCAGACGATAGACAGTTATGTGCACACTGAAGGAGGTCGACTTTTACCTCTCCGGCTTCATTCAAATTCATTTCTGTTATAATCAGCACCTCCAATAAATTCGTTGAAGAATTGGTTGAGAAATTGGGCTGTTTCAATGTTGTCAACCAACCCTCATGAAAGGAAATATTTTTTCTAGTCGCGGAGAGAACATAAAGTGGCATATCATCATCAGCTTCTTCACTTTTGCCTAGTGCAAGATCAATAAAAGCAGCAGCTGACGTCGAAAGGAGTGACTCAGTAACCGACAAGTTTTCCTGTGTGTGATAATTGCATTGTGTCTTGCAGTGCAATATTTCTATAAGTTTTTTTAATTTCTTTTCGGATACTTATTTTCTGGGACATTTTAAACGTTATTAAACATCTTAAAATCTGAAAATCTTAATTAAAAATCTTGCGAATATTTTTCCAAATACTCCTCGTATTTCACAAAATCTCTCAAATATATCAATATATCAATATTAATTAATGTTAAATTATGTTAAGCCAGTTCGGCGCTAAGTTATGCGGTTTCTTAAGGACGCAGCCAGTTTTCTTGCCAGTAGTATTGTCAGTTCTTCTAGTCTTCCATCATGAATCTCCACGTGGTTTTGACAGTAATCAGATCAGGGTCTCTATAACATAAGACCTTCACGGCGGGTTTGGTAGGCTGAAATACTCAGTTTAAGTTTGTCAAAATTGTATACTCTTCTGCACTTAAAGAGTAATTCCTATTAGCGTCAAGACTTACGTCGATCAAGGCTTTGCTGATACACAGATTGACTTTATTAAATGTTGATATCATATCAGCAAGGCTTGACCAGCGTGTTTTGCAATCTGGTTTTAGCTGTAAGTTTTTCCCGAATTCTTGAATAATGTAAACTCGGGGGGAGTTCGTTTATGGTTGGCGATTGCTTCAAAAACCTGACCAGTTTTCTGACTTTTTCTATGATACTTGCGTACTCTGTATCCAGATCTACCTTTCTTGCTGGAAAATAATAATAAAAAAGTAATCTTCGTCATTGGAGTTTATTTCGGTTTCTTCTCCCGATACGTTAGGAATCTCATCAATAACTTTGCCCTAAGACTAAGACAAATCTTGTTTTTGTATAGAACGTTCATTATACACAATGCAATGGGCAATGGGCATTGCAGAGCCATGTAGGGGATTAATCAATCATCCTAATTTGATCATTACCTAAGTCCCGTCTGTTTTAATGTTGACCACATCATCGTCAAGAGGCAGGCCAAATTCCGATAGCCTATTCTTCAGAGGGTCTACTGCATTTTCGGCAGGCATACTACCGTATATTCTGATCAAGCCTAAATTCTAAAATATAGCTTGATATTCTTTGCATGCATTTACGTTCATATAACGTTTATTTCTGGAGGAAGTCCACACATCGAAGGTTAATGTAAATCTGTGGTGATCTTCCTTTAGCTGAAAAAGTTCTTGTTTGACTTTTATTTTTAAGGTCGTTCCATAATTCGTTACCATAAATTGAATTGAATTAGGAGATTTTGTCCTGTAACACTAAAAAGGTCTTTCAGGTCTTTTGAGGTGCAAAATTCATGAAAAAGTAAACCACCTTTAGCCACCATTCTTGAAACGTTAATCTCCTTCGAAGTATTTTCAATGTAAAAATGGTGCATAAATTTTCGCTTTTTAAGTGCTGGTACTGCTAGCAGTGATAGTGGTATAGTTGATGTTTGCTAAAGTGTATTATCTGCTAATAGTACCGGTCAGGGGCCGCTGGTTCTGGTGCCGTTGGCCCGGGAATCGCTGCTAATACTGAAGTTTCTACATCTTCTTTAATCTCAACAATTTTTTTGTATCAATTTTGTGTTTAGACTTCAAGTGTGTATGTAAACCTTTTGGATAAAGGTCTTTAGCTTTCAAAATATTCCCACACAGTTTGCACTCTGCGTTGAGTTCATCATTGGATGTTTAACAATATTTCCAAACTTCTAACGAATTTTGGTATTCACTGTACACTCTATTTGGGTTTGTAGATATAGTCCAAGTTAAATTAAGTATTTCAAATTCTAGCCTGCGTTATTATGCAATCACTAATTAATTCACCGAAACTTCTAATAATAGCCAATCAGTCCCTAAAGTTTAACAAAAACTATATAAATACGTTGTGATTTCTAAACATATGAATGCGTATAACAGCGAGTCGGATCTCGTCTCCGCCATCCGCCACAAAAAAGTGTTGAGATTGAGGAAGATGTAGAAATTTCAGTATTGGCAGCGATTCCCGGGCCAGCCGTGCCAGAACCAGTAGGCCCGGACTAGCACTATTAACAGATAATACACTTTAGCAGTCATCAACTATACCACTATCACCGCTATCAGTACCGATACCTAAAAAGCGAAAAATTACGCACCATTTTCACACTGAAGATACTTTGAAGGAGATTCAGGTTTCAAGAATGGTGGCTAAAGACGGTTTACTTTTTTGTGAATTTTGCACCTCAAAAGACCTGAAAGACCTGTTTAGTGTTACGGGACACATATTGGCAACATCCCATACGAAAATTCGCTAAGGGTGCTTGTATTAAAGCGCCGACGCCATTATTTTGGTTTTCGACGCATTTTTTCAGCTGCTTTTCAAGATTTGAAAAGAAGGTAACCGTTTGCTTAGCCTATTGAGTATTATTTCCGACTGTAGAACTTTAATTATTCCCATGGTCTTCTGACTATTCGTCATGATTACTTTTATATCTGATTAAACAAATTTCTTCATCTTCTTTGATAAGTCATTATAATTCGGGGAATGATATTGCCCTGTACAATCATTGTTTAATTCCAGAATCATAGTTTTGTTTTTCTTAAATTGTACATAATTTAAATTCTTTTACCATTTTGCTGATTTCTTTTCCTTCAATCAAGAACCAATTATATCCTCTATGTCTTGGTTGTTGCAATTTATGAATTTGGCTTTATCTTCGTTTTTCATGCACAAGCCTAATTTCTGGCCAGAAACTTGTGGTCTGATTATATTATGGTTATTATTCTCTTCCATTGTCCGATTGCGAAATACGTGGTGCACGCATGTTTAGAAGTACATCATGTGAATGGCGAGCTTTTCTGCCACTAATTTGGTTTACGATGCACTTAGTAAAACAAACTTAGTCACATAGTCTTGGTAAATCACAATAAACTTGAATTTTATATCAGTTTCGGCGATAAAATCGATGAGGTCAACTACTGTTTGTTTTAGAATATTAAGTCAGTTTTATAACTAGATCTTTCTGTTTTTGCCTGCTTTTATTAAATTCTTCCTCAGATATGTAAATATATAATAAGTTAGAACTATTTATTCTTCGACAATATGCTAATATATAATTTTTTTTTGTTTTATCTCTCATTTACATTTTATCAGTTTATCTGACACTAAAATAACCCGTAATGGCAATACACACACAACAAAAACGTATAAGTAAAGTAAAAATATAAAATACTAAAATGGACATCAAACGCGCAGAAGTCTCAAGATGTGTTATGATAAAATTAAATAATTATCTCCAGTTGGAAAGCCACCTTAATATATTTTAACGTTTATATTTTATCGCTTTTACGACCTATTAAGCAGTTTCACTTTGGTCATTTCAGTTTGCCTGAAGTAGGAATTATCTTATTAGGAAAAGTATATGGCTTCTGTATGTCTTTTTTGATATCGTGAGCTTAATTTTTTTTTCATCATGGTGAAACTACATAGTGTAAAACTATTAATTACTGGCATATTTTTTCATTAATATTTTACACTAACAAAGAATTAAACTTAAGGTATTTAACAATAAAATATTTTTATATAAAAATTGTACTGAAAAATACAAAATAATAAAGATATTAGAACACAGTTGGATTTTTTGCGGTACATGATCGTTTCCGAATATAAATCCGTTTGCAAATTACTGCTACTACAGACGATGTTTGGAATAAATATATCTGCTTCAGATTCAAATTTCTAATTTAAAAATAAGATATACTAAAATCTTATAGCTCAGGCGGGCAAAATTCCTGCAGAATCAGAAAAGAGTAGTTGTAATCCGCAGTTCAATATTAAAGTTTTTACGTGGACCTTCCAATACTAATTTAAAACTGTTGATCTTCGAGCAACACCATTTAAGCAAGCAGTACCTACACAGTGTTAAGACTGAGAACTTGAAAGGCAAAATTTAGTGACAGAATTACTGATTGAGACTGAAATACTAATCTTTAATGGCTGGTCCTTAATCCTCACGGTTTACAGATGATATCCCTCCAGAGTTAAGGCTAAAATATTGAAATTAAAAGTTCAGTGGAGAGCGTTTGATTGAGACCCAAAATACTAATTTATAAACGGCAGATTCCAAAGTTTCATGGTTAAGACAAGCAGCAATCCTGGAACCCAGAGATAGTGGCAGTCTCTAGTTGAGGCTCAAAGCAATAACATAAAACATAAGATCGTCAAGTCTCACAACTTGGGTAGGCAGTGCGTCTATATTGTTAAGATTGAGGACTTGGAACCTTAAGATTAGTGACAAATCCTTTAGTATAAATAAAAACAGTAGATTTTCAAATGCCATTTTTTACGCAGGCAGTAACAACGAATTAAATGGGCAGCATCAGGACCGAGGACTTGGAATCCTGAGTATAATCATGAGTCTTCCTATGAGACAAATAATATTGTTTTAAGAATAGAAAATTCTCAAGTCGCGCAGTTTATGTGGATAGTACACCTAGAGTATCATAAATGAGGAGTTGCAGCCCGGTATTCAATAACAAAGTCTCTGCTTAAGACCCCTAATATTAACCTAAAAATAGCAAACCCTAAAGTCTCACGATTTAAGCAAACAGTACACGGTCAGCATCAAGACTGAGAAGTTTAAGCCCAAAATTTAATAGTTTGTGCTTGAAAGCCGAAGTCCTGATTTGAAAAATGTTGGTCTTCAAGGTTCACGGTTTAGATAGGACGTATTCTTGTAGCTTGCAAACTGACGAGTTAGAATCAAGAGTTTAATGACAGGGTCTCTGCTTGAGACCAAAAATGCTATTTTAAAAACAGAAGATACTCAAGTTTCATAGCTTAGGCAAGCAATGAGGAGTTGGAACATGGAGTTTAATGGCAGAGTCCCTTGTTAAGACCCAAAATAATAATTTATAAACATAAGGTCTCAAGTCTCGTGGTTTAGGCAGGCAGTACACCTGCAACATGAGGATTCGTGGAACTCAGGTTAAAAGTATATTGTATTTACCCATATATCTTATCTACCTATTTTTTATATTACTTTCTTGCTATTCAAGACAAGTCCAATGAATCCAAACTCAATGGGTTTACTCCTCATCGCTGAAGAGTCACTATTTTCCGACTCATCATTGCATCCTGACTTTCTTAAAGTAAGAATTTATGTGGCTCTTAGTGGCGTCCATTAGATCTCAATCACTGTAACTCGATTGCAGTACCTGTGTTCCTTTATTCCCATGGCCAGATTCTCACTGAATTTTAATGGAATTTTATTAGTAGTAGATCCTTCCAAATGAAAGAAAACTATGCACATTGGTTAAACCTATATCACTCAAACTAGATCATTCTATCTGTTGTGTCCGGTTTTAGTATTATTCAATGGTATGTCTTCAAAATTCAATAGGCAGATTCTTAAATAATTTTTATTAACCCATACTGGAACTATGCCCTTTGAAATGAAAAATAATCATAGAATTTGATTTAGAATTATCGGAAATAAGTAATAACGTAGGAAAAAAAAATACTCTAATTGAGAATCTCCTCCTTTATTTGAAATCCCTTAAAAGCACAAAGAAAAGAGAGAACATGTTAATTATTTTTTCACAGTTTATAGCATACTTCATCTGAAAAATATATCATCATATATCATATTTTTGATTCATTTTTATGGGATTCGATACACGCGATTTTTTTTACTTAATTTCGAAAACGGTGGTGTGGTAATGGAACCTATAACAATATATTGTAATTTTTCACTAAAAAAATAGCGAGCGTCAAGTGTACTACTAGATACTGTTCTTCATCATAATTTAGTTAATTAGCCATGAATTTTTTTTCAGTGAAACGTTTAGGCTTGTAACGTGTCGGTAGTATTATTTTAAAAAAAATATGAAAGTGAACAAAATTATATTTTATCTTTGTAAGTAAATACCGAAAATGACATAGAAAAAGAAAGACTTGCAAAACTTGTGAAATAAAATGAGACTACAAAATATCATAGATTTCCCACGAAAAATATAAACGTGAAAAAAGTACGGTAACAAGAAAAGGATTGTTTAAAAAACGGTAAAGGACTGTAAAGGACGGTTTCTAGTGACAGAGTAAGGACCTTATTTGTTGCCAAATTCGATTAAAGTTCCTGAAAATTTACATAAAAATAGTATTAATTAAGAAGGAAAAAATTTATATTAGTCGCAATATTTATAAATTATTAGGACTACTTTAATAATAAATACTAATCTCAATTTATTCATGCCATTCGCTGTCAAATATGTAAGTTTTCTTATCACATTTTGGGTAATTTTTACCAAATGGTAATATCGACAATATTCTCAAAGATTCAAGAGTATTTGCTGCTTCCTAAGATTTGCCGCACGAATATTACTACATACGTTTTATATAAAGCATTGAATTACGTGTAAAAATGCATAATTAAGGTTAAAAAAATACTGTTAATTGTAGAACACATTAAGCTAAGGTCAAACTAAAATAGTAATAAGAATAATTTACAAAATACTCTATTTTTATAAATAAATATACAATAATTACTCATATATTTTATTACCCTTACTGTTTTCTATAGGCCAACAATTTTATAAACTGGCAAATATTGTATCGGTTATACCTATTTGGATAAACATAGCGATACTTGTATAAGAGTAACATCATAAACAACTTTCATTCATCTCAATTTTGAATTATCCCCAGACGTATCTCAACAGCCAAATTCGGGAGTAACCAAACATATGTGACGTGGAACAAATTTGGTCATCATCCGAATGTCAAGAGAACAAATACAAGTCGTAAATCAACACCCAGTGCCAAATGTGGATAGGCTAAACCGACATTTGTTTTATGTATATATTTCTATGTTATTTCACTCGTCTCAATAACATGAAAGATAAATTGGTACTAAAGGATAGTACTAAATTTAAATATATTGTGTATTTTTATTTAAACCAAAAATTGTCCTTAAAAAAATGCAATATCCTAATTTACTTATTTCACTTATCTAATTTCATAAATAAAAATGTTTCCATATGTACTTTTTTCTGTCAATTGCCTTTAAAAACGTTTCATTTGCCAAATATTTTTTTAATATAAACTAAACATTAATTTTAATGTATATTGTAAATAACAATAAAAATAACATCCCAGTATGTAGTATTCAGTGTACGTGAATATGTATCCCAGAAGCATCGTAAAGAACAAATAGCGGTTGTTCTCAATGTGATTTGTATACGTTTTTGTTCAGGTTTTTGATATAACTAAGTATCGACTGGTCAATCAGAGGAAACATTTCAGAGGAATTATAAGACAAGACAATAGCTGTCGAATATTTAAATGAAATCCAGCTAAAGAGTATTGAAAAATATAGACGTTTATACATGTGTAATACGTGGGTCAAATCAAAACAAATCTACTCAATGGTTTCTACGCTGCTTTTCTATGCTGTGGTCAAATTTGAGACGAAGTATGAAGGCAAATTTATAATAAGTACGAATGAAGATAAAATTTAAAATATTGTTTTTATCGAAATAAGAATCGACACAAGATATTATGAGTTAAAACATTTTCTAGTAAACAGCAAGATCTACAAAACGAATGAACAGCGAAAAAAAAATTCAAAATTGTTAAAAACTTTAATTGAGAGCTAATAATAAATAGTGTAATCAAATTATCCAACCTTTGAACGATAATAAAAGCATATTATCAAGTCTAAGTGTTGAATATAAATCATAAAAGTAAAAAATAATACTTTTATGAATGATGGGAAAAAGAATGAATGAGGAGAACATTAGCACTTTAGTTTCTACATACAGTAGAAACTAATGGTTTGTGTAAATATTTTATTCTTCTTTATATTTAGGGTGATTCTTAACGGGGAATACAAGAATTATTTAAGATATCGAAAGACGAACTGAAATCAAACCCACACAAAAATCTCATTGTTTTGAAAATTAATTAAGAATAACAAAATGGTTTGTATGGAAAACGTAATTTAAAAAATATGTATTCCGTACTAACTGTTTAGTTATTCTAAATTAACTATAAAAACAATGAAATTTTAAGTTGGGTTTGACTTTAAACAATAAATGAGACAAATGCCGAATAAATTTTTAAAGCATAAGGGGAAGTAAAGGCTTCATACTAAAAGTAACTCCAAGTCTATGATACCATGGTATTTACTGGTCTGCTACAGATACTACGAATGAGACTGTGGGAATAAGGTATATGAAAGGTTTATTATTTAAGAGAATTAATTTAGTTACTCAATTTTTAATAACAAAATTCTGTAAAATGTAAATTTGAAGATGGAAATGGATGCATAAATCAAGTTATTACTTTCAATCCATCCGAAATAAAATCTAGGAAAAGATGAAGTATATTTTGTTCATATATTTTATATTTAGGGAAAGTCTACTTATATAAAAATACCAGAAGTGAAGTGAAGATCCAATTAAAAATTTTGGTTTCTCTTAATTTTATGCAAAATATCAGTTTGAAAAAATTTAAAGATGTATTTTATTCTATATGAAAGCAGAAATAATATAATTTTTACGCAATCCTTCCAAAAGAAAAAGGACAGAAAATTGTATAATTGGGTTTTATTTAGATATATAATCATAAACCCGAAAGTACAACTAAGTACCTCCCATATTACTTATTGTGTATATGTGTATATAAGGCTAATATTAAATGGTGCAAACAGCGTTTATACTTTTTTTAATCAGCATATTGCAAGTTATTGGAGCCATTCCTCTATAAATTTATAAAATTCCTACACACTATGCTGGATGTTTGGAATTCAGAGTTCTATTTTAGTTTCAAAATACTATCTTAAAAAAAGCAGATCCTCAAGTCTCACTGTTTAAGGAGATAATATTCCAGCCGTAATAATACTGAGAAATTGTAACCCGGGATTCAAATCAGAATTGTTACTTAAGACCCAAAATATTAATTTAAAACAGCTAATACCTAAGTCTCAAGATTTAAGCAGGTATTACTCACACACCATCAAATCTGAGAAGTCGGGACACAGGTTTCAGTGGCAGTCAATCTTGAGATCCACAAAAATTTATTTATATACATCAAATTCTCAAATTATGTATCCCTAAATCAACAGGAGTAAGACATTGAAACTAGGAGCTTAATTACAAAGTCTCTGCTTGAAATCCGTAATAAAATTTACATACAGCCGATCCTCAAGTCTCACGATTTAAACAGGCAGTACTTCCAAAGCGTCAAGATTTAGAAGTTTTGATAGGGTTTCAGCTTGACACACACAACATAAATTTAAAACAACACATCCTCAAGTTTCATGGTTAAGGCAGACGGTGCATTTGTAGCATCAGAAATGAAGAGTTTAAAACTATGCTCAATAACAGTGTCTCAAATCAAGATTCATAATATTCGCTTAAAAATAGCAGACAACAACTTTAAGATTGGAGGTTTGGAACTCAATGTTTAGTGGCAGAGTCTTTACTAGAGTTTCTTCTTCATAATACTAACTTTATAACACCAGATCCTCAAGTTTCAAGGTTTAGGCATTCAGTACCAGCAGGATTGAAGAGTTAGAATCTGGTATTTAATGAGAAAGCCTCCGCTTAACACTCATAATACTTTAAAAACAGTAGATCTTCAAGTCTCACGGCTCAGGCTGGCACAAGACTTGCAGCATCAAGAAGTAGAAATTATAATGTATGTTCTTTTACATTCTAAACTACAAGGTTACAGGATATCTTTCAGTTTAGTATGCCTTTTGACATTGGCCTCCTCCAGCATATTCCATTGTGTTCCGTCACGCGCCACCCTTCTCCATTGGTGTCCAGCCGTAAGTTTTAAATCATCTTTCCATCTTGTTAGGATATATACTTAATTTATTTACTTGTCTCGCATACGTACTTAATTTATGTACTTACATGACTTTGCTTCTCATCACTGAAAAGTTCCTAATATCAACATTCAGCCCGATCACCCTGGTTTAGCTAAAGAGCAGAGTTGTTAGATTGCCATTAGACCTACATCATCGAAATTTGAACACGGCACTTGGGCTGTTTAATGTTGAGGAATTTTGTAATCTATTTCCATTTTCATGGGAATATACCGGTAGTACTACCTTTTCAATTAAATATATATATAAATATATATATATATATATATATAAAATTTTGAGGAATATTATGGTACGTTTTTAACGTCCATATCCAGAGTCTTCATTTTTTCACGTGATGACGCTGCGGTACCCCCAATTGAATTTATGGTACAACTGAGAAGTTTTTTTTTTAATTCTGTTAAAAATTAAACAAATTATGAATGAGTGTAGTTGGTGACAAAACATTTTGTTCATGTAAAAAAATTACCTGAAGCAATTTAGAAAATGGGAGACAGTTCTAAATAATAATAAATCGGAAGGCTATTTGTTTCGAAAATGATATTAATAGCACAATAATAATTTAAACTTTTTATAATACTCAATAATAATGTAGTATAATAAAAGGTAATTATGATAGATATATAAAATGGCACGATACTACGTAGATGTGTCATAAGCGATTCAAAATTAAGGTAACTTAATTATCTCAAATTAATTCTATGTCAATAATTTCAAATTTATTCCCTGTATCAGGAGGTTGTCTCTCAATTGTTTTATTTGACTATCTCTTAAGCAAACATGTCAAAATGCCATTTTGTGTCTGCATATCTATACATTCTACCTCTGCAACTAGTATAAGTTAAAAAATAACCTTGAACAGACGTGTATTCAAGTATTATAATTTTAATAATAAATGTATTTTGAATGTTCAAGTGTGACACATTTTTAGAGCATAAGGGTAAAAAGGCTTACTAAAAATAATTGGGACAATTTAACTTGGAAACAATTTTATTTATTCTTTACTTCATTTTTATGATGTTCAAGATAAGAATATGGAAGAACCGATATGTACATATATATATATATATATATATATATATATATATATATATAATATATATGTGTATATATATATATATATACATATATATATATATATATATATATATATATATATATATATATATATATATATACATATATATATAAATATATGGAATTTTTTCGATAATAAGTGTTCATCGCTTCAGAATAAAATTGGTATAATGCGAAATATATAGAAACATACCGTTTTAGCCAGGACCACATTGAAATTCTATTTGTCCACATAAGAACGCGTGAATTTTGGACAAATCTGTCGCAATACACTTCAAAGCTTATATCAAATATTATTAAATCAGCTTGAGTTACATTGCGCTTTCGTGATTTTTTTACCTTTAGAGAAAATTCCCTTTCTAACTTCATTCCCAATTCCCTTCCTTGTTTAAAAATTAGTCACACATTTGATAACAAACTGGTTTTAGTAAGCAATAAATCAATGTCAAGTTGTTTCCAAATATTGGAAATGATTAATATGTGGAGTGTAACTAGCCAGAAGATTTGTCGATTTTGTTGTCTCGCGAGAAGTAGTGGAATCAAAAATTTGTTATATTAACTCTTGCTTTAGAATATTTGTCATTCGTTTGCAGTCTTATTATTTCACTCTACACTTCTTGACAAAATGGTAAAGTAGTTTCAATAACCTACAAAATAGATATCATTCGCTATAATTAACAACACAACGTGTGTGTAAGCATATGGGTCTTCGCGTATAGGCTATATTAAAAAAATATACATGAATTGGTTATCTAAACACATAACGACTCGAACGTATAAACGATTTATACATATATTTTTAGTTTTAAGTTTAACGGTTTAGTAGTTTTTACACATGGACAATTTGTTTAGTACACATGGAGAAATACAAATTCGTTTTGCTTCTAAGATATTTTTTCGACGCTGTATTTATAAGTAGATATTAAAATACCATGGCAAATAAAAATGAATATTTAAAAAAGTAATGTGATAAAACCCGCCCTTACAAGGTCATAATGTTAGAATTCACATAGTTACTGAAAATAAAGTTAATTAAATTTTTCCAAAAGATAACAAAAAATATGTATTAAAAACGATTATTATCGATAAGTAAGATATATAATTTTTTTTTAAATATACAAACAATATTTTTTATACGCAATTCGGCATTTTTGGATATTTTCTAGGATAAACATTCTCATGAGAATCAAGGTGTCATCTAAGACGAAGCGCTGCTAATTTTGTTTTTAGTGGGACATTTTACGATTAATATAGGTCCCTCCTTACGAAGTAATATAAGTCTATGCGTGGATTAGTTCTTTGATGTTAAGTGATATGATCTGATTTTTGAATTCAAACCTATTCAATGCAGATACGATTCATTCAAATGGACTTTAAATTTGGCTTTGGGAAATACTGCTGCTAAAGATCATAACATCTCATCTGCTAAAAATCATAACAAAGATCAGATCATATCATTTAACATGAGACTTGGAAAAACAGAAAGTAAACACTCTCTTCTTTTTAATGCGAAGATAATAGAAAGTAAACACTCTCTTCTTTTTACTTGAACTTAAGTTCTGACTGCTGCGAGTTAAAGCACGTACGTGCTTAACATAATTCTGTAAAATTTCATAAAGTACCCATTTATAATACAGTGACAAACTTATATTAGCAAATAAATAGTATCTCCAAAGTTAGTTAAATTTAGTATGTTTCCAAATATAATGTAGTAAATAATATTTTTGCTGCCCTTTCATTCATCCCCATCCTTCTAAAAACGCCATATTTTGATCTTTAAATTATAGTAACTTTACAGAATACTGTATTTGTAATGACAAGATACCCTATTTGCCGACGCAGGGGAAAGTGAGCCCATTTACATGCAGGATAGCTCTGTTGAAATATAATTTTAAGTAATTTTAAGACATTTTCGATAATTTTCTTAAAATTCAAAGAAAAACAACATAGAAGTCCTAGTAAATACCAAAATGCATATTAAGTATAATTTAAAATAACCTTTATATTGTAATCAGACATCACACGAACTTAAAATTAAATGATTACCTTAACTGACAGAAAGCATACCTTAACTGACTTAAAGCCTAATTATTAACCAAAAACTACTACCGAATACTCGGGTACTTTAATTGCATAACATGTAGAGAGCCAGATAGCTTTGAAAAACCAGTTGTAGTGGATAAGTTTGAAGTAAAACGCCCTCGCGGCTCATCACCTATCCACCAGTCAGACCACATTAAGACCGTCATGGGTCTTTTATTCATGAGGGCCGAAGGTCGCTTCATGTAGAGATAGCTAGTGGGCAACACTACTAATTCCTTTTAAGACGGATACAACCTTTACTAATGAGAATACAACAACCAGTTTTGGATGAAGAAACCACATATTACGTGTAAATTTAAAGTCCTTATTTTATTTCCTTCAAAAATTAAAAGTGTCGGACAAGGGAATAAACACATGAACAATTCTGCTTTAAAAATAGAGTTTCGTTCCAATCGGTTAGTTATGGAATTCTGAAAAAGGGTAAAAGAATAATTATCATGGTTTACGATCCGTACGGCTGCACCTAATTCATCGTCGTATAACTTTTCATCGAATGGAAATATCTTCTTCATTTCATCTGATTTTATATAAAATCGCCAATCTCTTCTCATGGTATTTTACATGTGTTTTATTCTTTGGTTATTTGCCCCCTAACTTAGTTGAATATTCATATCTTCATTCACTGAAAATATTCGCTACGGCAATATAAGTTTATCAGATAATGTCTTGCTCAAGTCTTTACATACACAACAAATATATTAGTATACGTCGCTGAAAATTAATAAAAATAACATAAATTGCTTGAAATAACAGAGCACAGAATTCCTTTACAAATATTAATTAATTTCAGAGAGATAAAGAGAATTAGACAAACACACTTGCTATCGATTGTTAAGAACTCGATGCAAAATATACATTTTGTCAGGGAGATTTATTTTAATCAAAATTTTTAACACAATTTCATTCGTAGCTTGGTTTTATTAATAATACAATTGAAATTATCAGATAACATAAAGCAAACAATTCTAAGTAGTATTATGGGGCGTGAAGGTGATATGACAATATCTAATTATTATTAGACTGTTACAACACTAGCGACTTAATTTATTAAGACGCTCACAAAAAAATGGATTATTTGACACAGATTTTGAATATGTGATGTTTATTAAAATGATATCAACTATTTGGCTGCCAAGATGGAAGTTTCCTTCACAAATTTTGTTAGATTTACAATAAACATAGGTGTTTATAATAAAATTATCTTATAGGATAAAATCTCTTAAAATATCGTGGTGGGGAGGCTACGTGGCCAGCCTTCGGGATAATCAGTCCTTTGCATTCCCTTTTATTGCACCTAATGTACAGCAAAATTAGCGAAGACAATAATAATGGCAGACAATATATGTTTATGGTGACTCTTCGGTCTGTACAGATATTAGGGTTTATAGAATTAGGGAGAATATAATTCTTAACATACCACCGGCCTTGAACGAGGTATGTTCAATAAATTAATTACAAAATATAAAGTTGAATTTTGTTACTCAATTTATATATATTTTCAAAATGATTATCCCATTTAACAATCATAAGTTATCGGGAACGAGCGATTCGGGATACAGATAGTTTATAAGCTCCTCAATGTGTCTTGATGGTGACAACACGTTTATGATACGTCCAGTGTAAATGTGGAACGTTACCTTCTTTCAACTAGTAAACTGGTTCTTAATTAATTATAAGTTTTACCCTGCTATTCGTTCCGGATCATCAGTTAATTGATGTACTCCTTGCACCATCATTTCCAAAAGGGTTGTGTGGTGTACTGAATACGTTGCCAGCTTGACAGTCGAATAAATGGGTTACCATCTGAATGTATCTCATATGAGAAAGTGTACAGGAGTAAGGGCTTGAAGGTCATTGGGGTTTTCGGATAAAGGAGTTATGGGTCTTAAAATAAGGATTGCCTGGATTTCTACTACGTATGTCTCTAACTCTTCGTAGGTGAACAGTTTATGGCTTATTGTTGGTACAAAATGAGCCTTGAATGATTTTACGGCGGTCTCTCAGAGGCCACCGAATTGCGGTGATCTTGGAGGTATGAAATGCCAATTTATCACTTTATTATTTAAAAATTGTATTATGCTGTCATTATGAATGTCTGATTGTATTAGGTTATTTGAAGCTGTCTGATATATTATTTGTACTACCAAAATTAGTTGCATTATCGTAATATAAATTCAAAGCTTATGCGTAAATATATAGCAAAATGCTCTAGCAAATGTGTAAATATTTGTGTAAACTTGCAATGAATGCGTCAGGGCTTAAATTTTATACTAATTGGATCTGAACCGCCTTAGTTGCAAAACATAAATATGCAAGCATGAACTTTGATTTTACCTTGGTTTCTATGTTTTTTTCTTTAATATGAATTGGGGTTTTATTTTTCTTTAATATGTTGGGATTAATCATTTTAGAATGGCTCTATGTAAGACACGCAAAAACATACAGTCAATAAATTTTAAATAAAGTTAATAGGTCCTTTTTAATTTCGAATGACAATTTTAGTGAAGACAATTATTATACTCATTAAAACATCCAAGTACTAATGAACATTTATTATTACGCATTAACAAAATAAATAAAAAGTGTGTATGTGTATGTGGGTATGTTCGTGCATTTCTGCATGTGTGGCTGGGTGTATATTACGCGCATGCATAGTACGTATGTGCATGCTTGTGTGTGAGCCTACATACATATAAGTATGCGTGCGATGCCGATCTACGTATGTATAGACGCCCATAAGTGTTTTCATTGTACGACCAAACGCCTAAATTGTTGGTCGGTTTCACTGAACTGTAACGTTTGGGGGTTTTTCATAAATATCATACAATTTTTTGGACCAATTTTGCTGGGGAAAACTAATTATCCCCTGTCAATTTACTTTTGTATTAAAGATTGATTGTACCAAATTCGAAAGGACTATGATAGGAATATACCAATATATAATATAATTATCGAAATTTTGGTAAAAATTTATTATAAAAACACAAAATTTCTATGATCATCCGTTCCTTTCCATCTGCTCCTAAACATAATATTGATATTATTAAAATATAACATTGCCATTTTTGCATAGCCACAATTTATAAAACTACTTAGGACATGGCTTATCGAACAAGCGATTCCACGACTTATACCTTGAATCAACAATTTCTGGAAATATTAATGTCCTGTGAACGGCTGTCATATTTAAAATGTCGATACAATCTACAAAAATTGAAGAATCATAATTTACCCAGTGTGAATTTCGTAATTAATTATTGTTACCTTTTACTGATATTTTTAAAATAGATTTTTTTTAAAGTATATTCCAAAACACTATGGAAACGTCTAGTTTTTATTGCGTAGAATTTGAAAGTAGACCTGGTAGATGAAGTCATAATAATATTGGTATAATAGGTCTGCATTATGATTTCTTTATGGAAATTCACCATCTATGTATACCGGTTAAATATAAACAGTTGTATATATAGTACAATATGCAAAGTAAAAAGAAAAGGACGACTGAATTTTGGAAAGTTTCAAAATACATATTTTCTACAATTTAAAAATAACTGTCGATTGTAGTTAAAGCTAACGAAACATAGTATACAATAACTATGCAATATTTTTAACCTTTAACCTGTAGTTCAATATTCTATACTGGTGTTGAAATACGAATGATGAATCGGTATTAAGGTATATGAAATATCAAAAACAGACCACAGTTCACCTTGAGTGTTTAAGAATCTTGATATTTGCAAATTATATATTTCTTTATATAGAAAGAACACAAAAAGAAGAACAATAATACAGAGTTTCAATAATCTTTTATTGAAACTTTCTATTATTGTTCGTTTACGTTGGATTTAATTTTTAATTTTTTGTTTCACTTGAACTAAACTCATTGTACGTTAGTTTGCTGATCCATTCAACATCTTTATAAAACACGTGTAATTATATACATTGCTAGTTTTCATCTTTTGTTAAATTAATAGATTTTTACCATATTTTTTTGAAACGTTTAAGCCGAAAAAAATGTATAAATATGTAAAAATAATAGAGTTTTCTTCACGGGGAAATATATTTAATAGAAAAATATCTTTTCTATATAACTTATACTTTTATTTTTATTTTTCTGGAAAAAAAAATTAAATTTCAATGTATATTGCATATTAAATTTTTTCGCGATATACATTTCTAATGCTGTATGAAATATTTTCGAGTACAAGAGAGGAATGTATTTAGAATTAAGCCTTTTTATTAAGTGACAACAAAAATATTTTTTTTTGTATCAATAAATAATACAATACATTTTTTTAATATATAATTTATTTTTTAAAAAAGTCATTGTCTACATATACATTTTACTTCCAATATGTAATTAGTTAACATAGCATTAATAGGAACATAGTGAAAAAAAAATTACATTTCAAAGTGAGTTATGCTTTTTTATTGACTGATAGTACGTTTTGATAGTAGTACTCTAAATATGATCTCAAAAAAATGAGGTATTCTATTTCAATTTTAATACCATCTCTTTTACACGCATCATTTCGTGGACTCTGTTTCATTCATCGTGGTTCACGTATGGAGCTATTGGTTTTTTTTCTTTTTAAATGATTATAATATATGCACTAAATGCAATGTCCTTTTAAAGCTTCATAGAAATATTGTGAGAAAATATTAAAGGAAATACGATTTTTTAATTCTGATCGTAATGGATTATCTATTAGCAAAATTGGATAAGTAAAAGACAATAAAATCTATAAGAAATTATCAGAACATACGTTGCAAATTATTAACAATTTTATGTTACTTGTCAGCGTTTTGATGTTTTAAGTTTGGGAAACACAAATCAGTAATCAACTGAAGCACAGAATAAATAATTAAGAATATCGTCTAGAATTCCATTAATAAATTACCCGTAAATAAGTACTACACAACACAAGTGATTATAATGAAAGTTGTGGCCTCTTTTTTCGTGCGTACGGGCAGCAAAATATAAATACTTTTAAGACAGTGTTGGAGCAATGACTACATGAATAATTCGTATTACATGGACGAGCAAGTTACAAATATATATTTCTATGTCGATGTTGGAACAATAATTCATCATCATCAGGGAGTAGTCCCTTGTGACAATAATCGTCGATCAGATATTGATTGAAGTTTTTTCATTATTGAAAATTTTACACTGCTTTAAATAAGTAATGGGCTACGGTTCTTTATTTACGGCTTGACTAGCAAGAATTTCTTTGTTTTTTCCAGTTGTTTGCACTGATCATATATATATATATATATATATATATATATGTGTGTGTGTGTGTGTATGTGCGTGTGAGTGTGTGTGTCTATGTATGTATAGCGTATACAAATACATGAAAAATTCTCTATAGACTTCAAATAAAATAGAACAACAAAACATTCAAACCGTTACAACAGTTTTAATAGATGGAACACAACAAAAAAATGAAAATAAGACATTATTATGGACATATTTCTCGATGAGATGAAATAGTTATATTTTACGCCTCTTAAGCTAAATATTTTATCAGAATTTGTATAGTTTTTTATTAAAAAATCGGACATTTTTTAAAAACACCGAAGTCAGGTTTTTAACATACAAACTTTTTTAATATTTTTGTTTCCGCAAAATAAGTCGAAATTTGTTTCATATTCCGCAATCTAAACTTCGAAACATTGAACTGAACTTTATTTGCTTTTTGTAACAAATCTATACTTTCTCCCTGTAATTCTCGTCTCGCAGAGCAACTGCCAATCTTCAATATTTCCTTAGCTTTTCCGATAATTTCAACAGAAACATTCAAAGCAAAAATCCCTCAACATTATTGGAAAATGGCACATTGTTCTCTTCGTACCAATAATGACGAAGTCGGCAGGCGAAGGTTATCATTAATGAAAAAATAATTTTTTTTTTTCATGTTAAACATATTAAAGGAATGCTTTCAAGGCAGTTTAAAAATAATATTCCATCCAACTACATGGCACTAGGAAATTAAAAACGAACTGATTTGGTATTCATTCTATACATATATTTTATTCTATGCCAAATTTATGTCTATACCAATTAATATACCAAATTAATAATTAATGTTTAAAAGAGTGCTTGTTGATAATTGTGACCAATCTAATATCTTCTCGCGGTGTTGTTAATTTTGATCTTTTTTCTGCGAAATTTTCACTTTTATTATAGGTTGAACCATATTTTTGGAAGGGTTTACATTATCTGTCGTTTTATGATATTGCTATACACGTTGAGAAAAAATATTTATTACTTTTTACATTATTGCATCCCAACTTTCATTTCGACTCAGATTTATTTCAAAGATTACAATGAAAATATGTACAAAGCTTCTAATGCCTTTAATTAGACGGCCAGATAGAAAACAGAGGACCAGACAGAAAACTTAGTATTAATCCGAATGATTTTCTTCTATATCCATTATAGCAAGGGTGTTTAACGATTACATTATAACTATTACGATGACATTATAACTATTCTGTGGACAAATAAAGGAATTTATCCAAGAGTTCTGTTTATACCTAATTAGTTGACCGCAACTGATAACTAATTAATTGACAAGAACTAGCATATTTCCTGAAAAGAAAATAGAAAATATTTTGATGAGACTATTAAATCCTCAAGATAAACATATCGAGAAAATCATTAGATTTAAAATAAAATTCTATTTCCCAAACGAATGGAAACTTCACCAAAATTATGACATTATCAATCGCATTTAACTGAATTAGTAGTTTCAAGCCTTAGACAGTAATTTTTATTTCATTCCACGAGATTACTGTAAACTCGAATCGATACTCCGAAAAACAGTCCACGAAATAAAGTAATTTCATTATTGAAATTACTATACTTTTTTTTGTATAAAAAGAATTGCGTCCAAAATATGGACGCAATAAATTGGGTCGTACTTCCGCTTTTAATTTTGTTTGTTCATATTCGACATACATTAAAAATTGGGGTCAATTTGTTTTGGTTTATAATTTGTATATGCTTAAAACACTTTTGAAAACTGTTACTGGTTCTAGCGTAGTAAAATATTTCTATGGAGAATTTTGCTTCACTTATTTTTCATAATTTCGTCGCTGTTTTATTCATTAAAATACAATAAATTAATTGAAACTAGAAATCAAAGTCGTTACTTCACTCAAGTGCGGTTTATGAGAGCACGGCCTCTTGATATGAACTAATTTGTTACAAAGCACTTAAAAAAATATAAAATTAATACATATTCCACGTCAAACGATAAGAGTTTAAAGGAAGCCAAGCAAAAGGGAAGTGGAAACATGAGATATGATGATCAAATATATTTGGTTGTGATCCGGGATATTGTAAGACGACCAAGCGCTTTGAAATGTCTCTGCACTGCTCTTTATTTATATGTTGAAACATTAAACTGTAAATATTCTGGTGACTGCCTAATTAAATATCAGCAAGAATGAAGATTGGCATAAAACAAAATTATCGTTGCTATATATGCGCCTGTTAAAATTAATGTATTTTGCAGTAAACTATATGACACGATAAAAATTTATGAAAAATAAATATATCCATAGCTTTAGTTAATAGGTGCGATTAAATAGCCACGATTATGAGAAATATTACATCATATTATCTTCGTATAGAAATAATACATTTTATTATCTTTTTGTCTAATTTTAAATCTTAACTCTAATAAATTCAGGTTTACTTTTGCGGATTAGACTAAGTCGTGAGTTTTCAAATTTTTTCTTTAAATTCTTTATATATTTTTTTATTAAATGAAATGTGAAAAATTAACAATCAATTATTTGATGCATTATTTTCTTTACGAACATGTCCTACTATACTAAATGCAGATGGAGTGAAGAGGTTAAGTAAAAGTTTCATAATAATGTTGTAACATGTGCTAAATAAATCTTAGGATCTTTAGAATCATTGTTGTCTTTGTCTCGATAATATATATATATATATATATATATATATATATATATATATATATATATATCTGATATTTACATTTATTTATACAAACATCCCAATTAGGTACACATCTTTGAAGTGAGGTGAAGAGTGGGACAGCTCAGAATAAGGAAACTTGAGTTTGAGTAAAATATTTTCGATTCCACATTCGGCTAGTGACAAGCAAGGTTCGGCCCTATAATTTAGCTTGGACAATATTTCCATGACTTCAATTGAAATAGAATTTTGCTTTAATAAAACTGGAATTGAATGCGAATGCAATTTATTACTGAACTGACTATGACAACGGTTCAACCTATTTCCTCGGGGTAATGACATTTTGTTTTATGCGAGGTATCCAAAATGTAATGTTTCTTTTTCTTTACTGATCTTAGTTCAAAATGCTACATCATTTGAAGGAAAGAAAGGTAGATGAAATAAATTCGAAATGAATCTAAATAATTTCTTAGAACATTCAAGCATTTCTGAGGTGACCTATCAAACTATTTTGAAAAATTGGTCAAAAAGAATTAAGAAGTAAATATTATTTTATCATCTAACAGAAATATTTAAAAAGAGAATGAATTCAACCGGACCAAAATCCTATAAATTTGTTTGCGAACGTTAATAAATAATGGCATTTATTAATTGGAAGTCAATTACATTTCCTTTGAAATTTATTTGCCTATGATCACGTAGGTAGCAGAAAACCACATTTAGAAACCCGTTCTTCTGCTGGACGATGGTCACATATTACCTTCTCTCTTCTCTTCTTCTACACCTCGTCTTTTCTTCTACACCGCCTCATACCTACCTTTAACATCATGTGTCGATATAATACAAAAAGAAAACTAAAGATTTAAAATTATTTTTATAGTTCACGTAAAACAAATAAAATGAGAAGGTATGCGTTGAAAAAAACGACTTTATTTAAACAAACAAAGGAATGAATTTTACATCTAGATGAATTTCAAACTATGATTCAGGAACTGCATGAAACCTCGCTGTCATTTGGGCTCGAGGTGAATCAGGATAAGATAAAACTTATGACATCGAAAAGCGATAGCCCGGTGACTATAAATGTGGAAGGTACTATACTCGAGCTCGTAGATAAGTACGTATACTTAAACCAAGAACTAGGAATGAGTAAAACAAACCAGATCAAAGATGTAGACAGACGTATACGGCTGGAATGGGCGCCTTCTCTTAACTCGAGTTCGCCTTTAAAATTAGCGCAAAGAACCACTTAAAAG
This sequence comes from Druceiella hillmani, assembly GCA_039881145.1. Classification (NCBI taxonomy): domain Eukaryota; kingdom Metazoa; phylum Arthropoda; class Insecta; order Lepidoptera; family Hepialidae; genus Druceiella; species Druceiella hillmani. Next base: position 20,978,814 of record JAYKKI010000038.1, on the reverse strand, counting down.
CACGCATATTTAATCAGTGTGTACTATCAGTCCTCATTTATGGAAACGGAAATTGCGTAACCACAAAAGCCGTCCTTCAAAAGTTTATTGTTCCTCAAAGGGCGATGGAAAAAAGTTGGTAGGAATCTCTTTAAAGGATCGCAAAGGAAATAAGTGGCTTCGGCGACAAAGCAAAGTAGCTGACAATACAAAGAGAGTGGCGAAACTTAAGTGGCAATGGGCTGGTCAGATTGCTCGAAAGTCTGATTCGTAGTCAAAATTCTCTTTGAATGGAGACCCTGGGAGTGCAAAAGACCAGTCGAGCAGCCGCAAATGAGATGGAAGGATGACATAATGAGAGTGGCTGGAACAAGCTGGATCCAGACAGCCCAAAATAGAACCGAGTGGTGCAGATTGAAGGAGACCTACACCAAAATGGCCATATATATATATATATATATATATATATATATATATATATATATATATATATATATATATATATATATATGTATATATATATATATATATATATATATATATATATATAGTGTTTTCAGTTTTAATTATAAGTCAATCCACATATATTATTATCCACAAAAACCAGACTACTACGTTTGTTTTGAGAATAATCGTGAAAATCATGAGAATGCCGTATATTAAATGATATTATTCAAAATGTTAAAATAATTTTATTCGTCACTCACAAAAATGACAATCTGTAAAAATTATTTTATGAAATGTTAGGTTATTAGCACGTTTGTATCAGCTTCACTTACGTATCCCTATATATGAATGTAATTGAAATCTTTCAGTTATATTTACACCCCTTCCAGACGTCTGATTTATTGAAATTTGACACACGTATCAAGAACCAATGATACGAGTAATATGAGAAATTGATAATTAAAAATGTTGAAAATTAAGTTATAGTATAAAACTTACGTTCTCATAACAAGCACCCCAAGCTTCTTTTAAATTAAATTTAAATTTTGTTAATATTTTTATTCTTATTTTAAGCTTATCAAAATAAAATAAGTTAGACCGAATTGTGAGACATGATTTCCTTCTTGACCAAAATCTTCATGTTTAAAAATATTTTTTTTAAGTGTGTTCTTTCAGTTTTTATAAACTTTAATTTTGTTTTTCATATTATATTTGAAATGCTATTTCCACGAGACTCCTTTTGAACTAAAAGAGGAAACAAAAGTGAAAGTTTTGTTTCGTAATATCCTCCGTACATAGATTTTACATACTGGTCTATGAAACTCATAAGCTTAACAGAGGTTCTGAAAGAAGGCACGTAAAATTCACAAAAAGCACAAAATCAACTAATTTTGACAACACATAACGAATGTCTTTGTCGGTTTATAATTTAACTTTAGTTAATTTAGACAGTGGTTACAAGTCTAAAAATCTACAAAAAATTATTATTTTTGTAATAGTTTCCAAAAAAAGTTAATATGTATCGTTTTGCATATTTATTGTTATTTTTATTTTTCAGTCTATCTTTTATTTTTCAGTATATCTCAGTATAAATTCTGATTTTTAAAAAATGAAATAGACGCGTTTGTTTGAAGATGGCTTTTTATTTTCTATTATATTATTACAAACTGTAATTTTTTTGCTCTTGTCTAACTATCAATCCCTGAATTGTTTGATTTTTATTTTCTAAAAAACAACAACTTTATATTATATTTCTGTAACGCCAAATCCATTTTCGCCAATTTCCTTAAAAGTTCGTAATTAGTTAGTTCTGTTATTTTTATTAAAAGAACCACAAAAGGAAATAGAAAAAACCGAGCTTGAATGCAATATATTTATACTTGGAGACAGGAAATATATGCCATAAAATGTATATTTTTACTTACATTATAATAGTCATTAATTTTCATTTTTGTATACGTTATACGAATGTAAATTCACATCATAGTTTTATATTACTACACCAAATTGGAATTGATATGAGGCTAAATACAATTGTCGGAAGCTTATGTGAGCCAACATTTACATAATACGATGAAGCTTACGCCTCATTCCTGTTATATTGCTGAAGATAATTTCAACAATATAACACAAATAAAGTGGAAAGGCGAGGAGAATAAATTTGCATTTACGTTGTACGTGAGAACAAACATGAACTTGCTGAATGAAACATTCATTTGTTCTTGTGATTCTTATGTAAGTTACTTTCTACTTGCTTGATATGCCGTTCATGGTCTTAAATGAATTTTACTCAAGGAAAAAGTTTATGGAAAAATGTTAAGTAAGTTCTCAAAATTTTTCTTATTTGTCTAATTTGCCGCCCACCTAAGATTTCTCCGTAAATATTTTTAAGTTTTTTCTATTGAGATAGGTGCGCATAAGTACGCTTATTACTATGCAAAATTTCATGTTTCTACAATTTTAAGACTCGGATTTAAAAGGTTTCTGAAAAAAAAATTACTGTTACATACAGACAAGCAAATAGGTGAGACACGAGAGTGATCTCATGAGGGTTCCGTTTTTCAATTTTTGTGTACAGAAAACTTAAAAACCGCCTCTTAGAGTCATTCATAGCCATTTTATGGTAAGCTTTATATTTAGAGATACCCTCGATGTGATATCATGGATGAAGCTTAAAAATATGACTTACCGCCTTTCTACCTGGCATCGTTCGCAAGGGTTCTCGATTACGACGGTGGGATTTGTTTCCAACTGTAAGACACCATTGTAATATCTACATGTAGATAATTTTAAATCGTTGATATAAACAAGTCGCATCATCTGTTGCGCAATGCCTGGACTGAAATTCTATGTTTAAAAAGTTCCGATTTTTATTCTATAGAAATAACGTTATTTTTTCAAATATTGAATATATTTGGCGTTAATTTATTTCTACTTTCTTTAATTTATTTACCACGACCTAGGTTTCGTTGTATTGCCAATCTTTGCTAATATCCTACATGAAGATATTGTAATACAACGAAACCTAGGCCGTAGTAAAGAAATTAAAGAAAGTAGAAATAATTCTACATCACGTAGTTTCATTTAATTGTTATTTTTTGAGTTAAAAGTGATCAAAAGAGTAGTTGGAATAACGAACTACATCCGCGACAAATTATGAATTTTTTTTATGCTAGAGAGCACAAGAATGCGTTAGGCTTAGTTAAGTAATAAATTCCCAAACATAGTTTCTGCAATATTATTGTTTCGTGTGAGGGAGACTGCAGATAATGCATATTTCATATACATTACATGAAATATACATTGCCTAGTTTAGTAGTGATATGTTGCTTTATTTTTGTTATAAGGTAAAGGAAATCATAACTTTCGTAATTGCACTATTGGCATGAATGCAACACCAGCTACCCTTTATCACAACATTATCACAAAAATATTGTAGTAGTTAAATTTAACAACCCTATCAACAAAATATATCGTCGGGGAAAAGACTGACTTTCCAAGTCAGTTTCAAAGAATAGCATTATTAACACTAATCAAAATAAGTTAAATATACATATACAGTGTAATCTATTAGTTTGTTAGGTACCTAAAAAGACCATTTTCAGACATGGAAGTTTTGTTAAGATATAAAATAAAAGAAACTGTGATACATGTACAACAAAATCGGTCCTAAACTGCTGTTATGATCATTTAAGAAAGCCTGTTAATATAAATGATCAGACAGATATTCTTTAAAGAATGCAATTTTTTTCAATTCAAAACGAAACACATTTCCCTTCTGCATTCATCTATTGTAATTCATATTTTATATTCCGCGCAATTGCTCTGATTCTATAACGCGAACGAATCTCATTAATTAATCGTGTTACCCTTACACAATCCTAGTTCTTCCCATCACGTGTATACATCTAACCGATATCAAGTTTCAGAACGTGCTTAAAATATTTAACCACGTTCTGAAATTTGATATCGGCTCATCACGAAATGTATTGTGATTTCGGAGTAGATATTTATAGCCCGATCAAAGAGTAATTATTATTCTTCTTATATTTTTATTTAGTAATATATTATTATTATTCGAGAGTAGTATTACATATATTATTCTAGAGGGTATTATTATTCTAGATCCTTCCTAAGGATACTCTACTAATACACATTTCAGTTTTCATGCTTCATATTTATTGACTTATGATTATGAAAACTCTATTTAAAGTTGTAGAACGGTGGATTTACGATTAATGTGAAGACAAGGGCTTGAATCACATTTACATGATTGTAAGATATTGCTCTCGTAGCAGTAAGTCCACCATATGCATCAATTATATACATTAAAGTGGTTAAATAAAGAAATAAATAATGGAAATGTTGTTTTAAATTTCAATGTAACAAATTCATAAAGCTAGCCATCTATTGAAAATATAGAAGCCAAGAAAATATCAGGATATTTGAGGAATCTCCCGCTCGCTCGGAAAGTTCATAATATGTGAATAAAGTAGTATACGTAAACACGGAAGAACTACTACCGCAACAATTTCAATTAACTGGTGCATGACCGCTAAGTCATGTGCTCGTTTACTGAATTTTGTTTTTTTCATAAATATGTGAATGTGTAAATATATAATGTTGAGAGAAATTCGGGGGCTAATTCGTTTTAAAGTTATGCATTTCCTCGTCGCTATATTCCAATGATATATGCGCTTGAAAACTGACTCAAAAACATAAAAAAATTAATTCAACTTAAAAATACTTCCTACACCATCATTTATAATTTAAATATAATATAATTTATGTTATAATTTATAATTTAAATATTTCCTATACTATAATTTATGATATAAACTACTTACTATCGATTTATAAATAATAATGTCATTTAAAAAAAATAAAGCTGTTGGTATCTCTATTTCATCATTTTTATATAAAAGCGAGTTTCTTTACGGGAAGAATTAATTTGACAAGCTTATATTTTTAAATAATAAGTGGAGGTTATGGTTACAGAAATTTATTATAAAATTGTTTTACTTTTGCCTAAAATAAACCATGTGTCAATATTTTCAAAAACGCGAAACTTAATTTTAAATTAATTAAATAATAATTATTAATTGATATAAACACAATTAATTAAGCATTATCAGAAAAAAAATTACATTTTAGCTACATACAGAAATAGCTTCATTTATTCACCTGAAGTTTTGTTACATACAAAGAAATATATTTAAACTCTTCCTTTTGAGCTTCTTTTATACATTCATACAGGATAATATTTTCTTGAAGCAAATGTTACGCACTTTTAAACAAACCATTTCTTGCAAATGGTTTATTTTTTATCAATATTAAAATACCATGACCACATTCTAGAGATGAAGTAATTATTTTCTTGAATATACAAAATGTTACATAATATACAGAACTTTCAACACTATATTGATTTTATATCCCTTTCTTCTTCCCAAATACTTACATTGTCGGCATGACTTTGCGAAACTACAATCATTCCAAAACAAACGAAACATATTGAGGTCATAAAATAGAACATATTGTACAAGGAAATGTGGACTCAAGTACAGCATGAGTAAAAATTTATTTCTCTCGCTTGCTACAATTATCTTGAATAATGTAACATAAATAAAACCCAAGCTACATCGCATTATGTAAATGTTGGCTTATTTAGCCTCCTTATATTTGTGTAGGTAGCAATCTCAATGTAGATACAGTCTGTGCAGAATATGTAACCAGCATCTGAGTTTCTATTCACTACATGTTGTTTTGCTTTACGGTTGTTTTGCTTTAGCGTACGCATAAATTGATACTAGTGATGGTTACCATATAAGTGGAACATGGTAATATTGTGTTGCTATTCTTATAAGTAAGAATAGCGTGTTCTTGTATATTTTATTCACGTTTTATAAGATGTAAAAATAATTTATGATTCTAATTGTGAATTTTGTTCTCAATCCGGCCATTTTATTATTTTCTACAATACTTTTATTGAAAAATATTCTGGTAAAATATCAAGTGTTTGTAAAGAATAGTAATAATTTGACAATAATTAGAACATTAATAGTAAAAAAGTAATCAATTATGTATTGGGTAACAGATAAAAGAAATCATCATCATGGTGAGAGAGCGTAGAACATAGCGGAAAGTTCCAGCAAGAATCAACAAATTCAGATAATATTTCGAACAGCCACGTATTGTTTGGAAGTTTATACCTTTTCCAACTGTGAAAAAAAATTGTGAGAAATTTGTTGACTAAATAACATTGCAAGTACCCTGCTAGGGCAATGCTAGTAGTTGATAGTGGAACACACTCTCCGGAAGAAGGGAAAAAATACCCCTACGAAGTTCTGAAATGAAACTACTAAGGACGTCACAAAAGATACTTACTTATATTAATCTGGATATGCAGGTTGCTACAAGAAAAATTTAAGAAGCTGGGGCAAAATTGTACACCGTGGAGAAATTTGGAGCAAGTCTAGTGTCTGGTTGGAGTTAAAATATTTTAGAAACAATTATAAGAAAATAAAGGACATTTGAAATTAAAACTGGGCTCACATTTTTTCAATAAAAATTAAATTAATATATATTGCGTAACTTTTAAAATAATATTTAAACAAATTACGAAGTTATGTTCAAAACTATAAACTGCATCATATCAATGGCATCTGCATGATATAAAAAGTGATGTGAACATTATATAAGATTTTGAGAGTCTTAAGTCTTTTCTCGGTGAAATCAATGAATATTTTGTTGCACTAAGTTTTCCTAATTTCTAAAAGTTTCCTTTTATTATTGCTCGTTTTTTTATATGAATAACATGGCTTTAAATTTTAAAGTGTACAGTGAAGTATTTTGAAAAATTGAGACGAAATCAAATTTTCGAGCAGAATTTATTTAAATTTAAAATTATATTGATTTATTAAAAAATTAGAATCGAAGTTAGTGTTTTAAACTATATTTATATAACAAAAGAAATGGGGAAGAAGACAATTCTTTAACAGCTGCAATACCATTATATTAACGAATTGGAGCCCACTCTTCCAGGAACGGGAAAAAACACTCCTACATAAGTATGGAATGGAACTTGCAAGAACACCACAACAAAGGTAAACGTAATTAACGTGGAGACGCAGCAGGCCAAAGAAGCAGGGATGGACTGGGGGAAAGTGACAATTCTGGAGTACAATCCTATGCCGTGGAGAAATTTTGTACAAATCTAAGGTCGGGTTAGATTAAAAAGATTTTATAATAGTAATAAGAATATGAATAACATTAAATATTAAAAGAATCTTCACATTTTAAGTAAAAAATGAAATTTATTTATTTTGTACTATCTCGTAAAAGGATAATAAAAAAAATTACGGATCAATATTCATTGCACTCGAGCAGAGCCATATACTGTCCTATCCCACTAGAAAAATTGATATATTCAAAATGCTTAAAACGACTGATAACCTGAATATTGAATAAAATTAATACGATCTTGAGTTTTTCAGCTTACAAAGACATCCATGTAAGTTCACTCGGCGAACCCGATGAAAATATTATAGCATTAAATTTTCTTCACCATTGCACGTTGTATTAAACATTTATTTTTTTATTAATCTGTGATTGTTTATATCTGTAATATAGCTTTAGTTTTTAAAATGATAATGAAACACTTTGATAAATTGAAACGCAACAAATTTTGGGACAAGATTTCTTAAAACTTGGAACAAATATAGGCATTATTATAAAATTGCACTTGAATTCGGTGCTATAAACATAATTCATTTAATTTAACAAATCGGGAAAATTATGGTTGTTCCAAAATTAGAATAAGATTATACTAATACCAAAATTATTATTTTAATCATCATTTGATAAACCGACACTTATTGCATCTTCACGATTATCAGACTAAGTTCTAATAGGCACGTATCTCTCACATTGGAGATACCAAAACCACAGATTCTATATGGCGTAACGCCCTATCGTTCTCGCGCCAACCTTGCATTGACAGTACCGCCAGTTTTTTTTGAGATATTATATTAAATCCAAAGACTCTATTTCTTTGACATGGTTTGGTGAGATCGATCACTTTGATCGATTTTACCATCGGTGATCGATTATCCCTAAATTCATAAATCATTTACCATAAAGGCAACATTTTGAAAACGTTTTGTTTCTAATATAATTTTGTTTCGTTAACCTTGCAGTACTATTAACTTTAGTATTTTAGAAGAAAAACGGATAAAACTCATTTATTAGCTGGATTACAGAATGAGTTGGAAAATTCGATTTGGAAATTTTTTTTTCAAAACTGTTTCTAAATTGAATAATACTTCCCCAATATAATTTTTTTTCAAATTTATTTAGAATTGAGTTTAGAATAATTAAAACCTAATCTAATATTTTTCATCTTTAATTACGACTGAATAATGTTAAATAACGTCAATTTGTAATATAACCATCTTATTATATTTTATATAAAATGATACTAAATGTACTTGAAAGTATCAAATAGGGAAAAAATATAAAAAAATAAGAAGTTTATAATGTTCTCTTAAATAAGTACGACTAGAACCAACCGATTGTCTCTTTTCTCTCATAAAAATCAATAAAAAAAATGTAATCCAATCAAAATGATTATGTAAAAAAATTAAATCATAATAAAATAGTCGTATGAAAAACATAAATGCAGCCAAGTTCGTAAAGGACTTTGCTAGGGAAGTATAATTGATGATATAAGTTGGTTCTTTATAGTTAAAATTTATTGGAGTAGCTGAAATACCTTTAAATTCGGTAGAGTTCCTAATTAGCTTTAATTGCATTCTGAAGTATATTTCAAAATCTTTTCTCTTCTTGGTCGTTTTCTTCATTTCTAAAGGTTATGTCCTTGAAAAGCATTCGTGGCTTTATTTGAAATCTCCTTCAATTTCTTTGGGGCGGTTATTAAGAGAAGACCAGTGATAGTGGTTATTTGGTTAGACACCAACGGCTTACTGATTGGCCCGAAGCCATTGCCTAACACAACCAACTTGTCAAGGTTATCAGGTTCCCAGCCGAAAATGTGACCAAAGTAACTCTGAATCCAGTGACAACAAATGTAGTTTTTCTATTCAGGTGCTCAATTATAGACTTGTTCTTGTTTTTGGCAGTCCATGGCATGCTGAACGTCCTTATCCTGCACCACTACTTAAAGGCGTTAATCTTCTTTTATTTCACTGACTGAATTATCCATGATTCCGATCCATACAGAGATATCGAAAAACAGAGTCTGGGCTATTCTCACTTTGGTAATATTGGAGACCTGTTTCTCCATTGACGTGTTAGTTGGTTCATTGCAGTCTCGGTCAACTGGGTCAGTCTCTTGATTTCTCATCTGCTTCTTTCGCACTAGATTAATCTCTTGGGTTATTAAAATATAAAAAAGATGAAAATGGCCAATTATTAGTGGTCAATGTTAGTGGTCTTCACATGATTATTGACTTTATGTTTTTTCATCGTAATTTTATTCATATATTCTTTTTTCATTTAACTGTTTATTACGGCGGCAATGAAGGAGTAAATACCACCCGACCTATATACCAATGACTAGTTCCTAAAAGAAATTAAATTAATTTTTAGGACATATATGAATACTTTCTATAAAACCTGTCAATAAATATTTCTGTTAATCAAGGTTAACGATTAGACAATCAATTATTCATTATTTGAGTACTTACGAGTATATATATTCCACAATTATAATTTATTTTCTGTGAGAATTATCATTTGCACTTCAGGGGAAAATAAAACTTATGAAAATTCATTTCATGACGAAATGAAAGACACATAAATATTAAAAACGTATTATTATTTTAAATAAAACATATTTATTTTTCCTCAAAAAAATCCCTCTTAAAAATTAGAAACACTACATATTTATAATACTCTCCATTTCAATTTAACAAATATTCTTTCAGTTCGAAAATCTGACGTTGTAATATTTTCAATACAATTATTTATTTGTTCGTTCAAATAGTTTTCATCAATTTTAATATGGCATAATTCAAATATAATTTAATGCCTAATTCTTTAATTTCAAAAATACACATTTTATTTGAAAGAAATATTTACGTAATTTAACGGAACAAAAAACGTACAGTATTATTTACAAGTCATTAACTGAGTACCGGCGAAACAATTTAATTACAGCCAAATTGAAACGATATTTCTATATGGAAAGCAATTTTAAAACCCAATACTAGAAAAAGCTAGCATATAATATTTTAAGGAAAAAGGAAATTATTTAAGAAATTTTGAGGCGGTGCTAAAATTTTAACCTGAAAATTGAAAGTTGAAACTAGAATTTCTTTTCCACCTATGCACGTATTAAATACAGTCGAAAATATTATTATATAACAACTTCTATACATTATAAAGCTTGGCTATTCATTCGTCGTTTTCAACATTATTAACAAAAACTGTCAAATAAAACGACTCGACATTGAAAGTCACAAAGTAATAAAAGGAGAAAAAAACAAAGCTGTGTACCGCAGGTAAGGTAAAAGCTTTTAAGTAAATTTTCATGTCTATTTTTTTATAAAATTTTTCATGCATTCAGAACTATAGGTAAATTTATGTTAAAAAAAAAGACATTCAACATTGATTTTTTAACATCAATTAAATATTAAATAGTGGCAACAGGGGCTAAAGATGCAATAGAAATATGAGTGGAGGCACCCTTTTACCGTATATGATATATTGCAACGTAAGGGTAGGAACGAGTTATTTTAATTTATATGACTGAACAATAAAATATATTCGATTAAGCTATTTATAGAGCATAATCTCCATACCTATGTGGTTAATATATCTACGCCTACGAGACGTATAGAACCACGTCTCGTATGTGTTTGTGTGATCAAGTGCGAAAAAGATAGTTAACAGTGAATTAATATAAAGTGTTCCTGTAATTTCTTTCCACTTTCTTAGTTTACTCTTCAAATGTATTTGTATATAGGATGTATGATGTATGGATACACATGTCTGTGGATTATACAATCTTATTTTAGCTATTGTAAAACAGAAGAAGTATATATATATATATATATATATATATATATATATATATATATATATATATATATATATATATATATTATATATATATATATGTATATATATATTAAATGAAATGTTTTTATTAGTTAAAATATAATATTTTACTACACCTTGATCAATAAGTAAAGTTTTATTTCTAGAGAACAGATTTAATTTTTTACTTTCAGTTTCTTTCAAAAAATTACAATATTTGTTTATAAAAATATTTCTTAGTAAAAAAAAATCTGTACTTGTTCATTAGTAATCAAATATGTTTTAGCTGTTAGGAGAGTGTTATGATTACTTTCTTACGTGACTTGTTATCAATTTATCTCTTTCATCTTATTTTTATAACTCAAAATGTTGCATCACAATTTAAATTTTTTCAATTTAATATTATATTTCCTATATTTTGATATAATGTGGGAAAACATTATTTTACATAATAGGTTTGATTTTGTGTGACTCATTAAATTGTCTATTAATTTTTTTAATCATTGGTTAGAAAGTTCGGAAATTTCTTTTTTTACATCTATTTTACTTTCTAAAAGTAAACTTTCTCTGTTTCATGAAAATCAAATGTGCAATAAATTTTCAAAAGAATAAATAACCCTCCGCTCATTGAATAACTTAGATTGAGTAGAGCCAATAAATTGTAAATGTTACGTTTGATCAATCGTAATAATTACCACCCATCTTGCCAGGTAATACAGCAATCGAATACTTTGAAGGATAAGTTTTGGCCACATTTCTGACTTGATATTTGTTCGATATTCTAATTTTTGCTACAAACAACTATATTATGTGTACAGGTGCATTTGTTATGACTTTCTCCCCTCAAAAAAAAATTGAGTACTTCATAGTCATTTCTAATTATGTATATAATAAAAGCAAAATAGAGACTGGACAATTGGCTTCTTTTTGAGAGCTAATGAAATGTATATTTAATTTGAAGTCATTTATGTTACGTACATTTTCTTATTCAACTTCCTAATTTTCTACTACTTTGCATGATATTTAGGGACAAAAATTTTTTAACAAATTTAAAATATGTATACTATACAATATCATTATCTTTTGTCCAAAATTCAAGTTCTCAAATTTCCACCTCAAGAGACCTTTTTTGTATCTGAAGTTCACTATCTTCTCTAATTTTATTATGTTTTTCCTCGATTTAGTCTCTTTTTCCAAAAATTGCATACCTGCATATGTCATAAAAAAATGTGATGGCAATACGATGTGTAAATTAGATATAATAAAAAAATAAAATTACAAACAAATTTTAAAAAACTTCTGTTAAACTCTTTCCTTTTTCCTTACATTTTTATTGCCAACTTGTAAGTTTCTTCAGATACAATGACTCTATAATAAATAAGGAAAAGTTTCTTAACGAATTTAGCGACGAAGTTCACAGAAAAAGTTCAAAGAAAATATTACAGGTTTCTCACAAAAATAAAACTATTTTCTTAAAATAATCCATATTGGACCAAAAGATCCAATTACAAAAAGATCCCCAATTACAAATTACAAAAAGAGTCCAAAATTATTTATAAATGTATAAATATATTAATCTGCCAAAAGTATTTATAAATATATCATAGATGCATGTACATATGTATATACACAACCATTTGTTCTAAAACAGGAACGTTAATTAACAATAGTTCGTTGTCTTTAAAAAACAGAAAATTCGCGCAAATTACGCAGAAATTTGAATTAGCCTTGAAACAAGGAAAAGTAAAGAATATAATATGCAAATATAACTAATTTTGCATTATATTCTAGTAACAAAAAAATATGAGCGGGTAGACACTCGTAAATACAGAAAACTTTTTTAACTTTGACTACTTAGGAGCGCAAGTTTAAGAAAATAAAACTGATAAGAAGACACAGCTAGAATAAAAATACCGTATATAATATACAGCCGAACAATTTTAAGTGTTGCGTTTAATGTTGTTTATAAATGTCATAAACTGTTTACAGAAAATGGAGTCTCGAATCGATTATGCGGCTGATCTTTATTTAGTTGGTGCAGGAAAATTTCATTAGTACCGTATTTACCGCGGGAGGGATTTTTCAAAGAGAAGCTGCAACTTATTTCGCTGCATTTTTTCTTTGATTATTTATATCTCATCAAGAAACCAATCAGTAATAAATAAATGTGATGTATGATTTTACAGTTCGACGATAAGTTGCAAATTAAAACTTCATATTATTATTTAATTTTCAGGTATCAGGCTTTTAGAGAATTTTTTTTATTTCTGTAACGCGTGGTATAAAATGTAATAAGATTAAATTGGTGTAGATTGCAAAATGTACATATGCTCTGTGAAAGAAATATGTCATAATTTTAATTGGTTTTTAATATTGTTAAATAAGTAATTCTCAATTCAAAGATAGGCGAAAATCTTTGAAGTTTTTTTTATTTATTGCATTTTCCTTAAAATTGTCTTGTAATTTATAAACACGTCCATTCGAAATATCCACTCGACCGGTTTAATTACTTTAGAGTTATATTAGATACAGCCAGACTGAACGATATATTTATCAAGTAGCGCAAAATATAATTCAGACATAGGGTCATCATTTTTTTTAATCTATGTGTCCAAAATGTTATTTGAACCTATTTTCCTAAGTTCACACAATACATATTTAAAAAGTAAAGAAGGAAGGTGACTTTATACATAATTTAAAGTTACACGTGACTAACACATTAACAATTTCTCACCAAAGTTTAAATACATGTATTTTAAAAAGAATGGATTTATGGACATTATATTTGATACAATGGAAATAAATTCCAACATATGTCCGATATAGATGCTGTCTATATAGACCATTCGTTATTTTGTTGACGTATTTTAAAAAGAAACGAAATTATTTTGACAAATAATTGTTACATCACAAATCTGGAAATTGTTTTCTTGCATCAAAGCTACGTAACTTAGATGTGTTGAAATAGTTTGCCGTATTAGTTCCGGCGTAGTCAGGTTAGACATAAAATACATAAAAAATACTTTCAGTTAAAATAAGATTAAAACGTGACGACAATATATTCACTAACTGGCTTTGCTCGGTCTTTGTTTTATCAAAACCTGAGCGGAGAGGTAAAGCAATAGTTTTATCAATTTAAACAACATAATTGATTAAAATAATTTCAATTACCATAATACAACAGTAGCTGTGTCAAGTGTATAATTACTCGATGACGCAAAAAAGGAAACAAAGAAATACGATAATTAAATTTCATAAAAACAGATCAAATAGTACGGCAATTGAAAAAAGAAGAAAGGAATGAAACATGGTTTTCATACGAATTATATTTTTGTTTTTTCTTCAGAGACAAATATAAATAAAATTTTCGGGAACGAATCCTCGAATACGAAATGTAAATTGGCGTATATATTTTAAATGGAAGCCATCTCATGTTTATTGATTGAGACGGTAAAGGCAAGTCTCATTGAAAACTGCCGTTTCTGCAGTGTAAAGCCAGATACGAAGGAATGAACTCTATTCTGTTCCCGTCAACGTTTCATAGAATTATTTTTATAACTTTTATATTTTTACTTTCCGTGATTTCTGAAATATCTAGTATTAAGCCTATTGGAGGGTGGCTTTAAAAATATCATCTTTGTAACGAATATTGGTTTACATTGGCGTTATCACGGGGTAATTTTCCGTCAATTTGCAATTTATACTAAATTTAAATTTTTCATTACCTAAAATTTATTTCTAACTCCCACCCTCCTAAGTGGGTCAATTTGTTAGTCTCAACCGTACTCCATTTTAATTAGATAACTTCTGTATTCTTTACCCATTTACGTCATATTATTTTCTTTGTAATGGGTTGTTACGAGGGAAAATGCCAACAATATTTTTTAATAATACTTGAAAACATGAAATTATCCAAATATTCTTAATTAATGTATGTATATAATACATAAATTTTCAAGTATTCCTACTTCACAATATTTTATATTTTTTGCGGTTATAACGTGTTCCAATTTTCGAAAAATATTTGAATAGTACAGTAATTTTACATAAACTTAATTCTTATATCATAATGAATAATTTCAGCCTCTATTCGGGGTGGGAGAGTTGGGTTGCGGTTACCATCATGCGGTCACCTTAAGACCTTTTGCTGTGGGTAGAGAATAAGTGTGACAAATTTGAGGGAATCGGATGGAGTTCATAAAGAATAAACAAATATATATATATATATATATATATATATATATGTATATATATATATATACATACACTTATGTTTGTGAGTGTGTGTATACACAATAATTGATTTTTAAATTGTTTGTAGATGAAAAGATCTAAGAGGAATTTCGAGATAGAAAATTGATCCCAATTTGTTTTTAAGCCCGAGTGGAAAAGTAACTCTAATGCGTGATTATTAATAGAGCTAAAATCGAGCGTTTCCAAAACTTTAATTGAAACTAGGCAAACTGAATAAAAATATTTCATTTATTAAAACAAATGCTCACGTTATAACGAAACCAACATACGGCAGAGAATGCAGAACAAAACACAACCGTGCCCAATTTCTGAACTCTCCCATGAAAAAATATCTTTTCTTGACTTCTTATTTTTGTTACAGTTATAAATAAAAATTATTTTTATTATTAACCATTGTACCAAAAAATAAATTATTAAATAAATCTGACTATTTAATTGATAATCAAATATAATTTAAAATGAGGAAATGTTGATAAAATGGAACACAAAGTTAACCTGTTGAATAATAACCTAGTTAATAGGAACTATTGATTAAGGACTTTGTTATGGTGGGATATTTTGTACAAGTTTAGGTTTTCAAAACAATTGAAGAAAACCTATGTTTACTTGTGGTTTTTATCTTAATAAGGTAATAATGTTTAAGTAAGCTTCCATGAAATTAAAAACTGCATAAACTGACGAAATCTTATTTACAGACGATAAGATTATTCTTAAAATTTGGGCCCTTTTTCTTAAAATTCCCAGATACTTTGTTGAGCCTTGATAATTGTATAGCCTCAACCACGAAAGCTTGTTGATCTTAGCCTCCAGCAAATAGGAAATATGAAGTAGTTATTGATGTATCATTAGTTTAGCGTTTACACATCTATATAAGTCAACATATGAAGGTAAACTTAAAATTAGTTTGAGCATTTAAGTTGCTTCTGTGGCAAGACAACCGTTTACGAATGAGGTTAAAAAATTGTTGAGTCTTATTTTCTCTAAATTAGTACTTTTATTTTATTACAAAGTTATATTATGTTGCTATTATGAAGGCTAGTAATCCTTTCGTACTTAGAATAGGTATATGTTTTATGTATTTAAAATCATATTAGGTAAAACTTGGAAAAGAAAAGAAAGTGCAAAACCTGACTTAAAAATTTGATGTAGAAAGGGGGAAAAACAAATATGTGATTATAACAAATGAATTACTGAATTTTTAAGTAAATATTTGGCGAAATGCTGTATGAACGAGTCTGAAATACTAAAACAAACATTTATTTTTGTAAGTTTCTCCCCGTGTATTCGAACTTGGGGATTTATATCGCTTTACTGCGCAATCGAAAAGTAACATTTTTTAAAACAGCTGCCTTTTCAGTGTGAATACACATTCAGATGAGAATACACTCTTAAGTAAACGGATATGTACCTTAAATGAGTTTAGATACAAAGCAATTAGGTTAGTGTTATCGAAAATAGAATATATTATATATTTTGTTTTAAATTACATTATGAAAAAATACGATTCCGAATAAAAAGGTGTCACTGGCTGAAGCCCGCGTTTATATAAATAGTATAAAAATAGAACTTTTAAACGAATTAAAATACAAAATACACGGCACAAAAATTTATCCCTTTGATTCTGAAAAGTATCTTCTTTTTCGATATGACAGTCCTCAATTCAACTTTACCGATTGCCCTGGGTACAATACACGACGTAATTTCGTTGAAAAGTAGCAAAATTGTAACATATTTCAGGGTACTTATTGATCTTAGCAGACTTACTTTATTGATCTTAACGACTATCTTGCTGCATTTTAAAATATTGAATATATTTTGCGTTCATTTTGTAGAAATTCATTATTCACAATTAAATCAAACTACTTGATGTAGTATTATTTCTGCTATCTTTAATTTCTTTACCACGACCTAGGTTTCGTTGTATTACAACATCTTCAGGTGGGATATTAGCAAAGATCACCTGAAGATGTTGTAATACAACGAAACCTAGGTCGTGGCAAAGAAATTAAAGATAGTAGAAATAATACTACATCACGTAGTTTCATTTAATTGTGAATTGCTGTATTTTATAAAACCATAAAATATTCTATCTTCTTGACACTCACGTCACGTGAAATATATCTTTAAAAGAAAGATTTATGGATAAATAGAAAATATTTTTTCGGAAGATTTAACAAATACTTGTGGTTAAATGGATATTTGGCCTTTTGTACCTTTTGTAGCTAAATATTTGCAAAACTTGGCCTTATTTTTCAAGAAAACTTTTAATTGCCGTCTAATTTCTTTAGTTAAAATAATCAATCAATAAGTTTAGTGTAACTTTAACGAAACAGAGAAAAGGTAAATGTGATGATGAAATTAATACATAATCCAATATTTAAAAAAAAATTAAATATTTACTATGTACCGACAAATTTCATTCCAAATTTCTTTCGGAGACACGACCACCAAAAATGGTTGACATTTTTGGTCTCACGATATACTCGTGTTGCTCGAGCTGCAACGGTCACACCCCTCCAGTAGCAATATGGATCAATTATGCTGGTTGAGTTTCTTAATCGAACATAATAGTTAGTATGGGAAACCCATTTTTTATGACCTTACTATATATTAAGACTGACGGGAGTTCCAATTGCGGTAAAACCAACTTTTCCTGTAATTTTTGTTCAGAGATTTACTTTAATGTCTAAATACAACCTTTTAATATCAGTAACTGTGAATATAAAGTAAGCAATCACACATTTTTGTCCTCTATACGAGTCGCTAGATTTCATTATATTATTATTTATATTCAGAAGAATTTTTTATATTCACAAATACATTTCTTACAATTTTTTAATTAAAAAATGTGAAAACATGATAAAATTTTTCCTTTATCGTTAACTTTCAAATATGTACATATTTTTTTACCTTTATAAATCTAAACGCCCACTTTTGCGGGGTTGAAATTAATATATTTTAGACATTTCTGTGTGCCAATTCTCCATTTAATAGGATTTCTATTAGACTAGATATTCCTAGTATATTAATGATCATAAACCAAGTTGTGAAAGTGGCTTTTATTTTGAAAGTTGTTTATTAATAATTTGCCAAAGAACACTGGTAGGAAAATTAAAATCAGTTAAAGTTAAAAGCTTCTATTTACACCAAATTTAGGTATTTATCGACGCTTAGAGCAAAAGTATGAAGTTTCCAAAATATTCCAAATTCCTTCGAAGAATTTATAAAGCTGTTTTACCGTTTTAAGGCTTAATTCTCCGTGCTCTTAGATATATAGTTTTATTTTTAAGATTCTGAAAACTCTCTTTATTTACCCTATTTTGGAAGTTGTTGTTTAATTTAGTTCTACCGAGTAGAATGTACAGCAGAGAACAGAGTTCAACATAGTCAATCCAGCTAGTCTGAATCCGCCGACAAATTATTACTGTTCTTGCTAGTGGCTTTCTTGCGGAGAGACGAATTAATGCTTATTATGTTTAAGTCTGCAAGTTTAAGTAACTTTTCTACGTAAATTCTTCTTCATAGTAATTCACTCTTGACAGGAAGGTCGTGGTCGCTCCGATGACTAAGGTACTAGGTTGAGGATGCTTGTACATGTCTATTCTTCATTCGGTCTTTATGGTCTGAACAGCCTCCTTGGCAATGTCTCTCCATTTCTGCACGTTCGCTGCGCTGCGAGAGCGCTCAGTGACGGTAGTTTGTGTTAATGATTTAATTTGGTCCATCCATTGAGTATGTAGTCAACCTTTAGACTTCTTGCCGTTTACGTAGCCCTGCACTAGCAGTCTTTCGACCGAATGCTCGTTCCTAGATATGTGGTCAAAGAATTTTAGTATTCGCAGTGGCAGTCGATGAAAGTCGTTCCTTGACCTTGAGTTCCTTCAGAATTGAGTTGTTAGTGCGGAAAGCGGTCTAAGAGATCTTCAGCATACGCTTCCAATACCACATCTACAAGGCGTCGATTTTTCGGGGATCCTGTAAGCGCAGGGAATGCGTTTTAGCTTCATAGAGAAAGTTTTGGAACAGAAGACATTTTGATGAGTCGGAGCTAAGTAGTTTTGGTTATCCTCCTATTCTTCCACATCTTATTGAGTTTTTCAAACGCAGATCGTGTGATAGCGTATTTTGATTTGTAGCCGCCTGTGTTGGATATATTGGATCCGAGGTATATGTAATTCTGAACAACTTCACATTGTCAATATTATAAATGTTCGTTTTGTTTTGTTCAGCCCGGTCCACAATAATAACTTTTACCTTATCCATATTGATCGTTAGGCCAAATTCAAGACTGTTTACTTCCAGCCGCGAGAATAAATTTTCAACATGTTAAAAATTTAGTGTCATCAGCATACCTTAGGTTATTTATCCGCCTACCTCCAATAGACATGCCTTTGTTCCAGTCGTCAAGAACATTTCGTATAATATGTACAGTGTATACGGTGAATAGCAGTGGTGACAGAATACACCCCTGCTGGACGAAAGTCTAAAAATTTTCCGTCTGAAAGTTTTCCGAGTCGACTTAATTCATTTTCCGAGTGGACACTCGAACAGCTACTGTACTTTCTACATACAATTTCTCCACGAGGTATGTTAGATGTTGGGTTGTTCCCATATCCCTTAGTACTAATCAACATTTATTCCATTTAACCGTGTCGAATGCTTTTCTGGAATTGACAAAGCAAATATAGAGGGGGTGATATTAAGTTTGGTTATCGTGCACCTTTCACGAAACAAGCTTACTCTATTGATATTGTATGAGACGGGTACAACTGGAGTCTGGTATTAAATATTTCAAGTAGTACCTTGCTAGCATGCGAAATAAGAGAAATCAGTCGATAATTGTTGCATTTCTTTGTTGACTCTTATGCAGTAGTATGAATAAAGAATGTGACCAGTCTTTCAGCCAACGCCCCGTCTCCTACACCTTCCAGCAGATCTTATGTCGGGTATAAATCCCTGAATCTCCCATTGCCTTAAATATTTCGATGGGTATTTCATCTATTCTAACGGACTTATTGCGTTTTAAGTGTTTACTAGCAATACGCACTTCGTCTCTTAAGATGGCTGGCTCTCGCTCAATCATATCGTCTGCTGTGTAAGTAGCGGCGGACGAATTAGTCTTATCACGAAAGAGAGTTTACAGTAGTCCTTCCAGACTTTCACAATATTATTAATTTTCGTGATTGTTACGCCATCTGAATTTTCCCCAGACCAGGTCTTGGGTTTAAACTGTCGCGTCAGTTATTTCAGTTCTTTATATACTTATGCCAAGTCACTACGTAAATATGTCATTATTAAAATGAAAAGTCAAAATATTAAGAACAGTTTTAGGCATATCCTTTCTGAAATGATTTTTGCTGACCCGTTCGATAATAGTTCTTGGAAAATTAAATTTACATCTGGATGCTGAGTAATATAGCAAAGAAAAATTGTACAAAATATCATAGGGCTGTAGGGTAGCGTCACCTTTTCGACCTACTTTGATATGCATAACTATGAATCAAATAGAGATCGAATAATCTTTATGGAATAAATATAAGCATCAGTCATAATAATTTACATTTATCTGGCTTATGGGCTACTCCATGATTTATGGAAACATAATATTGAATGAATATTTTCTTACTCCTTTATATCTTGTCCTTCACGTAACATTTAGGGATTTTAGCTTACATGAAATAATTATAAAATATTAACCGAGACCAAAGTAAAAGTAAATTAAAATATCACTTAAGCAAAAAGACTAGGTAAAAATATAATTTACTTTAACTGTTTGTCTCGGTTACTCATGATAACTAGTATTCAGAAACCAGATATTGACCTTAAAAACTTGATGTATCGCCTGAATATCTATATTAAAATTTTACAAATTCACCTGTATTAGACAGCATTCAAAAATATTGTAAGAGGGAACAAAATGTACAGCGATTTAGAAAAGTAATAAAATTTGAATTGAGTGTTGAGCACTGCTTCGTATATTAATTGAAAATATAAAATAGAAACACGTTTTAACCTTAAAAAGGAACAGGTAATAATTTGAAGAGGTAAGTACACAAGTTTTGACATGTCATGACATAAAGTTTTAAAAAATTGTGTATCTTTAAAAAAAATTACCAGCCAACAAAGCTATCTGAAGTGAAAAAGACTGAATATCCGAAATAGATTATAAGGTGTGGTATCGCAAAAAGGTGGTGGTTACGTGAGTTTAGGATACAGTAGCATAAGAGTAATGGAAATTTTCTAAATAATATGGGGCAGAAAATTAAGTCGCTATTAAACATTTTTAAGCGTTAAGTTATAAAAATGTCGTGGAGCTCTACTCAACAATGAAGCTGATATCATGTTGCAGCTACTCGCCATTCGGTTGCATCTTGACAGCTGTAAAAAGCTTCATGTCGTCCGAAAATATCAAATAACACGCAGTTTTTAGCACGCAACCGATATGTTTACCAGAATAATATAATACAATTATATTTTGGAGTAAGTCCAGAAAAATTATAATAATTTGCCTCTGTGAGTGTTGAGTTATAAAAATTTTGATATGAAATTATGTAGAAAATCAAATTTAGCTGCTGTCCAAATGTAGCTATTATTATTGAGGAGTTACTTCAATAGCTATCAAGGCAGAATTCCATCCACTTTCAAATAAAATGCCTTATAATATTAATAAATATATTCCCTAGTTATTTAAATCGTATCAATTAAAAAAAGGGAAAAAGGAAAAACTACAACCGAAATGTAATAAGATATGTATTATAAAGGCAATAAGATATGTATTATGACGCCGTGACACTGCATTTTACACTCGGCAGTACAAACTTTCTCAAAATTATGTTTGAAAAAATATTAGTCGCATATTAAAGTGTACATTTTTTATTGAAAGTTTTCCAAAAACTGATTTTACAAAAACTAAAATTTAGAAACAATCTGCAGAAAAAATATACCGAAAAACTTATTTTTCTGACCTTCGTCCGTGAATGATTCACTTAGATACACCCTTTTAACTTAATTTCTTTTACTATTTTCAGCAACAGATTTGTCCATTTTGGTGCGTGTGGCAATAATTCCAATGTACCGAATTTGTATTGAAAATGGAATTTTTTTAACTTTTCAGTAAGAAACCGACTTAAAAAAATTGGATTAAATATCAAAGAAAATGCTTATTGCTATGTCATTTAAGTAAAACCTACGGTGGAGCGAGAACCTAAACACCTCCTACCACACCATTTCCTATACAGAAGTTTTTATTATTTAAATGGTACTTCTCGGAACCACTAATTATTATAATAAAAAAAATTGCTCCGGGGCGAGAAAGTGTTTTCTAGTTCACTTCAGAGTAGAACCTAGAACCATTTTACATAATTTCATATTATGTGTTGACTCTACATAACTTATATATGTCTTCTGGTTCTATATAATTAATTTATCCGTAATAAGTAATTTGGTATGGAATATGTGATATCACATGTTCCATACCAAATTACCATGGCATATGTACAATAATTACAGTTTTGCCCTTTGTTATTTAAATGACAAGATTTGCACTTTCACCAGAATGTTGGAAATATCATATTGATAATAAATAAGAACGTTTTGGGTTCCTTTACGATATAAAATCATTGTAACGGTCATTATGGTGATTAAGCATAAAGTTTATAACCAAATGAACTCAAGAAGAGAGTAAAACAATTTGCAGGAGTAGAAGTGTTAAAGAAGCTTCTTGTAATTTCAGCGTAGCTGATATTATTGATTATAGTATTTAAGTTTGCCTGCCCAAAAACGCATTTTTAATAGCAATAAAACTACACCCGATTAACCTATTATTATGAAATACAATTTTTAACAACTACTATTTTGCAATAGCCAAGTAATAAGCAATATTGATGAGTTACGGTAACATTTTGAGGATATGTTATTTACGGCTCGTGAAACGGATATGCACAAAATGAAGATTTATTTTCAGTGTAAGTTTTATTCTATTTATCAGTTGTTGGATATTTAATTATCAACGATGGATTGGTTGTGGTTTAATTTTCAAATTTACTTTTGAACTTATTGGGATTATAACGATGCTTATGATACAATTTGGTTAAATGGATTTCGCTATTAAAACGACAGCGGCGTTGTAATTTGTCACAATTTTGGTAATTACTTGAAATCTTTATTTCAAGAAAATCGTATTGGTTATGATTTTGTGGCAAATTACTTTTCCAAAACAATGCAAAAATAATAACTTTTTGTTAAGACTACCCCATTTTATTCACAAACCAAGAACTGTGTATAAACAGAAATATTTACAAATATGTTAAATATTTTTTGTGTTTTCTTCCTAACAGTAAATAAAATATAAAAAAAATACTCACGCTTATTTAAATATTAATGCGCCCTTTGTTTTATGAAAATTATTTATATCAACATGAATTACGACTCTAGGTATCCATAACATATTACGAATTTATATTATATGCAATCTTAACGATTTAAAGAAAAAAAAAAGAAAGGTTATCAACTACCACTTTACAATATCAGAATTATATGGATATTGGATTCCTGAAAAAGTATGTTTGTCTTTTATATCTTTTTAAAATATTTCAGCATGTGCTAAACTGCGAAAAGTTACTTTTCTTTTAAAAACATTTCGATACCATATTTA
The DNA here is from genome assembly GCA_039881145.1 of Druceiella hillmani. Lineage (NCBI taxonomy): Eukaryota > Metazoa > Arthropoda > Insecta > Lepidoptera > Hepialidae > Druceiella > Druceiella hillmani. The sequence continues at coordinate 20,954,921 of JAYKKI010000038.1, read as the reverse complement.
TGATCCTACATCTAAGATACTATACACATATCTATGATCCTATCTATCTATGTACATCATAATTAAGACTTTATATACCACTGAGTTCGCTTAGTAACAGTATTCTGACATTATATTTAATTCCATGATTATTTTCATTCATTTTACAATTGCTGCCGACTCAAATCGTTCACATATTTTAATTTATACAATGGAAGCTGTTTGACGCCCTAATGTTTCTTTTTGCTTTAGATATCATAATTATAAAAGTTCATCTAAGAAATTCCCCTATGTATTTTATATTAATAATGAACTATCGTGGTGATTTATGTAGAAAATGCGTAGAAATGCGTTACAACCATGGTTTTTTTTTTATTTTTCAGTGATATTTCTATGAATATGAATCTCTAATATTTCATCAATATATAATATCTATGAATATAAATATATATATATATATATATATATATATACATACATACACACACACACACATATATATATATATATATATATATATATATATATATATATATATATATATATACACATTGTAATTGATTAATTCTCAATTATGAAGATATACGTAATTTATCTCTTGATTAAAAAATTAACACATTTGAGTAGAAATGTTAAAAAACAATAACTCAATAAAATAATGAACGATCCAAGAGTTGTAGCGAATGCTTTGTCTTTTGTTGTTTTGATTCAGTAATTTGATACATTAATTTAATAATTACGTTTTGCAAAGTTTAAATTTGTTTTAAATGTGTTGGTAAATATCATAAACACAAATTAAAATCATTCGTAAAATATTATCTTGGTGCTGAAATATCGCTTACGATATAACGCATGATCTCCTATAAAACTCTTACATCTTTCCCCCAGACAAAGGTTTGCATTATTTAAGTTTTATTAAGTACTTCAAAACTCCATTTTATGAAGGTAATAAGAGAACTCCCCAGGAAGAACTATGGCTCCCAGCTTAGACATCTATTGCTTCTGACTCGCTTGGAAGTTGAGTATAAAGCCAATTTAGTTTATGCGCATAATGCAAACTGGATAAAAGATTAAGAAAACTATTCATGATTATTTCTTTTCAAACTTATTGATTATAAACTAATACGGGGAAGTCGCACTATATTTTTGAATTTTACATATTGCATATATATTGTACACATATTTTTTAAAGAAACGGTAATATTTGGCATTAAAAGTAGTTCTAAGACTAAAAATCAATTCTTTAAGACATAACTTCGTCTGCGAATATTTGTAAATACCTTTTAAATAGATACATGTACCCGTATTTTGTCAATCTAAATGAAGACCATAGTTATTACCATAGTATTGCACAAAACACATTCAAATTGTATTAAATTTTATTTTTCGTAACTCATTTATTTAAAATTTAATTATTCGGATGAACTGGCTGAACACCTCGCGATCTTGTAACTTTTAGATAGAATTAATATACTTTTGATGAAATAATTTGCTGTAAAATTTCTGAACATTTTCATTCTTTCCGAAATTTTATTCTAGATAAATCTAACCGTGATGGCTTTTTTAATTTTATTGCTATGTTCTTTATTAAACTAAAAAAAACTAAGCATTATGATTAACAATTTTTAAATGAAATTAATACTTTTTTCCCAATAAATGACGATAATATGATGTATTGCGCGTCACCGTTCTGCATTAAAGTATAATCGTGACCTCAAAATTGTATTTATATTTAAGAAAATCGAATGAAAAAAAAAACGAATCTTTTTCTATACAGATGTTTCTATTATTTAAATGAACTTCCTTTGCTTATTTCAAGAGGGAATGTACTATCAGACAATATAAGTCGTAATCTATGTATTGATATTAAACTTTAAGAAACAAATATATAAACAATCATTTTGATATCCAAAATGCTTAAACTGCCTCACGAATTTCAACAAAATCGACATTCCGAAATAAAATACATCCTACCAATGAAATCAATAATAATGTAAAATATTACAGTAAACATAGATGCTAATGAAACATTACGCTCGCGGACGTAGAACTGAATGCGATACTTAAATTAATAAACCGATATAATTTTTAAAAGTATTGGATCTTAGTCCAGACTACGAATATCATCGCATAAATCACGAGAAGCGTCGCATTGCACCACGATATTTATAAAGTCATGTCTGGCAAATTATGTTCACATATATTAAATTACCATGCAGCTATATAACTGATTGGAATCTACACATATTATTTTGGAAAAGAAGTTTCAAAATTTTCTTAATATCATACTGGGGAAACTGTTGAAAGCTAGTTATAAGCATAAGTTGCACTGAAATTTTGCAATATTTATATGAATGAATCTACGTTCTATCCTAGTAATTTTAGGAAAGAAAAAAAATCTTGAAATCTAGAATATTTGTAATAATTTTCGTTTGGAATTTGAAAAAAAAATGTACAATATTCTATGTGTGTTAAACTCTATTATATTTTTCAACAATTAAATATACTTCATAAATTTGATATGACTGTTTGTTTTATTTAATGAGGCGTCGCTCGCAAATAGGAAATATATTGACATCTTTAAAAAAATTAAAAATAATCTATATTAAATTCATATTATCGACTTTGAACCATATTTTAATGAAACGCATCAGCTTTGGATTTTTTAAAAAATAATTAAACGTCTAGAATTTCGCTACAGAAGCGTTTTACATTTTGATAAGTGATTATAAAATTATTACAATACTTCTCTGTTGTGGTATTTAATGGTTTAAATTAATATCCATATTATTCCCATTAAACCTTGTGTCATTACCGTAAACTTGCGTTATAATATCTATAACAGAGTACATATAGGTAATAAACTTGTAGTCTAGCAAACTTAACTAAATATATTCTAGACATGTACATATTATTCTTAGTTAATATAAAATTATTAATAAAATAATTAAGATCAAAAAATTTCAATTTGTCACTCTAAGTACGAATAACATTGAGTATAAATATGAGTAATAATATTACACTTTATTTTGTTTTTCTGAAACAGAAATAGAATAAGGAAGAGCACAAAGATTTATATTATTAATGCCCAGGTTATATAAAGTGGCATTAATTATATCTCCTTTTTTACAGATAAACTATTACCTTATAACAAAATTATTTATTAGAATTAAATTTGGAACTCGCTATATTTTTCATTATTTGCCTATAAGTTGCACAAGGCAAAGAGCAATTCGTAACCAAACCATGTCTCAGGTTGTCGTTTACTAAGAACCTAAGGCTTTCTCCTATTTCGTCCGAATAAATAACAGTCCATATTCGGCAATTATTCAGGCTGAGAGTCGATACACTTAGAATAGTTATGACATTTACAAATATAATTATTATTTAAAGATTCAAAGATTCGTTCATAAACAATACGGGAAAAATTGATTCAGAGGTATGAATATTCCTGTAAAGTTATTCACTTCACGTATGATTAACCTCAACATTGAATATTCAAATACCATTTCTGTTTTTCTCAAAATTAGTTTTTCATGACGGGCTCTAGCCAAAATTATGAAAATATTTATTATAAGCACTACCACACGATACCCCCAGAATTTAAAAAAAAATAAGTAATTGACCCTCCTCTTCCTCTTGAAGTTCATGTTTATTTATTTTTGAGTGTTAGCTTTTGATGTATATACGGGTACATTTTTCTTATTTGCTATGCCACACTTCTTACTCTAGCGATTTCCGGAAGAAGTTTCCGCTTTTCTCTTTGAGGTTAGGAACCAAAATATGTGATACATTAATTGAAATATTTGTTTATTATTTAAATTTCTCAGGAAAAATTATTCACATTTTTATTCCTTCCAAGGGTTTATGTCATTTTTGATGTGACTTTTTTTGAGCGAACACATTCTGTATTGATAATTTGATCTCTTATAAGAAATTATGAAGATACATTTATTTACATTACTCAGCATATATCTCCGTAAAAAAATCGTTTCGACACGCAGGCGAAGAATTAATATTTTATAACTCTTATATTTGGTTATTTCTATTTTCGTGATTCAAACTTTTACCACTGTAATAGAGATTAGATTTTGAAAAATTATTTTTTGCAGATAATGAAATTCCATGGCATCCAAGCAATATCTTCGTTGCGATAAAGATGGCTTTGTCTAAGTTTTTCGGAAATCAACGTCACTTTCGAAACGACGGGAACAATAATGTTATCAAAGTGGGAACATGCATAAACTTTGTTTCATAAGTTGCCTACGTATCTTGAAGTTATTACTGCAAGACCACTGAAAGGATTTTAATCCAAAATTCTAATATATAGTTCTAGAATTATTTTTTTTCTTATTTGCTAACTTTATGATGGAAAAATTACAGGAGCAGGGCATTGCCTGTTATGTCGAATCTTAACATTTTTGAAAAACAACCCAAAAATGTTCAAATTAATCTAAATATTATTTTCAATATCTATTCCAAGGCAACTGATTTCACCATATTTAAAAATAAGCTTTTTTGCATATATTTTTATGTTGTGTTTATGTGTGTTAAAAGTATACTCTTTCAAGTAAGGCTATTAAAGTCTCTTTTGGCATGTCGTGATATAAATTCTAATTTATATGAATAAATATCCTTATTGTCTATAGGTTTATCTACAAGTCCCTCTTAATGAGGGTCAGAATGTGCATTTTAAACTATACCCGACCTTATAATAACCTTCATACATCTTTATCTTCTACATAGTTCTTGATGCTATCTTAAGCATCAGAAATAAGCACATGTTCAAAATGCATTTTCTATTTAGCTATGGAAAGGTTTCTTACATCCTCAGTTATCTTGTTAAAAAAGCGGACACCATTACCCAGGAAATACTTATTAGTCATTTGTTACCTAAATTTCACATTATGAATTTTAATTTTTTGTGTTAAGAGTACGGATATCAGACCTTTTAACAAATCAATTTAAATTATTTTTAATGTACAATAGGTTTTCATCAATTTACAACAATAGCAAGGTCGGAATATTTTCCTCTTTAAATAGATCTTGTTTTGATTCTCTAGATTTCATATTATATATGGCTCGGACTGCTCTCGTTTGTAGAATAAAATACTTTTAATATCTCCGAAACAGCCTCACAGAATATATACGACATAATGCCATACGACATAACGCTATAGAAATATACAAAATAAACTAACCTGGCAGTCGCTGCATCAGTCAGCTGCCTAATTTTTGTAACTGCAAACGCTGCTGAGCTTAACCTAGATTTAACCTTAAATTATGATTTAGAGATGATAATGGGATGGTTTATTAAAATGACAGAGAAGTTGCTTTAACATGAGTTTTGCAAAAATTTTACTGAGAACACATAATACTGAGATTGGACGATAATTCCTAGGGTCGCTCGTATAACTTGCCTTAAAATATATATACAATTTTACTGCGTTTCATCAAATCGGAAAACTTGTCTCTGTCAATACATATATCAAATAAAAGTCGTAGGGTTGGAGCAATATTAGGATAATAGACCCAATAGCTTTAACTGACAGCCCCTATAATTCTTACATTTAGCGATTGAAAAGTATTTATAATATCTCTACATATCACATAATTAGAATTGAATTTAGACACATTCAGTTTGACATTCTGCTTTGAGAGTCTATCACCGATAATGGCATCAGAAGCGACTCTTTTTGTAGTTTGAATAGGAATATTCCAGAAAAAGTTTTCGAACTCAGTGGATACCAATTTTTGATCTAAAACTATGACGTCATTTATTTTCAACGTCAATGTTTTCTCGATATTTTTTATCTTGCTAGTTTCGGAATGGATCAGTTCAGTGAGTTTAGTTTTGCTATGAGATAATTAATTTTATTATTTATGTGCAAAAATTTTGCTTGTAAACATATCTTTTTAGATACATTCCGTATTCATGTAAATCGCCATGTTCATTTTCATCTTATTATCCATATTATTTTTATGATCATTTCTAACTATTAGTAACTATTTTCTTATTTTTCATTTTATTATATTCGATATTAAAATTGACACCTCAACCTTTTCTGGTTTCACCTTAGAATTTTAAAACTGATGAGTATTTGAACGAATTCTTGAATACACTGATTTATAAAAGGAAAACGGAAACAGTCTACGTAAAGTTTATTTTAGACATCACTTATAATAATTTGTTCTGGTGCAATTTGAAATAGTAACAGGTGTGCGGTGAATGAATTACGCCTCATTATTTAATGGTCATTATTTAATGGGGGTTAAACAACAATTATAATTTATACCATGAAGCACTAATCCTCGTCTAATGGAGAAACTAAAGTGACGTCCTCTGTAGGCAGCGAAAGTGATACATTTTATCACTACTCTCTACGATATATAAAAACACGTAAATTAAGTAATGCTTGTTAGTTTTTGTCGTATTATCTTATACACATATGTACATGTGATGATCGAGGATGAAATAGACCATTGTCTTTTCTGCATGACACTAACTACACCTTGTCTCTAAACTGCCGTGGTACTCAAATAAATTATTAATTATGGCACCATCGGTAAGATCGTTGTAGTCCAATTAAACAACCGTGCTTCTATGTGAATATTAAATATATTTTTACAAGACGCCATTTTTTATAAGACTTCATTTTTTACTAAATAAAAAAATCAGAAGTAAGGTAAAATGTTTACTATGATTAGGAACATAGAACATGAGACATGGGGATATGTCTGGAGATAATAGTTAGAGATGCGATGTTGAAGATGTAATCACACTTGAAATATAACTGGAATTAAATTGATTTAAAATCTAATCATTTTAGTTTTCCTCCTGATACAATAATAATTAATTATATTTGCTTCCCCGGCCTGACTTCTTACTTTTAACATTTTCTTACTTCGTGATACTTCCAATTTATGTGTAATTTTCATATGGTCATATTGATAATATTACATATGGATTATGATTGTATATAATGCTGAAAAAAACGTACCTACTTATTAAAGATTTGAAATGTAAAAATATTCGATATACACGTGATCTCTACTGTCAAGAACTCAGATTTATATCAAACATCGGCTTTGGTAAATCATAAAACAAAACTCGTATCTACGCAAATGAATATATGATAAATATCTACTTTAAAATAAAGAAATTTTGAAATTGGCAATCGATTAAATAAAATAATTTGTCCTTAAACTTCTTTAAATTTAATAAAAACTACTTTCTTTCATTAAACCTCTATGCCATACTCTTTGTGTATGGTAATTTAAAGTTTTGTTTTTTATGTTAGTTCTGATAGTAAAAATAATTTAATAGAAACTTACAGTATTCGACTTGTCTATTACTAGCTGTACTCGCAGCTTTATTCGTGTGTGAACTTTTAGTAAATACGATTAAGATAATTGTAAGCTTAATACACGTAACGCCATCTATTATTACAATAAAAGAGTGCATATGTTACTTCAGAGTACCCACCTCAAAAGAACTCATCAATATAAACTCCATCGAAATCTTTTTAGTTGTTCTTACGTGATGCGAAAACAAATTAATAAACTCACAGATAAGTGGACAAATATTAAACGAAAAAAATTTGTTGTGTTCTAATATTTTTTTCAATTTTTTATGAATAATTATTTCGTAAATAACTTCAATGTACAAACAAATTAATTCTACAGACGAATAAGTACGTTATAACCAAATTTATACAGACCAACACTAAACTTATCAAAGTAATTAAATTATAGATATTGTCACAAATTCAAATTTTAAACCAATGAAAGAAGTAAAATAAGCTTATAACAAATTCATAAAACATCTGAAAATGTTATGTGCGGAAGATGACCAACAAAAGTACCTGTCATGCGTCTTTCCAATAAAGTCTACTGGCAAGTGAACCAATAGCAATAGAATAACAAATAGGAAAAGAATAACAATTAAATATCACTTCTAGTTACTTCCTATATTCTTTAAATACAGCAGTTTTTACATAATGCGTGTACAAACAAACATAGAAAGGCAACCATACAAAAATTACAAAATCCATATTTCTATACTCTCTTATTTCCATTATATTGCCCTAACACATGTATGTTTTGTCATACGTGTAAACAATAAAATACACAACCGCTAAATTTGTACAGCTAAACTTAACCTACCAAAGTAATTAAATTACGGGAATTGACAATAGACTAAAATTTGGAAAAAAAACTGAGCAAATAAAGTCAGCTTATATGAAATATATAAAACATAGAAAAACTTAATGTCCGGAAGATAACCAACGACGACGTCTACCCACCTGCTCTGCTCGCATGCATATTGCTTACTTAAACCCTTATTATTCCGGCACCACACCACATTTCACATGCAGCATTGCCCATTATGCGAATGTAATTCCGAGTGGTAAATTGCATTAGATTGTCGATTTAAAATACCTGAAGCACTATCGATTGACGTACAAAGGTACACTAAATATTTGTATAGTACTGATACAATGAAAATGAATTTTTGAAAGTGTTAATTTCGTGTACATTCTGATTGAGCGACCCAATTGCGATGACATAGAAATTAAACGTTACTTCGCACCAACTATGATATGATTCAGATACACAAACAGAGAAATAAATAAAAAATTCACAGGGAGTTACGGAAAAGACGTGTTACCAAGAGTGCTTAGTTAAAAAAAATATTTTATTTACTTTTATTGAAACATATTCAGCGAAAATTTCACTAATTGTTAAGTAGATTTCTCTTCATTTTATTATCATATAGACTAAGTGTAAATTCATACTGTTATTGGTATTTATTCAATATTAACAATACAAACTCCAGTGAATAATTAAACTGTACAGTGGGTAAATTTATTTGTGTAGTGTTTACAGTGTTGCAAAGGACCTTGAAGACGAAAAGATAATAGAAAGTGTCACTTCACTACGCCCGTTAAACCGTCACACACTACGCGTTTCGCTTAATTTGCTTCGCAATTTAGTATGTTGCGGTGGCCGAGTCGTACAGTGTCCGGATCATAAACGACAAAACCACAGTTCGAATCATTTGCCCGAAATATTTTTGCTTAAAATATTATCGAGATTTTCATTCGCTAAGGTAAACGTTTAAACAATAACAGACGTGAGATTAAAACTCAATATATAGTAAACAGTTGTTACTAAAATGAATAGTGAGATATGGCAAACAACTGTGTTAAATGTGTTGATTTAATTCAAATAAATTATCTGGTAATGTGCTCAAGTTGTTCGATTAAATTCCACTTTAGCTGCGCTGGGATACGTGAGAAAACGTATAAAGAGGTGTTACCCATGAATAAAAAGAAATGGAATTTCGCAGAGTGCAAAAATATAAAGCTGGTATCGAAACCTGGTAAATACTTCGACAAATTAACAGCCTATAGTGCCAAAAAATTTTACAGTTTGAAGTAGGAAATAAGAACCAATTTAATAAAAAGAATAAAAAAAAATGTGCGACGTGAAAGAAAGCATAAGCTTTGTAACAAACAAATTTGATGAATATAAAACAATCTTGGAAGAACAATTCAAATTAATTTGAAAGCTTCAATTAGAAAATCAACACATTCGATCGCAATACTATGAGCTGCAGAAAAGGCTTAATGCTGTTGAATTGCAATCAAGGGAAAATAATATAGAGATTCAATGTGTACCTGAAAATTGATCCGAAAACCTCATCAATCTTACAATAAAACTTTCGTCAATTGTAAAGGATGGATTGCAAGAAAATAATATCCTTGCAGTACATAGAGTAGCTAAGGTGAATAAAGATTCTAAGAGATCCAGAAGAATCATTTTAAAATTGTCGAGTCTATGATGCCGCGACACAATCTCAGCTACCGTCAAACAATTCAACAAATTGAATCAAAAAGACAAATTGAACTCTTCTCATCCGGGTAACGGCTGTGATGTAAAGAATCACATCTACGTGAGCAAGTACCTTCTTTAAGCTTCAAAACAACTACACGCCGTCACGCGCACGCGTTTCTTTCAAACTCCTCACTTAATACAGGACCAAAAGTTATCAACATTTGTGCGGTTTATATTGCTCCACCTCGAAGTTGCTTGAGAGTTTTCTTTCGAATATATTTTTTATTTCAAAATAATTAATGTTTTATTTCAAATAGATAATGCTTGCGATACCAATCCAAATTCAGATATTTTAGTAATTGGGGATTTTAACGTTCCGGAAATAGATTGGCTCCCAAAAAATTATTGCACTTTACCAAGAGGTAAAAAATGTTCATTCTTTACTAAGTTATTACTAGATCACGTTAATTCAAATAATTGTGCTCAATATAACTATATTGATAACGCAAACAATAGAATTATTGATCTGGTTTTGAGTAATTTCACCTCAATTTCTTTCTGTCGTTCCGAACGACCCATCTAATTTACGATGATTGTCATCCGGTTTTGGACATTTCAATCCGTTATGAAGTGAAAAATTTATTGGAGAACTGTGTTAAACCAACTTTTAACTACCAAAAATAGGACTATCTTAAAATTAATGAAAATTTAAATAAAATGGATTGAAATGAAATTTTAGATCTGAATAATAATCAAAATATTGACAATGCATGAAATGGATTTTACGGAGTACTCTTTAAATGTATATCTGTATACGTTCCTAATAAAAATACGAATTCGATGGAATATCCGTCATGGTATTTATTAAGTCATATGTAAAATCAAAACGTAAAAATTCTAGCAATTTTCCATCCGATGGCGTTTCCTTTGCTAACCTTTTTGCCGATTTTTTTAGTTCTGTTTATAAATGTAAAATGGCCAAAATTGTTTCAGCCAACACGATAGACAAAATTAGCATATCTCAGAAAGTGACTTAAAACCCTTCTCTTGGACGTACAGAAAGGACCAGGTCCTGATCAAATACCTGGCATCTTTATAAAGAATTGTGCCTATACACAGGCAATTCCGCTGAATTCCATATTTAATCTTTAACTTTCCAAAACGCTGGAAAATGGCTAAAGTAACGCCTATTCACAAAGCAGATGACTTAAACAATGCAGTTAATTATCGTCCTCTATCAATTCTACCTATTTTTGGAAAGATTTTCGAGTGTTTATGTATAAAACTATTTAATATCATATTAAACTACATATCACCCTCAACCAGCATGTCTTCTTACCAAAAAATCTACGTAAACAAATAGGGTTAAATACGTAACGAATATTGCAAATGCTTTAGATAAACGCAAGCAAGTCGACACAGTCCACACTGATTTTAGCAAGAACTTTGATAAAGCAAACCACCCTATTTTAATATACACATTGCAATGTTACGGTACACATGGACTTGCTGAGATGAATCCAATTATATTTGGCAAACAGGAAGTATCGCGTTATAATCAATGGGTTCTCATTTAGTGAACGTGAATCAGAATCTGGCGTATCACAGAGCTCCTACCTCGGACCACTATTATTCGACATATTTATAAATGACTTAAGCGTAGAACTGCTCCATGCTAATCATCTTACGTTCGCAGATGATTTCAAAATTTACAAAAGAATAGAAAACGATTTAGATATTGCACAATTCCAAAAGGATCTCGACATTATATCAGTATGGTGCACGAGGAACAAAATACACCTAAATCCTAATAAATGTTCCTATGTAAAATTTTCCATTCGCTCCCAAACTTTTAATAGTCAGTATGCCATCGACAATGTAAAACTTGTTCAACACTTTAGCTCAAAGACGAAAACATTCCTCCATAAATTCATTAATAATGCAATTGACAGCAGTCCCCTTCTCTAGCACTTTCAATTCAACATTCCACGTAATAACAGTAGACAGCATATTTATCGTCCTTTATTTATATCAAAGTGTCGCACGAATTTAGGTTTGTTTGCTCCCGTTAATAGAATAAGCCGCACCCTGAATAATCTTTCAACTATAGATTTCTTCATCATCAATTTCATCATTTAAAAATAAACTTATTGAGATTGACGGAGACACGTTACTTCTACTTCTTACAAAATGATATTTAATTAAGTGTTATGCTTATATTTAAAATAATTTAACGTTTTTTATTAACTTCAATTGGTTTATTTCACTATTTGTTTTATTCATCAATTCCATTATTAATTGTTATTTAATTCACTATAATTAATTTAAAATTTTAATATGCAATTTATTGATCAACTCCATTATTGTTCATTTATTGAATTTATTGAAATTAATTGAAATGTTTCTTATTCGTAATAATATTATATGGTAATGGTAAAATCAAATTAATCTTGCTGTGCTCACTAATTTTGGTGTTGTCACAAGAAAATTATACATTTACACAAATGTGTTCTCGAATTAAATTGTTAAAATTGTTACAAAACTTGTGTGCCAACAATAAATAAATAAATTTCGTACAACTACATACATTTTTTGTAATATAAATGTCCAAAGAGACCCATTGTACAATTTTTTAAACGGATAGATTTTAGCACAATATTTGTTATAATTTCTGAAATAGATGCTCTATGAATCATAAATAAAGTAAGACTGAGGCAGAAAATATTGCTAGTTCAGAGTACGCTCGTGACCAAAAAAACTTCACAAGGTGTGAGCCAGTAGAAGGCTGTGTCGCAATGCAGTAAACCATTCATGTAATACTATGCTTAATTTTATTTGATTTCACCAATTAACCCTAGATTCATAAACATTGGTTTTACAAACCGCGCAAAATATGTCATACTTATAACTTTTAAAGTGAAAGATATAGAAAGATGAACTTCTAAGTAAGGTCCTAGGTCCTAGGTACTTAAGTCATCCAATAATTAATATTACGCCAGTCGCATTTAAATATGTACTTATGTTAACGGAGTTACGGTGATTAGGTTGTCCCATAGAAGAATGTTTGCAAATAGTGTTGCAATTGTAAAATGGGTGTGATTATTTGAAATCGTAATTTCTTCTTCAAGCTGAGTGTTAAACATGACTTATTATTTTTCGTTTATTAGATTTCTTTTACATGCAAAATAACAATTTTTTTACTATAATTTTACGAATATTTGTCTTATTTTTAATATGGGTACATCATCACTATCGAAGCAGCAAATAGCGGTCCCTTGAGTAATGATTATTCAACTGATGAAAACCGAACATCAAATATGAACACAGTGACATGGCAGATCACGACGAACTAGAAGAGGAATGCCCGATGGATTCTGGTCACGAACAATAGATAAGACCAGTAGGTTTGCACAGAAGTAATATTATTTAAACTTCAGATTCTGAGACTGAAGAGATATTGGAGGGTCCTGCTCAATCAGCAACAGCATGTAGTACTTTTTCCTTTACCCGCAATTTAAGAGATAAAATGGTCATAAGTGGTCTTCTACATCGGCTGAGTCTACGAACAGGCGAGATAGAGGATATACTGGCCATCGTTCAGGAACTAACAGGTAGGATATGGAATATTATAGAACCCATTGACTATTTCTCGCTTTTAATTACTAACGCCATTTTCAGTAAAATCATAACCATACGAATGAAGATATACTAATAAAAATTTATAATCACAAGAATGAAACTGCCACAGTTTCACCTCCATGTGAAGAAGAGTTTCGGTTTTTATTGGGCTTATTTCTTTTATTAACTATGAAAAAAGACAATCGTCTAACGTCTTTGGAACTATTTGATGAACAACATTTAACGGGAGTCGGAATGCGCCAGTAACGTCCTGAAAGATACAATTTTCTTTCTGAAATTTTTCCGTTTCTATGACAAATCTGCAAGAAACGAACGTAGATAATACGCACCTATCAAGAAATTATGGGTATCTTTTATTCTGACCTATCATATCAATTACAACTGGGTTCCTATACGACAATAGACGAGTAACTAATAGATTTCAGAGGGTTTTACCCGTTTAGAATGTATATTCCTTCGAATAAAACAAAATACGGAATATAAGTTTTACTATTATGCGATTCTGAAACAAGGTATATGATTAATACTACTACTATAAGTAGGAAAAAAAACGAATCGTGAATATCTTGGTACATTTTATTGGAAAACTGTGACTAAAATACGACGAACATTCTTCTATTCCTTTAGTTAATGACTTATTAAATAAACTTTAGACTATTGTGGGAATATTCAGAAAAATGAAAATGATATACCCGCAGAGTTGCACGAGATCAAGAACAGACCAATAGCTTTAGACATATAGGAAGTAACTTGGAAGGAAGGAACAGATATATAGGAAGTAACTAGAAAAATAGAAATCTTTTATTGATTTCTAGCACGTATTGCCAAAGCACAATTATTTCTTCCGACACGTCTAATAAAGTTGAATTTTATAATTCGACTATTCGCTTCGACACACTTAATCAAATGTGTGGAAGCATGTCGTGCAGCGGAAAAACGCAAATATGGCCTGTTTGTCACTTTTTTGGCATGCTGAATATGGTTATAATTAATTCCTATGTTATATATGTGTATAACGTAATTAATAACAACAAAAAATCCATATCTCTACGATCATTTGTGAAAGACATATCAGAGAACCTAACTAACGCATGGTTAGGCCAGTGCCGTGAAATGAAAATTTTGACCCGATGCCTAAAAAGGAAAATCACAGACGTTTTTCGTGGAATTCATTGATCAAACACAATTCTGTGGATATCAGAAAAAAAAATGTGCTTTTCGTGATTATAAAGAAACGTTAAATGTCGTTGAAGGTTCTGTTTTAATCAATATAGAAAGATCGTGTGTATGGATCGCCGTGGTTTATTATGTGTCGACTGCTCAGAATAAGTATTGTGTTCATTTTCTTTAAAATATTAATTAAAATATTAATTAATGATTAATGAGTAACATTTCTGATTTAAAGTGTGTTTTGTTTCTTGTAATCTAAAAAATCGTCAATGCATTATATTCATCTGAGAGACGAATGTTTATGAATAGTTATCTTCCATGAATATTTATGAATCTGGGGTTAAATAATAATACGATTACTTTGTTGTAAATGGCTGCTACGTAATTCGTTACTATTTGTTTTTTTTTATCTTTGCCTTCAAAATAATTCACTTCCAAAAGAAAACTTACATGAAAAATAAAATAAATTGCATAATGAAAACAATTAAAACCTTCATAAGATCTTACAAGTATTTTTTACGCAACTTATTTTTTACGCAAGTGCAATAAATTATACGCCACTACGTCAACATCTAAATATTAAATCCGATGAAACGAGGGTGGCCTTGCCGGCTTAGTCTTTGTTAATCTGAGTAATGCATGACATTCGCTATGGTCAGTTGTTAATACATATCCCGGAATGGCGACGCATTCACGACGAGATTACTTTCCCTGCATTAAATACATGTATTTGGGGGCAGATAAATTAATCCTCGAGTCAATTAGAATACATTTGCTTTCGAATTAGGTCTTTATAAACACACGTTCCTTACGGTAATGTATGAGTAACAAATTTGTACAGTTCTGCATAGTCTTTAATATTTATTGCCAAAAACAATGTAACTATTTAAACGACAACGAAGTAATACAATGTAACTATTTAAACTTTTTTCATTAACGGTAATAGGTGCACCATATTACTTGTCGAACATTATAGATAGTGGTAATTATATGCAATTTTAAAGCTGTTTTATTCCAAAATCTGCCGGTCATTTCCATTCAGCGACACAAATAGTATATCTTGCGGGCTCTGGAAGACAATGACGATAATACGAAAGCAACCGGATTTTTTCCGCTATCAATTTTTAAAAGAAGTGATGTATAATAATAAATATATAACGCCGCATCTCTTATGCAGATAGAAGCTCTTACATTTAAATTACATTTTTAGATCCGTTTTGTTTTCTCGCGCTGCACATGGAGCCTTATGAAGAAGAAACGTGTGCAATATTGTTTAGCGAAATAAGAAACAAAGAGTAAAGTTGTTAATGGTTAAACATTTTGTACAAAATTTGTTTGTTTTCTCGTGTAACGTACTAAACAAGATAATCCACTTTCGTGTCGGTCTTCATCGCCAACCAAATATTCTAAAATTTAAAACTTCATCAAGGACTACTAACGGAACTTTTATTTGATTGCCTTACTCAGTATTAGTTTTTATTTAATATTAAAATTTGTAATGTATACATTAACAAGTGAAGAGAAAACTTTGTATCCCTTTTTAAGCAAAATGCTTTCACAGGGGAGTGTGAGATACTCAATATTCATACTCATACTACTCATACTCAAAATTTATATATATATATATATAGATATATATATATATATATATATGTGTGTGTGTGTGTGTGTGTGTGTGTGTGTGTGTGTGTGTGTGTGTGTGTGTGTGTGTGTATCTCTGTGCGTGTGTGTGTGCGTGTTATAAATACACCAAAATAATATATTACAAATACATAAAAGGATTCATTGTTAACATTCATATGGTTAACGTTAAACACATGTTGTCTGTGGTGAAAGTCACACAGAGCCAAACAAATTTCAGAGCCAAAAAAATATTAGTTTGACTCAATGAGTTTCGGGCTGTCAATTTTGTATGATTTCAAATGTTACTTTTTCAATATAAGTTGTGCAGTGCAAGTTATGGCAAAAAATTGTTTATTTTATGTTTTATTTTATCCGTGTTTTTAACCGACTTCAAGAAATGAGGAGATTCTCAATTCGTCGGAATCTTCTGTATGTTTAGCGCTAACTTTTTACCGAGTGGACCAATTTGGGGTCAAAAGAGGATGCTATAGGTATGGCTCCATCTAAAAATCATGATGATCTGATGATGAGGTTCGGAAATGAAAGACGATACTCCTTAACGGATGGCAGTAAATCAACTATTGTTCAAGATATTTGCTACGCGTAGTTGTTACTTTGCAAAATAACCACTTACCAGGTCAAGGTCTGATGATTACTTCTCAATATGAACAATGGAACTCCTTAATGGATATTAGTAAATCAACCGTGATTAAATACATTTGCTAGTAGTATTTTTCACTTTGCCAAATAACTTCGCCGTCGACCAGGTTAGGGTCTGATGATGAGTTGTGGAGATGAACAATGGAACGAATTAACGGGTGGTATTCGATTAAACTTGATTCAATGTATTTGCTACACCATTGATCAGGTCAGGGTCTGATAATATGTTCTGGAGGTGAATAATGGAACTCCTTAATAGATGGTAGTAAATTGAAAGTGATTCAAGATATTTGCTGCTGCTAGTTGTTACTTTGTAAAATAACTACACTATCGATCATGTAAGAATGTAATGATGCATTCGAAAGATGAACAATGGAACTCCTTATCGGATGGTTGTAAATCAAACGTAATTCAAGTTATTTACTACTGGTTGTTTTTACATTGCAAAATAACTGCACCATCGACCAGGTCAGTGTGTGATGATAAGTTCTGAAAACGAATATTGTAACTCCTTAACGGATGGTAGTAAATCGATCGTGATTCAATATATATGCTACTAGTTAAGTGTTACTTTAGTTATTACTTTGCAAAATCTGATATTGGTTTACGGATATGGAGAACGGAATTTATCAAATGGTAGTTTTTAATTTGCAAAATCGGATATTGATCTTTGGATATGGAGAACCTAACTCCTCAACGGCTAACAGGTAAACATCGACGACGACCACTATCGCTTCATTTATATGTGTTGTTGATAATCAATTTTAGGCAAAGAATAAATTATCTATATAAAAGCTATTGCCCGTGACTTTTAATAATTACCCTATATTCTGACAAAGAAAATAATTGTGATGATTATTATTAATGTATTAATTACTAAAAATTTTAAAATAAAATATCTTTTAAATGTCGGTTATTTAAAAAAGATCGGTACTAAAAAGTAAAAAATAATTAACTGAAAATAGGTACCTATTTATTGGCAATAAATAACTAAGTTACTTATTTTTGAAGTCGGTGCCAGCACTGATGTTCAACTTAAACCAATGTAAATTGTTATAATATCAATACGCTCTTTAGGAATCTATTTAGTTTTGTTAGTACATTAGAAGTTGAAGTTTTAAATTTACATTATAAATTAAAATTAAATTATAAATTTGTTTAAGTTGGTCGATAGTGCTGGCACCGATTTCCATAAATAAGTAACTTAGTTATTTATTGCAAACAAGTAAATACCTATTTTGAGTTAATATTTTTTACTCTTTATTCTCAAAACTCATATATCAAAACACGTCTTCGTCTATGTTTAAAGAAAAATAAATTTTAGACTCCGCATTCCAAAGAAGATGAATAATTGGAATATATCAAATAAAACAAAGAGAAATGTAGAAAACTGTATTCTGAATATTTGTAGCTCTTAGAAAAAAATTCCCTACTTTCATTTTACAATATTTACTTAATTATAAAGCAATAATTTTAATATTTACAAAGTTTTAATGATAAATAATTAAAGCGAATTGCTTATGTTTCATTCAGGTAGAAAGAAGTACGAGAGGTGAGTTTCAACATTTTTAGAATATAAGAAATAAAACAAGTGGTAATTTTGTGTTTCATTTAAAATCTCTCCATCGATTCATTCGACGGAATTACTGAGCGAAACATTCTGCCCACTTTTCCTTGGGCGTTTCTTCTAACGCTTTTGCGAAGGTAATCACCGCTCCTTTGGCGTCTGGGAATGGTATTCCTCGCAATTTATCATTTGTTTTTCGTGGTAAATGGAAATCACTTGATGCGAAGTCAAGACCGTATGGTAAACGATCTATAATTTCTATATCCTACGTATATAAATATTCGATTATTCATTTTGCTGTGTGTGGAGGGGTTTTACCATGATGAAGGAGGATTCGGTTGCGAGGGCGGTGCTCCCCAACTTTTCCGAAACGACATACAAACACTTGTTGGCGTAATAACTTACGGAAACTGCTTTGTATTTTTCAGAACATTCGTTATGTAATAAACCGTTCGTCCGCTGAACGAGGTGACTATATCTTTCAACCCTTCCTCATTTCTCCACTTTTTTTGGAAAATCTTCGAAAAAACTACCCACTGCTCAGACTGCCCCTTTGGTTAGTAACGTGTTTCATCTCCCATGAATATTTCACAGCATTTGAGTGACCTCCGTCGAATTTTTCTATCACCAATCAACGCATCGATGTTTCCGAGTAATGGTCAAATCATGGAGTAATTATCTAATACAAAGTTTTCTGATGTTTCAAAGTTTATTTGGAATTTTCTTTACTTAATTCATATCAATACCCGATTCGCTGATGCGATTCTATCCTTTCAGTCTTTCTAATAAACCCAACGAAATTAATGTTATCTTCAGTTGTCGTGATTGAGAGACGCCCCTCATATAAATCATCCCCTAGATCGGTGTGTCCGTGCATGAACTCATTTAATCAGTTTCAAACAGTAACGGGAGACGGGCTTTATCACAAATTGCCAATGGAACTCAATCGTAACTGTCTTGTTGATTGTGATCACGACGAGGGTCACGTTTCGGACGAAAATTTTTCTTGCCAAATTCGTTTTTATATTATGAGCAAAATATTATAATTTCCGCCAAGTTGTAAAAATAATTGGTAAATTCAGGCAAATTCATTTTACTTGAATAAAGCGAAAGCAATTCTCTTTTTTTTATTTACGAATTAAACTTCATAAAAATTGAGCGAACGACTTTATAGTTAAGTAATTATTATAAAATAGAAGTAAGTTCATAGTTAGATTTACAAATCTTAATAGTAAAACCTTGTACACTTTTTGTTTTATTTGCCATGTTTTAATTACACATTGTCCTATAAACTTTTGAATAAAGAGTTCATTTTTTTTAATGCAAACAATAATGTATTTTTATGTATTTTTTCTTTGTAAATTGGCGCTTAAAAACATATTACAAATTTCAATATTTCGTAAAATAAATCAGAAAGGAGCACTGGGTAGAAAATGAAAATAAAAAGGCAAATAACAAATAGCTTTCTTTCGAATCATGATGGAAAGCAAATAAAAGTTCTTATTTCCAATGAAAAAGGGTCTAGATGAACATGAAAAAAGTCTTGATGAACAAACACAGATATTTAAATTAAGTTATAATCCTAGTTAAAGTAGTTTTGCAAAGTTTTTGTACCAAACTGAAGTAAGAGCAGTTAATAGCTATAAAGATTCTGTCTTTGGCTACGATTTTTACACTTATACGTAACAAACTGACCTATGCATATACATACAAATAATTATGCTTAACTTGTTTACTTCATTTTTTCAATCGCTTTGCCCCGGGCATATTTTCAATCATTTGCGCAATAAATAAGTTGTTACTCTCATGATCTTTCTTTTCTGTTTTATTTAAAACAATATTTACTTAAACACATATTGTTTTGTAATGGTGTACAGTATCAGCATCGTTTCTTTAATAATCGTAAAGAGCTTCAACCGGCGGTTTAAACATATACATATGTATGCATGTATATATATATATATATATATATATATATATATATATGTGTATATATATATATATATATATATACATATATATATATATATATACACATAGTGTTTAGAGCTTTTCTATGCTTGATCGGCAAAGGAAATAGTTGAGATTTATTACACGGTAAAATAAGTACAAGTAAATTGCCCAAAATCTTTCACCAAAATTATAAAACAATTGTTCTAAAAGCGTTTTTCTAGATATTTCGAATGAAAATAGCCTAATAGGTTTTAATGCCTACTTACTATATGATATGCTAATGTATAACAGAATAGATCGCATAATAATGAAAGCGTGAAATCCTGCTAAAATTCTTTAATTTATTATTGCGTTTATCGAATAACATCCAGTTTTCCTCGTTACATATTTGTTGAAATAAAAATATATCCATAACGCTAAAATTTTATCCAAACCTGTAGACGGCATAGAGCGGCATGTGGCTCTGACAAAAGCCATTACCCATGGCAAGGGTAGTATGGATGACGCTAATAGAAAGCATCTTAATACATGCCACGACAACTGTGTGATCGTCGTATTTATGTACGTAATAAATGAAATAAGTATATTGCTATGGAATTATCTCAAGAAAAAAGCAAATAAATAACTTCCATATATTTAAAAAAATGTATATTATGATGACTTCTAAAAGACCACATCCTTGAAGATGCTTTGAACGTTTAAATATAATGAACATTCGCGTATAAAAATACAGCATTTTTAGGGTTCCATACCACAAAAGAAAAAAGGAACCCTTACAGGAACAGTCCATTGTCTGTCTGTCGTATTGTCAAGGCCTTTTACTCTGGAATGTGTAATGGTATCAAGTTGAAATTAATTTGAAGTACTTAGGTCTATGGTCCTTAAAGCTGTAAAATGTTAAGCTCCTAAGTGAACGCAATCAAGAAAAATCCTAAAAACACAGCCATCTATGCCGCATTTTTTGACACTTGCCATTAAATCAAAACTTACAGGATACTTGCCGTTGACCTAGTATCATGAAATTTGACGAAATCGTTAATTTGTAGTCATATCACATAAAGAAACGTTTTTTTAATATGTTCCTGCGAAAAATATAGTAGGTAAAAAGTTAAAATTTTGTAAATAATTCAATAATAATATTATGTACTATTAAATGTTCATAAATGCCTAAACGAGTACGAAATACTTATGGTGAGCATTCCACTTGTGCTTGAGTGGTTATATTGTTTAAATAACAGGGTGGAAGAATAGTACATTTGTTTCAATTATATCTCAAGATATTTACGATAGTAACACTGAGCAAGCAATACTGCTCTAATTTAGTCTTTTATAAAGGATCAATATCTGCTTTTCAGTGAGAGTTTTAATCTTTTTTTATCTTTTAAGATGCTCCAATGGCTAACTATTGATAACAGGGTTTTAATAATAATGGTTTCATTGTAATTAGTACATGGGTAAATTACGAGGTGTGTAAAGATATAAATTTCACCATAATTAACTAAGATTAATTAGAATGATAAGGACAAAGGAAGCGCTGATCGAGTTTTAGTTAAGATTTTCGTCAAGATTTTAGCAAGAATTACAATGAAATTTAATTAAACAAACTTTTAACTAAAATAATTTGATTGCTTTACCGATAATTTCGAGAGGTATAAGCAACTACGTATTCTAATTTGGGCGTATCGTGACACATAGTTTGTCGTTTTTTTCATTATAATTTAGCAAAATTATAGTTCAATGTTTATTGTAGTAACTACTTACTTTAATACCCATTATATCAGCAATTTCTGCAGTAAAAATCCCTTAAAAGAAAGAAACTTGTCAAAAATATTTTAAGATTTATTCATGGAATGTGTCTGATTTTTGTCGCATTCTTGTTCCGCTGAGATAAACGATAAACACTTTTGACGATTCTTCATTATCAAAACTAGACAATGAACGTTTTGTTAGAAAATCTATGAAATAGTATCTAATTAATAAAATGAACAAATACGAGTATTTGTTCATGTTAATGCTTCTTTTTTACCCTTTTTTAACCTTTTTTTTCCCCCTCTTTAGTTATTAACGACTACCTGAAAATATGGAAAGTCGCCATGAGACATGTATCACTTGTGCTACGTCGTACTGTAAATACATTCACCTAGTATTAACGTTTCTCTTTTTAGTTTTATTATCAGGTTAGTAAAAGTTTTGAACAAATAAGAAAGTGTTTTCCAAAGTAAATCATATCCATGCTAAAAATTTAACATAATTAAAAAGATACGTGAGAAGTTGTGTGAAGATACGTGGAGAGATCATCATAAAATGTGCATACACATAACCCCCTGGAGTTCGAGGGACAGTTATTAGTTGACTATGAGAATCCGTTACAAACCATAGAATTAAATATTTATGTTACGAAACGTATTTTATGCGGATCCTATTGCTCCTAATTTGTTTTCCATTACTCATGTAAAGAATAATCGTAGTCATACCCGCCACAATCCACACACACATACACACATACACGCACGCACATACACACACAAACATACACACACACCCGCACACGTACACGCATACGCATGCCCTCACGCACGCACGCGTGCTCTCGCACTTGCACACACACACACACACAGACTCTCACACACTGAGAGAGAGAGAGAGGTAGAGAGACAGACACATACACACACACCAACACACATGCGCGTACGCGCGCACACGCACAGGGAACATGTTGCATAAGCATAGCCTAAGAAGAAAGTCCACTTTTATTCATAAGATGGAAACAATTTTTTATCGAACTGAATCACGCAAAATTAAATATATTATATTTCGCAAAATACAATTTTGTCCCCTTTCTTGCCCTGATTCCTTAATTTTGGCATCATTTTGGAAACTGAAAAAAAATTCGAATTTCATAAAAAAATGTCGATATAAGATTAAACTGTAAATATATTTCAAACGAGAATGTCGATATTACTCCAAGCACTGTACCGTCCTGCACAACAATTAGCATTAGTGTAAATAAAACAAGATCTCTGACAAAAAGTTTGAAAAATATTTAAAAATTGAAAATCCTCTCAAATCATATACTTACTGGTGATATGTGATGTCACTTCTAATGAAGTTTTTGATTGTGCTGTTTCTACGTAAACGTACTGAATAATCGGGTATTTTAACAAAGATTCGGAACGACATTGATACACTGCTAGAGAAAACACGATCTATAATTATTGTCTGATTTAGGTAAATCGAAGCGACACGCGCTACTGCCCCTTAGCATATATTTCTTGATCAATGCAATCAGTCAATAATTATCACCGAAGAAAACTTTGTTTCTAGACTACTATTGTTCAAAGAAGGAACTAAACAAAAGCAAAGGGGAAAATATTGTCAAACTGCATTTTTCGACGTCAACAATACAGTTAGTTTACAATACAGTTTGCCGTTTCTATACAAATCTATGATTTGAAAAAATATACAATTCAACATATAGCATGATCCTGGACCCTAGCGACAGTTATCTTTATAAATTTCAAGAAAAACCTTCTAAGAAAATGATTTAATTACAATGATTCTTTAAAAACTTTGACCACAAAGAGCAATCATCGTATTATGTAAATATATTATAGTAAATTAAACGAGGTAATATTTTTTTTTAATTAGAAAAAATTACAAATAAAACTTACTTTTCTTTGAAATATATATCGAATCATTTGCACTGAATACTTCTCTTATTAATTTAAATGCCAGTATATTCCTCAAGTGACGCTAGATTTTTATCAATGCTTTATAAACATTTTTGCACGTTATTAACTCTCATAAAATAAAGAGGGTAAACAAAAATATAGTATTATTTTTCAATAAAATATGATTAAAGCAGTCGTTCTTTTCTCAATTTGTCGATAGTTATTTGTTAATATAAATTACCAATCCACTTTGACCATGTATTACACATAAGTAGTTAACTTCTGTTATATAATTAGCATATAAACTTCGTGAAATATATGCACATTAGCAAAAACCGCACGCTTCATGTAAAAATGAATAATTTCTACTTATATATGAGTGTACTATCTTTTAATAATCGCAATATATTATGTTACCTGTTATTTATAACATAAATTTGACCTACATATAGTTTCGTTTTTAGTTCTCATTTCCAAATCAGCACTAAAACGAAACTATGTGTAAGAATTAAATAAAACTTTGTCCAATACTACCTGAAATTAATAACTATTCGATAGTGCCATGAATATGAATATTTTAAAAATAAAGGATAAATTGAAAATTGTGTTCATTATTAATATAATTTTAAAGTTACAGATATCGATAACACCTTACGTACAAAACAAGTCTGCTTACTACAAGAAGCACACTTGTTTTGTACTAATTTTTATTAATCGTTTTAATTAATTATTAATTAAAAGTCTAAGCCCGGAAGGTGAAATTAACACAATTATATTCTTTTGAAATATTCTACGGAACCACCCCAAGATAATGCAAACAGGTAAATCACCCATGTTATATTATTTAAAGTTCCTTTTGACACCACGTTTTTGAACGTATCTGATAAATAATTGACTACAATCGAGTGCCTAAAATAATAATGGGTAACTTGAATTGCACCTTTTAAAATTTATTCATTTGCACGCTATTGATAGACGGAATAGGTTCATTGGCTACGCGTTCAAACTGTAACACAAAACATGAATTTAGTCGTGTGATCATCACAATGAACGACGTTTTATTTTTGTTGAAATAAATATATTACAAATAGGTTCAATTAATATCAGATCTCCGATATTTACTCTGTAATTGACGAGTTCGAGGATTAACAAATATATTCAATCCGTCACTCGTTGTCAGCATTCATTTTCCTGAGGCAAGTTAAAATTTTCCATTCTCACACAGGTGTGTTTATCGTGAATCTATTGGGCAAATTTAATTAAACATTTTAACGTAAACACTGATTGAATTTTAACGTGAATAACCATATTTATTTCACTGAAACAAAATGTACGATATTTTCAATAATTCCCATGGACTGCAGAATTATCCAAAAACTTTCGTTGAAATAATATCATCAATGATAGGATGAAAATTAATTTGCTCAAAACATTTTATTTAAATATATAATTAGAGACTGGAAATAATGAACTACACTTTTTGAAACTAAGCAATATTTCGACATGCATTTGCTTTGGAGCGATATATTCTACAAATTTTGAATAAAGCTTTAAAGTGAATACGTAACAAAATTGCTATATTATTATAGATGTATAACGGACAAAGTAAAAGTCTTAATAATCACCAAGTACGCAAATGACATTGATGTATTCATTGAGTAAAGATCGTCGTAAAAAATTTGTCAAAGCTTTAGTATAGAATTCTTAGATTAAGTTTGTATCATTTATTAATACTATTACCGAACATACCATTTTGTCTGGTAAATTTCCATCTTATAACATACAGGTATAAAGAAGACCTTGCTTCCCCATTTTCATATTTCTAATATTTGTAAATTATTTAAGATACAAATGTACAGAGGGTTTGAAAGATGCGAGGAATTGTTTACTGGCCATTGCATTATTTATTTAAGCACGTATATAAGGATATAATTCTTTTATACTATTTGCAAATACTAATATAATCTTTTAACATACAAAATATTTATTCGTATATATGTAAGTATATCATGAATTTCTCAAACAATTATTAGCTTTACAATCATTGCTCTCTCTATTTGTCCGCCAAAAAGTTAAACTTCCAGGGAATTCGCTTTACCATCATTTTGAGTACCACAGTCTCGGATATTCTGATTGGTGACATATTTTGGAGGATATTTTATAACAATATCTTACATAAAATACTGAAAAAATGGTCTTGGAAACCTTAATAAATTCTCTTTCATTTGGAACTCCACAAAATGAATGCATTAAGAAAATAATTTGTACTACTTCATTTGCCCTCGTCAAAATTTGGTTATAAATGTTTTTATGCGCTAATTTCTGAATAATATACGAAATAATATGGTTCATCACTGTGTTTCTAAGAACAATGGCTTGGATATTTTCAAGAGAATTTTGAGAACTAACTTACGCAAATAAAATTCTGAAAATAATAATTTTAGAATCCTTACAACTTTTTCTGTCAATTGAAATTTTTTACGGAAAAAACCTTGTACGTTTAAATAAAAGCTTCATAAATTATCACTATATATTATGAAACTCCGTCTAAAAAATTTAAATTTGAATTATCTGAGGCAGACCACGTAATAAACGTGTCTGCGTAGAATAAAGCAAACGCGTTACCGGATAACGGATGTTAATACGAGTTGTGAATCGAGTATATTTATTACATATTTCTTGTCATCAATTTTATATATGAGCGAGCGAGCTCCTTTCATAAGAAGGCTTATTTAATAAAACGATTTATTTTATGAGGAGACTCCGTTATATGAAATTTGTGCATACAAATTATTTATTATTTGTCGTGTTGTAGAATTAGTCAGTCTTGAAAAAAAAAGAACCACTTTTAATAAATAGGATCTAATATTAATTTTCTCGGATTAACAACTATGCGTATGCATCCATCAAATATCCCATATATAAAGTCTCGGTTAAATTAATGTGAATATTATGCCATTCTGCCTCAACAACTTGCATTTGTTAAAAGTCATATGCATGGATTTGTTTATTCTCTTCTAAACTCATACTTTTTTATTAGTTTATCATTTTGAACAAGGTTAGCTTAGGTCATTTTCAATCAGATTGGTACATAAATAATCCATTTCGCGATTAATTATTATTTTCATACTTTAGTAATTTATGGATATATTTTAGTTATTTATTTAATAAAAGAGCGTAAAATATAACTAGAAACTACAGACGGTAAGTAGGCGTGGCACATAAATATAATATCCATGTACCATTTATTGTTCTCTACACGATGATGTATAAGAATGCGATAAGTGATATGGCTCCATTGTTCATTGTTGATTAAGGTCCAGAAATGCACTTTTGTACCATAATAACATGCAAAAATAAAAAATGGCAAAAGAAAGCAACAAATTGGAGAAGTTATCATAATAAAAAAAAAATATATATATATATATATATATATATATATACACACACACACACACACATATATATATATATATATATATATATATATATCTATATATTATAAACTAATTTAAATATATTTTGTCGGATTTTAAATCAAAATATAATTGGCGACGTCGTTGCACTAGAACTCATCACAAGTGTAGGACACTTGATGTAATTACCCTATAAGTATCGATAAGTTGAATAAGTTTGGAGACTGCCATCTCAATGAGATAAGAGTTTCACAACATAAAGAAGTTGAATTTACATAATAATTTTACAGTATAATAATGACATAAAAATAAACGACTCGCAAGTATTTTACTCGTCAGAAAACTAATGTGTATATATATATATATATATATATATATATATATATATATATATATATATGTATACCAGGTATGATCAGAGAATCATGTGTTTCACCATAATAATAGTTTGGTATCTAAAGATATTCTGACACGTGTGGCTGCTTGTCCTAGGTAAAGCACATTTAATAATAAACTTACTTGTTTTTTTTACTATTCACTTACGTTTCAGATATAGTTTCGTTTAGGTTTTGTTTACGTGTCAGATATCCACTCACGTACCATTTTTTGTGACAGTTAATAACATTTAACTGACTTGAATTCCTTAATTTGAATATTAATTTAGATAATTAACAACTTTATTCAAATAAATAAACACTAATGGTGGGTAGCAACGAAGGAAATTTTACAAATAACTAAATTGATGAACATTAAGAAGTAATTATATGGACATACTATAACATTTTATCGTTCAACTAAAAAGAAAATCGTTTGGGTATATTTTCTTACAAGCAAATATGTGTAAATATAATAGATTTCAGTAGCCAAGTAGGTTTACTGGAAAAATTGTTTTTCTATCCAATGATAAAGTTGTAATCAAATGGTCACAATAGGAATAAATTAACCAATTGGAATCTGCAATTTACCCAATACCAACAAAACAAATAAAAAGTGTGAATGCATAGCAATTTATCGATAAAGACGAACATCCGCAATTCTTGTCACACAAAGGTAACAATGGAATTATTTCCCTCTGTGGGCGGTTTCCCGGAATAGCGACTTGAGTTTAAAGGGATGTCGTAGAGTGAAATGAAAATGTCTGCCTAGAATGTGCATCTGTCGATTCGGTTCAATCTGATCGTTCGTGTGACCACTGTAGCGAGAATTTCGTTCTTTCTTGGAATACATTTTTTCATTTCAAATTTACCTCTGAAATACTTTCAAACCATTTTCATAAATTATAAAGTTTTAATGATTTAACCTAAATATATATTACTTTCTTTATAACAAATACTCTATATAGTTGCTTGTAGACAGGTCCTTCTCCTTTTATTTTTACTTATATAAAACAAAGAAGGTGAGAAGAATAATGGTTGACGTCTGATTAGCCAAAGAACACTAAAGTATTTATTTCAATTTAAATATACTTATGTTAAATTCTTTCATTGTTATATAATCTTGTAAATTTATCTAGTAAAATTGGATAAAACTACTAGTAGTTTTATAAAAAATAAAAGTGGAAAATAGAAACGTATATATACGTTTCGCAAAAAGTTTTAATGCATTTATTAATTTTTTTATTTATTTTATGAATGTATACCAAGCAAACTTATAGCTACAAGAGAAAACTTTTCCGGTCAAGTAAAACTAGCTGACATGATGGTTGTTAAGGTGAAGAGCACATTGGTTAATGTAATTCTATTATTCGATAAGCTTAACCCAAGTATTCTAGAATTTTCTAACGTATTAATATTTTAAAGACTATATATAATCAGTTGTGCCGAGCGAGAAATATCCGTATACAAGTCTTCTGTATCATATTGACTCCTGTGTATCACAAAACTTATTCTGCTGCAAGCAGTCAACTGTGTTTACACACAGTTGAGTTAAAAAAATAATATCAACAGGGATATTAAATACAAGTATAATAGTATAAAAGCATAGGCTTATTTAATAATTAAAAATATTCGCTTTTCAACCACAGGGCAATGAAATGGATTATAATCTGAGTTTTTCCAACATTACGCTTCATAAGTAATTACGCTTCATAAGTACATAGAAAATTATTTATAAATATAGGATTTACAGAATGTTTCTCTGTAATGGGTAAATATTAAAAGCTTCATCACTACTTTTTATGCTTCATATTAAAATGTAGTTAAAGATATTTACTTTTGAAGCAAAATTTCTTTTGACTTTTCAGTGAAAGCATGAATGTCGAGAAATGAGACCTTAACGAAAAGTAACACATATCTGTAGTGAGAAGAGTCGGCGATGATACACTTTAATATCTATGTAATTCTAGACATTACAAACATTTCAACAATAAAAACTTTTTCTAAAAATGAATGAATTTTCTAGAAAAATAATTACCTGTGATCCATTCAATAATAAAAATACAACATGTATTTTTAAAGGCCAGTGAATGCTCAAAAGTTTCTGAAATACGTAAATGTTTGCAGCTATAATATGTTTTATAGGACGGAAATCAAAACAGCATCAAGTTCACTTGGGTGCACTATATATGTTATAATCGTTAATTCCGGTATGAATATTCCATATCTATATTGCCTTTATCTGCCCTATATGCAATAAAATCTGAAACCATTAATCGCAATTGCAATTACTTTCAGTATAATAATAGTACCCACTTCTGTTTGCCAATTAAAATAAATAAAATTGTCTTATTCAAATAATTTTTCTAATGAAAAGGTTATAATTAATTAAGCAAAATTTATTTCAATATATTATTCAAGTTACCAGTTTCAATTATTCGAAACTACTAATTACGCGATGGTTGATTAAGTACTCTCAATCAAAAATAAAATAATTTAGGTATATATATATATATATATATATATATATATTTATATATATATATATATATATATATATATATATATATATATATATATATATATACGCGTGATCTAAATATTTTAATTTCATTTCATGAGCATATTTTAACAACTAGAACGGGTTAAATTATTTGCCTAAAAATTAGGATGCAGAAAATATTGTGCTTTCATTTTAATTCTAAATACATGAATAATATTTTCATGTTGCAGAAAAAACAAGACCCATATCCTTTACAGATTTAAAATTATAAACAACTTTACTATTGAGAGATAATAGAAGAATAATGAGAGTGTTTATGTATTCGGAGTTTGAAAAAAACTGCTTATGAGGAAATAGAATGATAATTATTTATGTCTTGCTTTTAAGAATTTTAGTCATTTACATATTGAGACCGTTTCCATAGAGTTACGGCAAGTATCAATATTAGTCAATTTAGAAAGATCGTGATAACTGAAATAGCCTCAGTACAATGACAGTTACTGAATATTAGGAAGTTCATTCAAAGCAAGGTTACATATACTGTACCTAAAATATCGGATTGTTTTCTAAGTAAATAACATTACTTGCATATGCACTTTGTTGTTACGAGATTACCAATAATTGTGCTTAATTTAACATATTTAAGAAATAAGTTTACAACTATTATTTACTAACAATATGTAATTTACTCAATTATAAATTAATTAATATAAATATCAATTAAGCGTAAATATTAAATATAATTAATGTTTTTTAGCGTTTCTTTTGATTTATAAAGATTTTAAATATTTATTTTATGTAAAACGGTTTTAAATTCAGATACAATACAAAATGACGGTGTGAAGTTTGCTATCCGTTGAACCTAAGATTCCTTTCATTTCAATTCATTGTAATGAACTTTTATTTTATCGTTTTTGTTTATTCTAAGTTTCTTTCTAGTAGAAAAGTTTAATGCATTCCTGAAGTAATTAGCTTAGTAATTGTTCACGACTAGAGCAATATTATTTAATACCAACATTACCCGGCTTCGACCGGGTTTAATATTTTTACAGTCACGTTTCTATAATATTTTCACGATGTCCCTCAATTCTATTTTCTCTTATTTGATCACTGTTTTTTTAAATTTTTTTAAGTCTTTTTTCTTTTCTTGTTTTGTGACTTTTCTCTGTGTTGTCTTTTCTCTTTGCGATTTTGCGATATTATGTAAACATTATCTTACTTTTATCATTGTAGCGACGAATACTTCAAAACGGAACAGAAATATAAAAAAATGTAAAAGTCACATTGGATTTTCGCTTTCAATTCTTTTAGATCTGTTCCTTTTCGTGGTTAAAATAACACTAAATATAATATACGTGTGTTAAATTTTGTCTTATGTACCTTCGAGAATGAATATTTCTAGATCATAACATGTGCAGTTTCTATTTCAAAACATTCTTGAAAACACGCGGGCCGAAATTCTTCTTTTGCAACTTTGAGTCTTGGAATATCTAGATAATAAAGTGTAATATCTCTGAGAACATTATTGAAGACACGCGTGCCCCAGTTCGTCTGATATACTATCGAGGATCAACATTTATAGAACAGGACATTGAATTCACAATATTTTTGAATATTCAGATCCATTCTATACCTGGTATTAGTAAGTTAAAGTTCTTCAATCAAAATAACTAGTTTTATTAGCGACCCTAAAAATAAAAGATTTGCCGTGTTTTACAACTTATGAAGTATTCAGGGTCGTTTAATTCAATTTAATTTCAACGCTAAAATATTAAAAGCCAAAGTAGACAAAAGCGGGACAGATGTAGGCGTGAAGATTGTAGTGTTCTGATTTAATGTCATAGTTTTTTGTTATATATTAAAAGAATTTATGTTTAATATACTCGATGAAAAGGAAAACCATGAAAAAGAAAAATTACGCCTTATTTAAGAAGTCTGCAAACTTTGCGTTATCGATAATCAGTGCGAAGAATAAAATATTCTCTTTCTACTAATATTTGAAAATTATTTATTTCAGCAGTTTATTTGAATTTATGGCTGTGTACTTCTAAAATATGAAATTATTAGATTTACTTGCAGACAGTATTCTAAACTCAATACAATATTTGTGATCCTATATTTCGTGGAACAATTGACTTGTACAAACTAATTTACTATATACACACACGCACATACACACGCACACACAATGATACTAAATATAATACACGTGCGTTGAAGTTTGTATTATATACACACACACATGTGTATATGTCTACCCGTTTTGTTTTTTATTGCACGTGCATTATAAACCATGTACTTCTGAAGTACTAAAAGAAAATTATTTTAAAAAATGATGTACTAACAGAAATTATTTTCCTTGATTCACTAATAATTTTTCCTGAGCTAAAATTATTTCATAATCTATGGATCTACGGTTAATCATTTATTGCATTCATTAAAGAATTAAGTATTAAAATTAGGATTTGTAAATAAAGGAGAAAATTACAGGGATGATCCTGGATCTTAGATTTTATATAAATTCTATTTACTTTCTTGTCTTTGACACCACCAAACCACCAAGAGCATAAATGTAAAAAAAAATCAAAATGTCAAATTTTTTCCATGTAAATATTTTAATTAAGTCAAGTGTCCAACAGTTTTTTTATATAAAATCAGAAGAAAAGTTTGCGTAATCATTTTTGGAATCTAAATATAAATTTTATATTTGTAGCCAACAAGTGTTTAAAAGTCGTATAAAACAGGAAAAGTGAAGTGAATTATATTTAAGAAAAAAATAATTTACATTTAAATAGTGTCTACTGAAATAATTCGATTGCAGTAACTAAGTCCAAATTCTACAATACATCTTAAAAATAATTTTACCAAGCTTTCTCTTATAAAGACATGAATCTCATTTTGTAATTATATAATATATAGTAAAGAATAATAAACATGCTTCCGTTTTCTACGTTTTTTTTTCCATTACTCTTTTCATTAACTTTTAACAAACCGTGCACTTCTTATGAACTAACTGGAAATAATTTTTCTATAATTTTTGATCCTTTTCTTTATTTACTCATAATTTCTGCCGACCTAGGGTTTACCATGTTTCATAAATAATTAACCAATATAATTTTTGAGCTTAGTTTTAAATAAAATTTTTTAAAAGAATGAATGCAGTTTGAAATGATAAAGTCTCCTGCGAATTGCGTAATTATAAACTTACAAAAAATCAAGTTGCCTACATATATATATATATATATATATATATATATATATATATATATATATTTATATATATATATATATATGTATATATATATATATATATATATATATATATATATATATATATATATATATATATACATCATCCCTGAGACAATTAATGGCTCATAGACAGATATCATTTTAATGGTTGCATTAATATCACGTAAACCTTATGAATTGCGTATAATCAATAAGCTGTGACAATAAAACCTGAATTTCTAAACATTAGTCTATAGACTAACAATTGCAGTTACACTAGGGTTTCCTTGAATGCAAAGCAATAAAATGTGTGAGCAAAACGAAGCATATTGCGCCATCACTTGCACTCACAAGTCTTATGGCAATAGCTAGTTACGTGTAACGCTCGTGTCGTAATGATATCGATAATATAAGTTAAATATCTTTAATCTTCGTGTCCATATACAACAAGGTTGTAAATATGTAATAATAAACATTATAATACACATATAAAAATATAAATTATTAAATTAACATTATACTACGTTAACATTAATAACTAATTCATTACTTAACTATAACAGATTAAGTGTTACACTATAAACATTTACAGTTAACTAATTAACTGCCAATAAAACCCTTGGTCTAGGCGCAAGTATAGGGAGAAGTGAATGTACTCTATCAGGCCATTGCTAAAGTCTCGAAGGCTTACAAGATAAATATATGAGAAGGTCACACACAACAAATGAATTATTAATTATTTTGATTATATCAAAAATCGTCACTTTCCACGAGTAGTAAAAATTTCTAGGAACAAGTAAACAACACGTCTGCACTAATAACGGGCTAACTTGAATAAGGTCATTTGTAATGGAGTGTTTTTTTATTACTCTACCAAAACAATTAGATATCTGGCCAACATGATATCACTATGTTTTGGTGGACTAGTTAATAATAGAAAGCTGACAATGGTAATAATTTTATCATTTTATCTCTTACACAACAATTCTTCGAAAAGGTTTACCACTCATGATTTCAGGGGCTCAAAGTTTTATTTCAAAGTTAAATGGGGGTAGAAATTTTTGCTTCTTGCTAGCTGAACAAACGGATTCTTTTCACTTACAGTTTTTTACTTCAATATTATATTGACTAGCGTGACCCGTGCGAAGTCTTCGCATTATTATTTATTCCATTATGAAGCTCAGATGACAGATCAAACAAATATTTTACTAAAATTGACATATAGAGGCGCAAGTATCAAAAGCATTGAGTTAAAGCGCCACTTTATTTATACGTGAGTGGATTTGAAATTAAACAAAAATTTTACCGACCGTCAATCATATTGACGTTGAGCCGTTAGATGGCAGCATTGCTGTTTTGTGTATATAATTTTAATAATTAATTAATTTGCAAAAACAATAGCAATAATAATTTTTTTAGTTGTGGATGCCGGTAGAGCAAGCAATTATCTATAAAATGATATATAATTTATGTGGATTAGTTATGAGGTTTTTTCTAAAAAGGGAGAGTAACATCTTAAAACCTTAGCGTATTAATATATATGATGATATTAAAATTATTTTAACACCGCTTGAGTGGTTTGAACGCACGCTCGAATTGAAAATTTAACAGTTCTAATATTCATACTGCTAGGTTGAAAATTATTTTTTTTCGTTTTTCATTTTGATAAGGAAAATTTTAATACCAACATATGTTCGTGTGCAGATAAAATATGTATGAAATTATTTAACTCCTCGTTTTGATTGTTCCTTAAATATACCTTTATTACTTAAAAATGGATAAGTAAACGGGTACTTACATATTTACAGATTCACGAGTATTTTAATTATAATGAATATTATAAAAAAATTATATGTAGAATATTATTAAGAAAAATTAACACTGTCCTTAGCCAATATCACCGCTCGGCTAAATTATTTTCAGCTTTGATAAAATATTTCCACGAATCATTGAGAATTTAATTTGAAATTTTATATATATTTAACTATTTATATTAATCTAACGTGCTTATATTAGCTTCACATTTATGTTTGTATGTATGTATAAATGTTACCTACTTCTAAATGGCAGAATTATTTAAAATTTCACGTATATCAAGAACGAAGAAAATATGATAATTGAAAAAAAAATTGTATTAGAAATAACTGGAAAGCTTTTTTCTAGCCTTAAAACAAACATTTTTTGAATTTAAGAAAACCTTAAAAACACGCTTTTATAGCAATAAGAAATAAAATATAATCTTGAAATATAAAATTTTTTATCAGGAGCGAAAGAACATCGTATAACTCTATATAACTCAAGTTTTTGAATAAGCACAAAACAAAAATAAAATTAATGACAAAAAATTACTTTAAATGCAAAATTAGGTGTGGAGTGCTGCATATCATTTGTAATTTTTTTTATCGCTACTTGTTTGTAAAAGTAAAGTATTATGATAATTTAAATTGATAGCACCGCACGTTTACATTAAAGTTCATGTTTTTGTTTATAGTTTTATTCTTATTTTAAGCTTATTCAAAAAATTAAGTTATTAAGAATTGTAAGACATCCTTTCGCACTTGACTAAAATCTTTAAATTTACATTTATTAAAAAGAACATTTTTATTTTTTGGTGCACACGGCTACAAAAGTATATTTTTTTACTTTTTTTAAAGTTTAAAGTTAATTTTTATTTATTTGATAAAGTAATATTAATAGTTATACTGTTTGGCATCGAATAGTTTTTTCTTGTATTTTCCAGATCAAAAAATAAATATTCTGTTTGTTTTCCTTTCTTGTAATGTTGTGAAGTTCTAAAATTATATTGTGTAACAATGTGTATTTTCTTTTTTTGTGAGAAATTTATATCAGTTTAACTTAATTCTATAGGCAGAACCTTTTACATATGTAGTGAAAATTCGTAAAAAACCGCCTAAAAATACTGTTACGTGTTATTAATTTTCAATAAAACATCAACAAATGTATTAGAATTCGGTAAATGTATAAATTTTTGGAATAATAATGATTTCAAATATAAAATAGAAATTGTTTTCCGCTTGCTTACAGTAAATCTTTCCAAACAGAACAAATATAAAAATGTTAAATATATAATAATAAATTATTCCCATATTTCCGGGTGTGTTATTTACCGTTGTAGATTGTGTAAATAAGGAAACGGCAATAAAGTAAAAAAAATTATAGAGGAGACAACGTATATTAGACACCAGTCACTTATGTGCTCAATAACTTACATACACCGGATTTTTCGTTTAACATAATCAAGTAATGTCGTATAAACCAAAGATTTAATATGTATTTAGTACCACCTTCTGGTACCCGCTGCAATATAATTAATAATATTAATATATGTAAGATTCCGTTTGAAGAACATATATGGGATATGGGTCCCAGAATGGGGTCCTCTTTCATTAGCGTCGTCACCAAGACGCATACTTTTGGTTAACGGCGGCACGGCGCAGACAAAACTTTCAATGTTGATTACCGGAAGTAACAAAGTAACAAATTATACATTTGAATAAATAAACAGCCCAACTTGCCCTTAGGATTCCGAAATAATGGATAATAACCAAAGTTTTGTAGCAGAAATTTCAGATGTAAATTTTTCTGTCAAACTCCTCTCCTTTATAATAATTAAATAACGAAAATTTAGGAAAGAGAGAAAACTTAGTTCTATCCATCCATTTCATAAATTTAGGCATATGTTAATATCAATTGACATTAAATTTTTTTTATTCTCTGTGGCAAAATCATTTAGGGTGTAATGAATAATTTTTTTTTGTTTATTGAAGCTCGCTTTGAGAAAAAGACTAAAAGAGAATCTGGCTGATCTAAATCTGTCTGTCAATAAATGTTACTTACAAAAAAAGTGTTAGTTGATTCGCACTACGCGTAACTGAAAAACCCTAAAAACTTAAAAAAGTTGTACAGCTAAATATTCCCATATTATTAATTGTCTTTTAATCATCTTTTCTCTATTCTACATATACAAATTTATAGTACGTATCAATGTATATTCCCAACACCTCCCCTTATATTCCCAACGCCTTCAAATCGGTATACCGTAAAGTAAAGTGATGACGTAATATCGTGTTTCACCAATTTCACGAAGATTAATGTGCACACTTCCTGCGTATCCTTACGGTGCGAGAGTATCGTTTATGGATTTATGTATTTTTCTCAGCAGAGATATTTGAAGCTAAAGATAATAAATTATCTTATCCTTACTTTAAGTTGAATCTGCGATTTTATGTTTTGGTTCCGATGATAAAGTGTGTCTTGACTCAAATATTGAGCAACGATTTGTTCTGAAAAATTCAATCGCTTTATTTTCTTTGTAATATTGTTATTATGAGTTTCTCAAAGTTGTTTACTAATTTTTGATAATTTTCATGTAAGCGTCAGTATTTCAGATGGTTAAGTATAATTTTCTATTAATGCATCCTAGGTCTGAACTAAACACGTCTTCACGTGATTTTGTCGGCTCTTGTTATTTGCCTCATATTTGGATACATTTTTATTATTCGTTCGCCGTTTATACGATTCACGTTTTAATTTTTTTGGATTAAAGTTTTTTCCTTTTCTTATTCAGTTTGCGTTTCTTCATTACCAGCAATTTATTGACATATAAATATTTTATTGCCATTAAATTCTTTATAACCTTTCAATTTCTTTATTTTTTAAATCATTCTATTGCAAACTTTTTTAAATAGAGTAACAGCGGCACTTATATTTGTTTCATACATTAATTTTTCATTAAAACTATATTTAATCACATTTGCAAAGCAAGATCATGTTTATATATATGAATAATTATTAATTAGATTTAAATTAAACAATAAAACTTTTGACTGTCTTACCAGAAATTTACAGTTTTCATGGCCATTAGACGAAGGGTAAGTTCAGTAGCGTATCTACTTACTTGGCTCTTTTTCCACCTTTACTGGTACTAGACCTAGCCAGCAATAAAACCTAGTATTCCTTTGAGTTCTCTGTTTTTCTTTATCATATGCTAATACAGAGGATAACCGGGTGTGATAAACGGGTATGATCACACTCATTTATCATTTTTATGTAATACACACACAAAAAAGTTTAATACGTATGGCTACATCACCTTAATAAACAATTGGTCATTATATCTAGTGGAACTGACTGGCCAAATATTCAAATTAAATGTCTCTCGACAATTTATGATTCATTCTGGGGTCACATCACTGGTGAAAAACTGGAAAAGTATCACATCATTGCCATCAATACTTACAAAAATCTGGTCTTGGTTTAAATATTGAGTTTAAAAATACTTTGTGGTTTTTAATTAATGCTTGCGGTAGCTAGTATGTTTTAGCAGACTTCGTTTACTAGTTTAAACTACTTGCAGTAAAAGGCATTGGAATATTATGGCCGTCCTAATGGACTAGCCGAAATGGAAAAAAACAAACAGAATTTTTTGGTATTTGATCTTGTTGGTGTATGAAATATTAACCACTTGGTCTCAATAACAATATACTTTTTTTGTGTATATTAAATGTTTCTTATTACGTAAAATCAAGTTATTTTGACTCAAAATAGAGGAGTAATAAGGGAAATATATCACGAAAAACTTTTAAAAAATGCATTGTCCTTTGATAACTTTCAGATAACTCTTATTTTTAAAACAATCTTAATTTCACTATTCTACACATCAATATAAATGAAAAAAAAGAGTTGTTTAAAATAAGCAAATTGAATAATTTATTCTTCTATTTTTTTATCCCTCAATTACAATTGACAAATTTGATCGATTAACTAAACGTAAAAAAATACCATATTTATATACAAAATAAAATAAAAAAGAGCAACGTAATTTATTACAAATACTATATTTATATACCAAATTATATTTACTGCGGAACATATTCATTAAAGAGGTCTAGTGTACCTAGTAGGAATAAATAAAAGTAATTTGTTTGAAACCTTATTTCTTAAATAATATCGATAAAAAATTATTAAGAAACCTGAAAAATCGTAACTAACGATTTTTTCCCCTACATTTTAAAATGTTTGATATTTCTTATAAAAATTCAACGTCAATTTCTGTACGTTTTTCCGAGCCTCGTTTTCTTGAGTTTTTAAAAAGAAAATCGTATTAAAAATTTAAAATTTGTTGGTAAATTTTAACAGTAAACACTATAATAAATTCATGATATATTTAAATTAAAGCAATATTTTTTATTCTTTTTGCTTCAAAATTAATTAGAGAGAAATAATTACACTTGTGTTTCTAAAACCTTCAATTTATTGCACTGAGTAGTCAATATTTTTTTATTGCTGAAGTAATTTTGTCTATCTTTCAATTTAGTAATTTATACAGGAGTTTTCCATAATACGAGAAAATGAAATTCATAATTTACGGAATTGCAGAGGAAGGCATTGTAAGGTAATTCCTATAAATTAAATCAAAATTCCTATTAATTGAATTAGACTAGACTGGAACAAAATCTTTATGAAGTGGTGTATAAAATAATTTAGTCGGAAATTTTCACGCCCACACACACACACACACATATATATATATATATATATATATACATTTTTGTTATTTTTTAAAAATCGTAACGTTAATGCGGCAGATGGGATGGGGATTCAACATTGATTGAAACATTAATTGTGCAAGTACAGTTCGACTTTAGTGATTTTTTTCTTTAAACAATAGCTTTTTGCTTACAACTGTTTTATTATTATAATTATCAAAAAAATTGGATACAATATATGTGCCCTTCTGGATTTTCTTTTGTTAATTAAGATACATAGTATAAGAAATGTCATAAATTTATAAAAATTTAAATTGGCTTTTATAATTACATGGCAAATATATAAGCAAATGTGAGTGAGTGTGATATCGCGTAGAAATTGAAAATCACTAATTTTAAACGCGTAAAACAATTTTACGAGCTCGTATGCGCTGGTATATATATATATATATATATATATATATATATATATATATATATATATATATATATATATATAATATATATATATATATATATATATATATATATATATATTGCTGGACATAAGGCGCGATTGTGTAAAATAAAATTAGGCTGAATAATTTCTATAAAAGTAGGCAACAATGAAAAAATTTAACTCATCACACAAAAGCGTATCAAAATTTTGGGAGACAGAGGAAGTAGAAAAAATAATATTTTTATCTCAGGAAGAATATCTGTAGAAGAATATTTTAAACTCACCATTCAACCATTCATACATGAATTTCTCACAATTTCTACAAAATTAACGCCAAATATATTCAATAAAGGACATGGTTAATATCCGCCTAGTTGTACATAATAATGTGCACGAATGTAAAATAGACACGAAAAAATTTAAAACAAATTAATGAATTGTTGTGAATTTTTTCATCCTTAGAGCTCGGCAGTAATTATTTACGTGAAATAAAAAATATATTTTTATATCAAAATGATATAACTTTTTAAGTTAAAAGAACTATAATTATAGTGTAAAAAATAAAACACGAAAGTAATATTATTTTAAAATCCTAATGCAATGAATTGAATTGAATTCATGCACTTCTTAAATTTATTTATTGTTATTATTCTTGAAAGTAATTTAGGTATAATTTAAGTTCCTCCTTATATTTATATTAAAAAAGATTAGAAAAGATGCTGCAAAAAGTTGTTGAAAGAGAAAAACAATTTTAATAAATAATCTTCAGTTTTGGCCTTCTGTTTTTACAATATTAAATGATTACGACGAGGAAAGCCGTTCAAGGAAATAAAAAGAATTATCAGTGGATTTATATTTAATTAATGGTATATGTTATCGACATGAAAAAGTTAAGCAAGCGGTATTATTTTATCATCCATTATGTTACGTAAAACTGTCGACTTCAGAAAATCCGGCTAGCAAAAGAGGCTATTAGATGGGTAGAAGGTATTGCTGTAAGGACGATGTTAAATAAATAGTTGACCGATTGAATGAAAGTCTTTCAAATAGGATTAATTATTTCACAATTTTCCTTCTAATTTTTGTACATATTTTCCTGAATATAATTTAGTAGAACAACAATTGAATGCCCGACAGCGAGTAAAAATATTTATGTAATACTCTAAGTACACTACGTAAAAAGCTTTCATATAATATTTTTTCAAATTATAAATGAAAAAATATTTGATCGTCTTCTTTTTAATCGTACTTACCTTTTAAATACCTTTATTCTCATAAAATACGAAATAATCATAAACCACGACCAAGGAGAAGTTGACTTAGTTCCCATTAGGTGAGAAGAATTACGTTGCGAGTGCTTTGTAATTTTAATACAAAAACAACAAAAATTTTTTAAATCCATTACAATATAATATTTGCCGGTATTAGGTCTTTT
This sequence comes from Druceiella hillmani, assembly GCA_039881145.1. Taxonomy (NCBI): domain Eukaryota; kingdom Metazoa; phylum Arthropoda; class Insecta; order Lepidoptera; family Hepialidae; genus Druceiella; species Druceiella hillmani. The sequence goes on along the minus strand of JAYKKI010000038.1, from coordinate 20,912,912 downwards.
TATAATAAAATACAGGAGTCGTTAAAACAGACACTTGGGTTTTAGATTATCACCATAAAAGACTCCAAATATGGAAAATAAATGTGACGTATCTGGAGATTTGTTTGTAACTATTTATAGGTCCACTACTTATAACTAGAACTGACTGACTTGAGACTGAGGGAGCCTTAAGTCTTATAAGTACAAAATGACCCATTAAGTACGAGTAGAGCTCGCACTACAGTTGTTCCGTACACATTTCGGTATACGTAAATATTAAAGAGAACACATTATTTCTCTTAAACTCTATAAATATTAACGTTATTTTTTACCACATGTATTTCCTGTTCACCATGTAAATATATGATATCGAAATAAAATAAGAAAAGTAATGAGGCGGCAAATATTACTTATTTATGACATGATTAGGATTCGAAAAGTAACTTTTGGCACCCTTGTACTTATCCTTAAATTAAAAATCATAACTTTCCCGGTAACTAAAACAACTGTTCAAGTTAATTAAAATTAACTAATAATCGTCAGCTAATTCCTACGAAAGAGGACTTTCATAAATTGCAAAACATATCTTCAGTTGAAAATTAAATAAGCGAGAACAAACAATAAAATATGTCCAGCTATATATGTGCTCTAATCTTTGAAATAGGACAGATGAATTTTGTCGTTGTACCTCAGAGGGAAGACCCCAATTGGTTTGTTTGAGGAATGATATGTTGACAGGAGTGGCATTGTGGCTTCCTGCGGCTGTAATGCAATGCGCATCGTCATTGTGATTCGCTAACTTTGTATTGTATATAGATTTGCACTGCTTACTTTGAAATTGTTCTCTTTGTGTTTTATTTATAAATAGAGATGTGCAATATTCAATCATTGAAACATTTTAGCTTTATTCAAATACATTTTAATCTTTTGGAATATAATAGATATATTTAAACTCCAAAGGTTATTTCGAAGCAAAATCGTTACGTGTAAACACCAAACTCTCTATTGTCATTTATACAGAGTTTACGGGGAAACCTAAAATTCATCAATTCTGTCCACTGATTAAAATAGGAAATGAAATGATTTGCGAAAGACACTTTTTAAAATTAAGTTTTACCAATTAATATGTACTCTTTTTGAAAGGCGCTCCAAAATTCACAATTTTTAGATCATTTGCCTTCGCCTTGAACCTACTTCCATTTCGTCTATAAAATTGATGGTTAAAACATTTGAAGTGAAGGTTTATATTTATATAAAAAAAAATACATATATATATATATAGATAATTTCGAAACTTCCTCCCCCTCCATATTTATTGAGTAATCGATGTAAAACTGTGCAGAAAGTTATTTTTTTTCCATCATAAACATTACATGACATTCAAGAAAAGAGCTCTTTTAATCTTAAAAAAAATTATCATTCGATACGGAAATAAAGAACGAATCTATCAACTTGAAATCTTACAGGGTTATTGGAGATACATTTATGTAAAAAACCTGAGGACAATACATTTTTTTAAATATTCTTAAAGTTGTTCTTTTTCAATTGAATAAGACGGCTAATTTTGGTAACAATATATTTCAGCAATAATTTTAGCTTATAGAAAATATGCCTAAGTTTCCAAAACTGTGCTTTAATTTTCAATGTATTTCAATATATTTCATGAGATATTGATGATATAATAGGATGACTTAGAAGACAAAAGGACGACTTGCCGTGAAATGGTCCTAGAATAGCCTAGGTAGCCTCAAATTCTTGTACAGAAAGCGTTAAACAAATTAAAGCCGAAGGATCAAGTTTTTTAATCTTGATATTTATTAAAACTGAAAAAAAATTTCCGAGTCCATGGGATTGAAAAAAAACCTTTTCTTACTTTATTTTCAATAGTGTGTACATATATATATATATATATATATATATATATATATATATATATATATATATATATATTACACTACATTGTATAAAATTGCTGTAACTTATTACTAAATTGGTATGTAGAAAAGAGTGTGAGTTATAAATAAACACAATTCACACGGGATTTATATTGTGTCATCCAATTTCATAATGGAAAGTCGAGAAACAGAAACTGCAGCAAGTGTAAATAATGCATACTTAAAAAATAAGTTAATAAATCATATAACTTAGTACGAGTATTTACTATTTACATACATTTAATATTCATCTGAATCAAGTGTTTACTATTTACATGCATTACAGAGAAATAATAGTGATCAACGTCAAAAATTGTATCGAAAGAGGAAAAAAAATCATAATTAATTTCAGAGTGCAAAAAAATACCAAAAACAAACGCTCAATGTCAACAACAATTCCAGCAGAATCAAAAAGAAAAAGTACAGGAAAATCAAACATTGAATCTTGCCAGGTATAACATATACGAGACGAAGAAAATGCGACGGTAAATGAAGAAGAAAAAAACGGTAAATTTAGAAGGATTTTAATGAAATATAGTTTCCTAATATTTAATTAAAACTCTTGTTTAGAATTGAAAAAATAATGTAAGGAACTTCGTTTCTGATGGGGTCCCCGACTGCACAGTTTGTATTATTCCATAAGGACATAATCTATTTAAACAGTTCACGATTTCGATTTAGATCTAGTTTCGTTACATAAATGTACGCACATGTTTGAATAAATTATCAAATTTATAACAAAATAAATGAAATGCAATCCAAAAAAATGGTGCCTGTATACCTTGTTCCTCGTGAGCATAAAATCAAATAGTGAAATGCGTTGATTTTAATTTTATCGAATATTTTCTTGTTTATAGGCTGTAATAATATCGATTGATAATTATTAATAGTCTTTAAAACGAAACTTGTTTACATGAAACTAGTTTCATAAAAAAATGGCACTCACAACTCGATAAAGCCTACTTGTATTTTGTGTTTTTTTTTATTTATTAAACTTTTTATTGTTATATTTTTGTTATTTATTAAACGTAAACCAGTAAAACTTTTTCCATTAAAATAATTACGGATAAAGAAGGTATGAATAGCTACGAATGGATACGAAATGACTTCCATATTCATTATATTTATGTTTTAAATATCTATTGGATTTTAATAATTTCACTTTATAAGTTATTGAAATATCTTTAATTTAAAAACAAATCATTTTAATTTAAAAATTGATCATATGATGACATCTGTTACATTATAAGATTTTTTTTCGGGAACCCGAAATAATTTTGAATTTCTTTAAGAGATTTAAGTTTATAAAGCGTTGTTTGGATGCCGGTGGTCGAATTGACAGTAATTCGTGGCGAATTACGAGCCAACCCGCCTCTTTGATACCGATCATTAGACAAAGGTATGTTTTAAAGTATAACGAAAAAATAATTATTATTTTGAATATATGGTTGTGGTTTCGTACTAGCTTCAAACCCAAAATATTTTTTGGTACTTTTGTCGATTGGATTTGATTCACTTCACAAATTTTAATAAAATTCCTATTCAAAAATTTAAAATAAATGCTTATTTTTTATGGTGAGCGAAATCGTTTATAAAATAATGTACTTAATGGTAGTTGTATTAATGTTAATAAAATAATGATACCCCTATGAACTAAAAAATTAATAACATTAGATGAATAGAAATACCTGAGGACTTTAAAAAAAAATATTTTTCACGGCTGTCTGTATTAACATCAGATATTGTCAATATCTGAAATAATTAATTTCAATTAAAAGGAAGACGTTTTCAATAACTTAGTTTTCACAATAAAAATAGCAAAGAGAATTAAATAACAAATAAGAACAATTTGTGAAAAGTTATGTCTTGTCCAAAATATAAATTTTTACTATCAATATAATCACAGTTCATTTAAAAATTGAATAGCATTCAATCATATTTTGTTTCGAAAGGAAAGAAATTCTTAAATCCATACACTAGATTTGGCTATTGGATTCTGATACTGAATATATTTGGCGTTAATTTTGTAAAAATTCATTATTCACAATTAAATGAAGCTACGTGATGTAGTATTATTTCTACTGTCTCTAATTTCTTTACCACGACCTAGGTTTCGTTGTATTACAACATTTTCAGGTAGGATATTAGCAAAGATTTAAATAATCTGTTTGTATGATGTATAAGTCCTATCTTCATAGGACTTATACATCATACAAACATATTGTGATAAAAAATATTGTTTAGGAATTACTTAATTACTCACTTAACCCAATTGGTGGTACAAGAAAGGTAGATACGTATTAGAGTATCTAGATTTTTTCATATTTTAATTAATATATACAAAGTTTACATATTTTTGTTTAACATCGATTGACATATTCCATTTTCCTCACTCAATTGAATTTGTTATGTTTGACTTTTTTATTAAAAAACAAGATCATTTTATCTGAAGTCAGTATATTGTTGTATTTAATATATTTGTTGTAAAAATAAACGTACGTACTACTGTACATAAATTTTGGTTATGCAAAGAAATCTTCATTTAAATATTTATTATGATAAGACGAGCATCCAATAGCAACTAAATTTTAAATACAAATATAAACAAAGTGTCAGAAAGTCACCTAGTCAATTTAAAAAGTCACTTAGTTTGTAAAGACAGTTATGATAAATTAAGATAAATTCTAAATAAAATAAGCTAAGATAAATTTTAAGGACCGTTTAAAAAATTGCTTGTAATAATATAACATAAATATTCTCTGCAAAATTATGGAAATAAATACTTGCTATTTATTTAGACGTATAATTTTTTTAGGTTGTCACAATAAAAGAATTTATTATTAATATTTCATATATATTTTGGAATTAATATTTTCGCGAATTTCTAAATATCTAAGGCCTCGTAAGTGAAGCACTTTGTACGTCTTTATGCTTGTACTTGTAAGTGAATACCTTTGTACGTCTTTATGAAATATTCCAACTATTCTTTATAAAAAAAATGTAAATGACTTGATGCAACATTTTATCTCTTAACAAAAATTTATTTTGGGATTATAAAAAAAAAAGTGTAAATCTGGTTTGAAAACGCAAAAAAATGGTAATGATATTTAATGAGATCCTTTTAAAATATCAAATGTATTATCCGAATAATTTAAGCTTTATTCAAAATGTATATCACTTTTCTGAAATGTTTAAACTGTATATGTAGTAAATAAATTTTCATTAAATCTTAATTGAACACAACTTCTATATTTTACAAAATATCTGGTTCCCTATCCAAACAGCCTTTCACATCTCTCACATCATTGACGCAAAACTTCAAATATTCGTTTTGTTTATTTCTATGGTTAAAATGTCTTTATTATTTTCTCGGTCAAATAAGCTGGTTTTTCATTTTCATTCCTCTCCTGGTTTTATGAAAGTGTTATAAAACTATGCTATTTAAAATTCCACTACTGTAAGAACCTTATAGATTTTGCTTAGATTTTGCAATAAGTAATTTTATATCCTTACAGATATACCTATGTTTTGAAAAGAAAAATTGTTATTTTAGATAAAGCTAATGAATTTTTATTTTAATATAGATTTAAAAAACTGCCTAGCTTTAGGTGGTAATTTCAACATTTTATCGATTACAGAAAACTTTTCTTTTCATTAATTTCAATATATTTTGATGGTACGGCACTGAAAAGCTAACGTTGAAGTATATAGTACACGTGACCTTTAAACAATTAATAGTGTGACAAATAACGATTAAGTGTTAGACAAAATGTACAAAAACCAGATTTGCAATACATAATAGTGTAAAAGGAAATATCAAAATTTTTAAATAGCTAAAAGAAAATTAAATCGTCTTTACTTTCAACAAAGCAACACAACGAACAACAAACAAAGCTAAGTATTATAAAATAGGGCGATGATAAATATTCTAATAAAGGTAACGAATTTATAAGAGTCGAAACAAATTCTGACCCTTCTATATTTATTTTTAGTGTCTATATACTAGTCTATAAATAATTACTAATAACCGATCAAAACGGATTAGCATGGCAGTAAATCACATGGAAAATAATTCTTTCGCGACACCTGACTTCACTATCGATCAGTTATTAACTTATGTATACTACTAGCAATTGGCCAAGGTTTCCATTAAGTAAAATGGTATTAAAGTGTGGCATTACATATGTAGATTTATTTAAAACTTAAAAAATTAACCTATATTTAGAATGTAAAATATGGTAAGAGGATACGATTTCTCCTATCATATTCATTGATTTGCCTGCCGGCAAATGTGAGGTTCTAAAGAAACGGAGTAAAACTGATCGGCGTCGCGAATATCTTTGCGCCGACGAAGTCAAGTGGACAGAGTGTATAGAATGGGTACAGAATAAAGTTAAGGCTGTATAATCTATATAAGAAAACGTCGTGTGCATATGAACCGTATCTTTTGAAAAAAGAAGCGAAAAAGTTGGGTTTATATTTTAAACTAAATTTTTCCCACATAAAACTGTTTGAAAATTTCACGTTCTACTGCCTACCTATAGTAATGCAATAATTATGTGTTTTTATTCTCGATTAATACATAGTTGTTAAAATCCGTGTGAAACTCCATTCATTGTCAATAACTCAGCACTATAGAAATTACAACCGTTTTAATTTTTAAAATATTCATTAATAGAGGCATATAAAAGTTTAAGCACATATATAATATTGCTGTAAACAGCCTCATATATTAATCGTTGAAAATAACTTCTTGTAGTTTGGTACCGATGTGCGATTTCGTTAACTGTGAAAGGGAATTGTACATAAGTGAGTTAAATAAACATAAACGAAATTTACTCGTAATAAAACCTCTTGAACAAGAATAGAACTTGTGTTATGAGAGTTCCGTACAGACTGAGGCACATGTAAACTGTGGAGTAGTTCGTTTAAGCTATTTAAAAATGTTAATATTGTTTCCAAAATATATATTTATCACCTATTATTCCTTTCTTGGGCATAAAACAATCGTGTATTTCTGAAAAATTGAGATTTAGAGTAATGGTTATATATTTGTAATATACTTTAGCTAAAACTGCTAATTTTGTTTCATTTTATAACTGTAACTAACAGATTCGGAGTTGGAGATAGGGAAAAAAAGGATGACGTCAAATTTAATTGAGAATATGCTCACCAATGTCTCTAGGACTATTTAAATTAAAATTCTAAAGAAAATACTTTTGATATGTTATGTTTGATATATTATGCGTATTACTTGTTTTTATAATTTATACCGTATACGTGATTTTAAATATTTATAGGGACATTTTATACAAAGCAAATTGAGTAGTGGTGGGCGATTGAGAATAATACAAACGGAGTCGTTGCATTATGAAAATATCTCAAGTTTTTTCGATTATGAGGATAATAATTAAAACGTACAAACATAATCACAGATGAGAGACGAACGATTTTATCATTACATTTTTAAACCGACGTCAAAAAGCAGGAGGTTCTCAATTCGATTTATTTGTTATTGCAAGCAATTGTTATAACCCACTTTACGTTATTATTAATTTTTTTAAGAAGACTGATGTTAATTTTTTTAGAAAGACTGAACATTGCACCAATTTACAATTGAATAAAAACTTTAGGTTCATGGATTCGTATATTTGCACTTTTAAGAATCCCTTTTTTAATTGCTTTAATGTTGATTCCCCGTATAGGTACATACAATATTATTATAATAAATTACTTTGATTTTGTTACTATATGAAGGATTGATTTATATTATCAAATACTTGAGATTTCTTAATATATTGTACGATGATAAAGAAAAAAATATGAGAGAAGCAATTAACAAAGAAATCGAATCCCGACACAATTTTTTCTAAGAACAATATATTTTATTTTTTTGAGACAGTTCTACATAAGCATATAAGATAACGTTATATAATTATGTACAATTATAAGGACCATGCTAAAATACCTAAGATAAAAAATATGCATAAAAATTAAGGTATGCCTTAGCGTCTGCAAAACCGTATACCTTTTATTTTAATAAAACGAGACAACGCTGTACGGTCGGTTCTATTGAACATGAAGTAATATGATGGTATCTTTACAATATAACACTGTGGTACTTTAGATTACAACTTCTTTATAATTTCATTTTTATTATCAAAATACAAAAACTTTGCTGCTATTTAAATTTTCTTACGGGTAAATTTGCTTACAAGCAAGCAAATAAACGTCTTTCCCAATATTTTCGGTAAATATTATCTCTAATACCATCTTTTAATAAAATAACTCTTGCTGTGTCTCCTCCTAGTAACAGTCGGTTTCGCGTCTGCTCTTACGGATATATTAACTAGCAGCAATCACGAAGAGCCGTGGTAAAGTAAATTGAATTAAATTACTGAGGATATCTCTACGCCTCCAGCTGATGTCAAACCGTATATCCTCACGGTGACTGGGTGGCTGTCGTGTAATCAAATGTTTACAGATGGAGGTATTTATTTACGTTAAACTGATAAAGACGGTTGGTTTTTACGAAAACATAGCACTGATGATCGAGATTGGTCGAATTTTTGTCGTAAAATAAAATCAAGCTGTTATGGTTTTCTTTCACACTGACTTTTATAGTTAGGTCACCTCCATTAAGGTACTATCGGCATTCTGAACCGACAAATCAACATTAAAACTTTGATGCTTTTATAAAGGATTGATAAAATACACATAGCATTGGATTACAAGAATAAAAGATAATACAGAAAATAATAAAACAACTTCTTCAAGAATTTTATTTAAATTGAAAATCAGACAAAGGAGAAATTCTTTTTTTTATGAAAATCAGGTTACTTTTCATAATATCGTACTTAGTTTAAAAATGGTATTTTAATTAATCTCTTTGAACCAATGGTACGGAACAAACTGCAAAGTATATCTCGCTGTATCCTTTGGATATCAATAAAATAATTCATCAATCTCGTAGGTCATGAGCGTCGAAAAAAACACGTAAAATTGGAAAACTGCGAAAAAGACATTTTAGAAACAACATAAATTGACTGTCACTGTCAGTTTACAGTTTATTTTTTAATTAATTTAGGCAATGACTACAAATTAATAAAAAAATCGGCATTCATCATATTTGTAAAACTTTCTAAGTACTACAATTCGTTAGAGTTTTAGTGTTATTTTACATCTTATTTTTTAATCCTTGGTATAGTAAAAATATAATATGTGCAGTTTATTAAGATAGGTTTTTGTTTTGTACTATATTTGCATCACTGAATTATTTGCTTGTTTATATTCTAATACGTATCAGCTATTTAGAAATTATGTTCAATATCTGTAACGCCAGGCACATTTACGCCGGTATTCTTTTAAACGACTATTAAAGATTTATTGTTACATACATATTTTAATACCTTTGAAATGATTTTTAAAATTTTATTTATCTAAATCAATAAACTCGTTACTACTAAGGAATTCTATGGAAACGCATAGAAAATAATATAATTTAGTTGTCATTTATATATAATGATATATAAAAACTAAAACAGTAAATAAATTTGCGCTCTGGATGCTTTACGTATTTGTATAAGCGCTACTAAAACTTTCTCTCCCTTAAAATTACGATTTTTTTTTACTTTTAATGAACATAAACATTTTTAAATTAAACCCTTCTAAAATAATATATTTTTAATCTTAAAAATCATTAACAAAAGCATAGAGAATGGCCCCCAAATCTTTGAAAAGAATAGCGGCTGAAATAATTTGTGATAAATCGAATATCAAAGTAAATAATTTTTCAGTTCAGTATTCAAAAATAGTTTATTAAATTTTTTTTTCAATGTGCTTAAATTTTCTTCTTCCTAGTAACTATACCATAATTTTTGTTTAGAGTTGAATAACGTAATATAAAGTTGTTATCGAATAGCAAGATGTAAAGACCAATCATATGAAAATAGAAGTAAAGAATATATGTCAAAGGTCACTTTATCTGAGCTAATTTCGTGATTGTGGAATAATTAATGTTTTTAGCTAATATGAGAAACTATTATTTTTTTATGTCTTGTATTTCTCTATCCATTCCTAATTTAATTTATATTCACGGTTTAAGGTACGGTGGGTAAAAACTTAAAAGAAATTGCCAAACCTTTTTGAAACGTATGAAAAGTAAATTATTTAGTAAGATAAATTATTTATTAGTATATTTGTAGAATTCTGCATAAACGTTTTATTCTGTTTTTAAATTAGTGTAAATTGTAAATTATTTTTTAACAATTGCTCAATTATTTCCAATAAAAAGGTTAAATTTAAAGATGTTAATATGTAAATATGAAATGTATTATTAGGAAGTAAAATTCTGAAACAGATATGTGGCAGACCCCCAGAAGACTGCCGAAAATAAATTTTGGAATAAATTCCTAAACATAAGTATATAATAACTTAAATAAAAAAATGCGTTCTATTTTCGTATTTAATACTCATGGGAAGAGGGCGAATATAAAGTTATGACGGATTAAGTTTAAATGATTTTAAGAATTACATCGTACTAAAAAAACTTTTATTTAAAATTATTGATAATTAACAAATTGGAAATTTGCCGTAGTAGTTTATTTTTTATTACATTACACGTAACCTATTCGTAATGATAAAAAAATAATGGTTTTACAAATTTCAAGGTTTTAAATTAAACATGAATATCATATACAGAAGACATACAAAAGGCAATGACGATAAAATTTCTTTTACTCTTCATAAACGAATCAAACTCTGGTTTGACCACTATTAGGTGGTTAAGCCTTTGAATACCGTATGAATATAATTCTGTTCTAGATGGTTGTATAGCACAAAAAGTAATAATTTTGTGCAAAATAAAAATTTAGTTACGCAACATGAATCCACGTTTCCTAAACAATTTTGTGTTTTTTTTTTCGAATAATATGTCGGATGTTAAAATTTAATAATAGTTCCGCAACTTTAGTCAGTTTTGCGAAAATATTAGTAGTTTTTAATTTACAGGACTCTAAATCAAATTAGTTGTAAGTTAGAATAAAGTGATATTGTAAATAATTTTTTAAAACGGTATTCAACAAAAGAAATGTGAAACAAGAGGAAATAAAATGTTGGCTAACTTAAAAAGTTTTTTCGAACCTAGTTTTGACAAAAAGAAATCGAGTTAAACGTATAGTACGAGAGTCTGTAACATATTTATGTATTTAATGGTACATAAAGTTAATATTAATATGTTCAGGAAATTTAGTTAGAAAATATATTGCCTACTGTATCTTCCACAGGAGCATATTTCAAAAAGTATTATTTTTATATGATATAATTACAAATTAACAATTTTTGGTTCTTATGCTAGCTACCTTGCTTCTTGCCTACTTTCATGATTTTAGGTCAACAGGAAGTACTCTATAAGTTTTGATTTATTTGCGAGTGTCAAAATATACGGCGTAAATAACCATATTTTTAAAGCTCTTTTGACTGCGTTAATTTAGAAGCTTGGTTTTTTACAGCTACATAGAACCGTAAACCCAAGTATTTGATATTATTTTCAACTTGATATCTCCATGCGATCCTGAAAAAAGGGTCTTGACAGACCGACAACTGGACAAAGAAGTAATCACATAAGGGTTCTTTTTTCCTTTGATTATGAAATATAAAAAATGTGTTTTGCAATACGTAATTTTTCATTAGGGTTGTGTAACTTAACGGTTTTTTAGTAATATATCCATCTAAGAGGTTCCGACGTTACGTTCATAAAGTTCATAAAATTTTTGTAGAAATTGATTGACTATTAAAGATCAAAATTTTTAATATTTATGTACAAATTTGTTGAAAATATTCCTGTGTAACAAATTATTTTTTTCACTCGTTTGACTTTATATAGTGACGGTACCTAATCAAACATGACTTTTATTATACGATTTATATTTCTTTTAAATGATCGGAGTACTTCTTTGGGCAGTCCTCGTAATATCTCCCCTTAAGACGCCAAGAGAAGTCTGCAAGCATTGTTGGTTTCCGTCCACCATAATAACGCCACTCTAACGCTTCTCTAATTACCTGGCGAAACCATTTGCAGTATTCATATTAAAGTTAGTCCATATTTTCTGGAAATGAACGTAGATAGAAGTGCAAAAAATAAATTTTCAACAACACCTTGTATTCTAGTTTATGATGAGCCTTTAGCATGAATTTTATATTTTCACTTGATCGAATTTTTTATTTCACTTGATCGACTTGAATTTTTTCATGAGATCGACAAAAACTGACCATTCCTCTTTTCCTATGAAAATAACAAAGAGGTTTCAGCGATTAATTTTTAAGTCCTGCACATATAATTTATAACGAAGAAATTCCTGATTAAACAAAGAATGATATGTAATGGTGGTAAAATAATTTTCTTATGTGATATTTATTTTAAAATTTTTCTGACCAAGAACGTATTTCGTTCTTAAAGCCAATTTCTTTAATATTCTGAACTGCACTTCCACTTCCACACCGCTGTTCCACTCACAGAGAAACGTCAAAATTTCTTATAACCGTTTTGCCATCTTAAAAATATTATCTGCGTTTATATGTTTGTGTATTTGATCTTGTTCAGAATGAGTTTTAAATTATTATAGGCTTCTTTTAAATAAGCACCGTATGGTACAGGCAAAGATGAAAATATAGACTTTTATGTAACAAAACTGCATTTAAACTTAGATTTGATCCGTCAATGAAGTTTCCACAGTTCTAGTGAATAACGGTGGCCCAGTGCTTACATTAAACCATCAATAATATTACAGAACCCTAACCTTCAGAAGGCTTATCTTCTTTTAATCAAAAAGTTGTTAAAGAATAGTGACGAATCAGTTAAGTTTTAATTTTAGCATTCGTAATCTCGATCGTAATATTTCTGGTATTTCTTTGACTAAGTTTAAATCATTAAAGATTATAATTATTATTCGGAAGTTGTGATTTAGCTCCGATTCGTTAATTAAATGTGCTTCTGTATTAATTGAATCTTGAATTATCTTTTCTCTAGAAGGACCGGGTTTGCTATATGTTTTCGAAGATGAACTTAATGAACTTGAAGAACGTTTAGTTTCAGTATATTAAGGTGCAAGAGGTTCTAGAGAATGCGATAGTGGCATTGATATCGATGATGGGACATTCGCATATTTTACTGAACTTTTGTTTTTATAGAAAAATTTAAAAAAAAACTATATTTCCCAAAAGAAGAAAAAATCATCCATGTGATAGGTAACAACAAAATAAGGTAATAAAAAATGTTACTCTTGAGTTCGCGCCATTGCATGGTCACACCAAAACGCTTTTCTTCTTCAGTATTATCAAATATATCTGAAATTTTAATTAATCTATATACTCGGGTATCTACGATTTATTTCAATTTTTTATTACAGTCTTAAAGGAGCGCAGAAATCGACTTCTCATATATTTATGCATATATAACATACATCTTATCTTATATTTACGTTTTAATCGCCTGAATGACGTTATTTAATAGCAGTCATTCAAATAGTCTCAGAGTCTCCATAAAACATTTCTATCTTTTTAAATCAAGCAATGCAATAGAGCATTATCGTAATAATCGCTTAGAAGCTTTAAAGAAGCGGTGAAACTTTCATTGAATTTTCTTCTGCTGTCCCTGCGTTAAAGTAAACACACAGACAAAGGAACAAAAATGTCAAAAACAACGTTTTTGTGTTCTGTTACTTTTGTTACTTTCTCCCAAATAATGTTTTTCTATAAAACAGGTAATTTAATTCGATACTTTTGTTATTGTTATAAACAATAACGTACATTATTGTTAACGACTAATTTTATACACAATCTATCAAATTAATTAAATTACAAATTGTAAATGAAGTGAGGAAAGGCAGTAAGCTTCATCAAATACAAAAAACCTTTAAAAAATATTTTAGAAGATAAGGAACAAAGATATTTGCTCGCTTGCATCTCCCTCATTCGAGTTGCTAACTCATGAACCTACACTTACCGTATCACAACACACTTTAGCCCTTGACATGCCCTGGTATAAATCTTCATCGTGAGAATTAAACGAAACCTAGAACCATCTATTTATGTACGTAGGCCTACTATATATTTGTTTAATTATTACGCTTCGAGTAGCTAGGCATTTCTTTATTGTAATTGTATTAACGGAATGTAAGTGAATTTTGGAAAAAATTAATTCACATATCTTTTGATTGGTTTAACTGATCACAATTAAATAAAAACAAAATATATTTCAAGTCAACCCCCATGCTTTTTATAAAATAAAGTCTATTCGAATTTGATCAGTAGTTATTTCGTGGGACGAACTCAGACAAACGCACAGATAAACCGGCGAATACACAAAAATTCCCAAAAATAATGTTTTTGTGTTATATTAATTTTTTGTATACCTACAAAAAATTACAATAAAAGTCTTTAATGTGTAAATACGCCAATTATACAGTTTTAACATATGATTAGATTATAGTAGTTACATATTGAAATGCAAGAAAAAATGGAAAATTTGATTACTAATTCTCCAAAACATACGCTAGTTGACAAGCTGAATTTACGTTACGCATACGCGTTACGCATATACGCGTAACGTAAATTCAGCTTATCAACTTAACGCATCAAATTTACACAAAAAACAAAAAACCGACCTTTTTAGTGTTTCACTACAGCATGGCAAAAATTACAATCCTAAAATTTAATTTTCTCCTTCTCTTCTCTTCAATGCAAAATATTTCCTTAAATTTATATTAGTAATTTCAAAAAATATTTGCAAACTAGATATTTGTCTTTCGTCAGTGTGTTGGCAAATTAAAATTGATATATATGTAGGCAAATTAAAATTGCTGATTCACATTTTATTTTTTTCTCTCAGAATTAGAACGAGTAATATATTAGCGCATATCTTTAATTTCTGCTTAACAGCTGTAGTTTAAACGAATAATAATCCCATATAACGATATAATGCAACAATGTGAATTACATTATTGCACTTACTTTTCAAAAACTATAGTTTTTTAAACGATTTGACTGGAGAAAAATTAAGAACTAATTTTAAGGTATCATCAAAGTTAAAAAAGACAACCGATCAAATGTAATTCTGGATGACATATAGAGGTTTCCGTATCTCGTTTGAAGTCAAATTACGTATCAAAAGTCATTTGTAAGTGCACTATAAATAACACACACACACATATATATATATATATATATATATATATATATATATATATATATATATATATATATATATATATTACATATACTCGGTGCCTAAATACTTGGTTACTTAGATTTACATTATATTTTAACACATTAAAAATGAGTTATATTCTAGAGGTTTTAAGTCAGTGGGTGTATAAAAGCGTGATCGCGTCGCGTCATTCAGTTTAAAAAACGAAGTAAACCTACGTCAGTTGCGATCTATCATGCTTTATGAGTTTAAAGTTTTAAGGACCAGAGAGAGAACGACAACTAACAAAATTAATGCTGCACTTGGAAAAGGGACTACTGCCCATTCAACTGTGAGCTACTGGTTGCATTAAGAAAGGTGAGACTAGTTGTGAAGGCAAACCTCGCTTTAGTGTCTTTGGACAAAGATACATTTCGCCCCGAGTTAAAAGTGCCTATCGATACGATTACCCGAGATCTGAAGCAGACATTAGGGTGCAACCATACCACCATTATACGGCCTCTGCACGCCATGGGATATCGCAGAGTTAGAAGTTGATTGATACCTTATACATTAACGCCAATCTTTGAAAAAAAATCTTGGAAAAAAATCTTTGAAAATTTGCTTTTGCGACCACAATGACAGACTTTCTTAGATCAATCATTATTGGTTTACTACGACGATAACAAACATCAGGCCTGTTGAGTATCTTATGGTATAAGCGCGCTGCCTTAACCAAAACCTAATACTCGTGGTAAATAATTACTACTCTATTTTTTTGGGATTCGAAAAGCATGCTATTTTGTTATTAGAACATACATTGCGAAATCCGTCTATCGTATACTGGAATATCTAGGCTGGACTTTTGTACCACAACTGTCGTATAGTCCATACCTCGCTTCGTCGGACTCTCATCTGTTTCGGTCTCTAAAGCAACACTTGTAGAAAAAAGTTTTGATGATGATTAAGATCAATTTAAAAACCACATCGCGATTTTGAACACCGGCCTTTTATTTTCCAGGAACTTTTATTTTCCTTGGTCTTTGCCTAGTCGATGGTTATATATTTTAGAACGTGATAGTGAATGTTTTGTTTATTAAATGCTCTGTACAAACAAATAATAGTAAAAAAGTGTTTGAGAAAAATTACGTAAGAAGAATTTAAGCACCATCGGCGAATGTATACAGTGCGCGCAATAAACGCTTATTTGGTAGGTCTGTTTAAAAAAAGAAAATGGTTTTTACTCGTTATGTCTATATTATTTGGTAGTAAAACGAAAACTAAAGACTTTTTGCATAAACCACCTAACTTTCAAATTACGCGCTACCTGAATTGTATTGTTCGAGTCATAAAGTTCTAAACCACGATAATACAATTTTGTGTCAGTATTTATGTCAACATTTGCTAATCATTAATTCTGCCACCTGCATTTCAGCTTCATAACTAAACTCCAGTTTTAATAAAGATGAGCTTTTGGATATATAAATAAATATATACATATATATGTATATATATATATATATATGTATTTATATTTATATATATATATATATATATATATATATAAATATATATATATATATATATATATATATATATATGTATATATAAATATATATATATATATATATATATATATATGTATATATAATATATATATATATATATATATATATATATATATATATATACATATACATATAATTGACTTCAAAATAGTGTCGATCAATACGGTAGTTGATTAATTCTAAATTTTGATATTTTTCATACAATATTGTAAAATATAAGTTGATTAAAAACCAGTCTTCAAAAAAATTAAAAAATTGATAGAAAAATAAGCCAGTTATAAATTTAAAGATACGGATAGAGTTGTGTATATCTCCCTGTCTCTATTCGTCTTGTATAATATAATGTGCAATATTAAAAATGACCTCACAACACAATATTGCCGTCCTTGTCTATAGGTTAAATTTAAACTTTTATAACTCAGTCAATTTTTAAGATTATTTAAAAAAAATTTCATTATATACATATATATATATATATATATATATATATATATATATATATATATATATATATATATATATGTATATATGTATACGTATAGATATATATATATATATATATATATATGTGTGTGTGTGCTTGCAATCCGTATAACCCACGCAGCTGGCTCTTTAATATCAAATAAAAAGTGGTTCAAAAAAAGGTTGTGTCTTAACTTTCCTATTAAGCGGACGAATATTAACCTGTCCACTTTTCGTCCTTATATTCAAGCTTTTAATTGGCATGCCGATAAGTCAAAGTGATTTATCGATAATATTAAAACGGTTTATACAATATCCTTCGGATGCTGACTTTGAGTGATATATCGATATATGGATGAGTCGATGCTCTCAAATATTACTAACCTAAAAAAGCAATGTTTTTTTATTATACAATCAATTATTATTCGAACATGAACGTTAATTTGTCACGTACATATGCTATCTCTGTAGGAGAATGAAACTTCACACATTTGACTTGAGTTCTACTGAATCGATTAAGATATAGTTTCACAATTATGTCGATTGTCTGTTATGAAACATTAGTGTGTGGAGAAGAGTACCTAATGAAAACCTTTATGTCACGAAGCTATGTTAATATTAATGAGGCGTGTCCTAGAGTGCAAGTTAGCAGAAAGTGTTATGTTCAGCAAAGGCAGCGGTGGCGCTGAGTTTCTTCTCGTAAGTTCTGTTATAACTAAAGGTCATTTCATCACATGACTTTCACATGGGCGGAATTGTTGACAAAATCTTATTTGTATTAAATAAAACATAGACCGATTAGTGGGAACATGTCACGAACAATTTGATCCCATAATTACTGTGTGTGGATTAAAATGTAATTTCAACTTACGACATCAATTTAACAGTTTATCAGTTTGATATAAATAGTAAATACGTAAAAAAATCCAAATCTCTATATTCTCTTTCACTCTTATAATAACTGCGGATTATTATTATAAGTACTGAAGATGAATGTAAACAACAAATGTCTGGATATTACAATGTTTAGAAATGACTTCGAGATAAATTAATTTTTAACATAAAGATATATTCTTTCTTCCTCGACAAGGAATTTTACGAAAATATTTGCACAATTTATTAGTGACGGGATTTTGTTAAAGATCTACGCTGATTCCTTTGACACACAGTTTAATTATGTGCATTTTTAAGGTCACGTATTTAAATTAATGACGTGACAAATTTTCGCTTGATCGGTATTCTCAAATTGACGCCAAATTGCAAACTATATCACTCGCCAAACCTATACTTACCTTCAACCCGTATTTAAAGTAATTTAAATGGCATTAAATCACTTTTGTAAAACCTAAAAAAGAATTTTAATTCTACTGCTAACATAACTAAAGTCAAATTATATCTAAAACACAAATCTTCTCGCAGTTTGATCTAATTTCTCCTGCACTGATAACATAAGTAGAGATAACGTGAACCTTATTATCGAAATTATAACTTCTTTTATTATCGATATTTTTAACTCTCTATTTACAATCGCTATTTTCTCATTGCAAAAAAATAAAACTATCACTCACCTATCTGAAATATCATTCCTAAAGTACAAGATTTCAGGCCAATTTAAACAGTACCGCTTTTATCAAAATTTTCAAGCAATTAAAAAAAGTTTTTTTAATTTTTCATTAGATTACAGTCCCCTTCTCTCATTTACACTTAACGGCGTACTTTAATTTCTGTAGTTACGTCACTGACAAAACATACCTGCCTTGCCGTAAATAAGCCATAGAATAAAGTTTTAAAGACCTATAATGAGCAGAATTTTAGCTGATGGCCTCAAATAAATAATATTAAAATACGAATTTTAGTAAAATATTATATACCTAAAACAAATATATGTGCGCAATTTTCAGCATAATACCTATAATCATGCAACATGAAAACAAATCCTCATTACTTTATTATTATGATTCTTGATAAGGATTTGATCAATCTAATCATCAATTAAAGGAAACTCAAGTCTCCTTTGATTTAAAACCTTTTTTACTATCCTTTATTAGAAATTAACGACCAGGCCTGACTTTGCATCGAAGCCAGGTCATATACTATGGAAAAGAAAATTCTTGGATGTATGGATTTTTTCCTACTCAGTCCTCCTGCCGCTCTGAACATTTTGCCTATCGTCATCTAAAAATAAACGAACATTATATTCCGTCGACGACTCCCACACTCTCTGGGAAACATGTCATTCACGGTTCAACGATAAACGAACTTCCCTCTTTCATTATTTCCAGTACTTCGACTCTAATACATTATTTTTGGCAATGACGTACTGCGTCCTATATTTGCCTTTCGTCAGGGAATTATTAACTAGTGTTCCGAAATAAACAAAATATCTTCACTTAAAAGAAATATTATGTATATGTATATATAAATATAGACACACACACACACACACACACACACACATATATATATATATATATATATATATATATATATATATATATATTGTTTAAATTATTTCAAAACTGCCCGAAAATTATTACTAACGATAACTTTTTAAAATCACTCGAAAAAAATCACACAAACCAAAGTGCGTAATTAATGTAACCTATTAAAATTAAAAATTCTAAGATATTTACCTAAAGACGCATACAGCAGATACAACATTGTGAATCATAACAAATTCTATACGATCACTTAAATGAAACTTATAATTGTAACCATAAATAGCTCCTCTCGACTTAAACGCAATCAATTGGTATGTGACGTACTGCGTCCTGTATTTGACATTCATCGAGGAATAAACAAAATTAAAAGCTATTAAACAAAAAATTACGTACAACACTGTAATACAAACACATATACAACCTCTGATTTTCGAACGATATACGCGGGTTAAAGTTTTGATCAAATTTTATGCACTGTTTAATACGTCAAAACTGTAACGAACAGAAAAAAACTAGTTTTACTAAATATCAAACATAAAGAAGTGAGATAATATTAACCTTCATATTAGGGTACTTATAAAAGTTATTGGAATTGGTGCAAACCTACTTTTCTGTGAAAAAATAGTGACTTACCTATTTATTAAAAAAAAAACAGAATTTATAGAGAAAAACGAAACAAAACTAAAATTTCAACCTTACATATTATTTCATTAGGATTGTAAAGCCTCATGCCTCATCGCTTGTAATGGCCCACCTGAAGATATTGTCACACAGCGAAGCCTATGTCGTGGTAAAGATTTTAAATTAAATAAAAATAATGCTATAGCACTTAGTTCCATTTAATTGTGAAAAATTATATTTTAATGAATTTGTACACGATTAATGCCAAACATATTTAATATTTCATAAGGAACTAAAACAATGAATGAGTTTTCACAAACTAAGATTAAAATTGAAATTTTTATCACACACGTGAACCATATATTTAGGTACGTTAATTTAATATATCAAAAGAAATCGTTGTTTGCTAATTGAGACTATTAGTTTTTCTACTGAGGTTTTTTATAATAAATACCTCCGAAGTCTTATTACGGGTCCGAACTAAAACCTTAAGAAAAGTACAAAGGTTCATACAACCGAAGTAAATCACTATGCATTGAAATATTCCCTATGCAAAGGATTACAACATATACACACACACACACACATATATATATATATATATATATGTATATAGATATATATATATATATTTACATGTATACCTTTCTTTATATAATCTATATGAATAAAGCAATAAACTGTATTTCAGTTCGTAAATCTCTTTGAATATAAATTATTTTTTTTATCACGATCTGTACATTATCACCATATTATCACAATGCTTGTCATGGATGCTTGTTTAGGTCTCAACAAGCATCCATATTTCTAAAAAGGTAATTAAAAAAAAACAGAAACGTGAGTATGACCTTGAACAAACAAAGGGAAAATAAAATAGAAAAAGACTTATTACACTTAAAGTAAATTCTCCAAAGTTTGACTTCATAAATCATATAGATCAAAAGTATGTTTTTGCTTACCACAATGGAGATTTTTTGAATGTAATGCACGTGGAAATTTTATGTTGGGCGAAAATGATATATTATGTAAAATAGTGGTAAATCCCGTGATGAAAACGCTCCAGGAATCGTTTTTCAAGTTATTTTTCAAAAAATATATTTACCAATGCCTTCAGAAAAATTTAAATTTTCTTAGGTTTCGCAGGTTTTTCTTTCTTTGGCTCAATGAAGGATTTGAGCGTTTATTTCGGCTATATGAAGCGTAGAAAAATATAACTATTTGCCATCGTTTTATATTTCTCGCCACGTTGCACGAATCATGCTTCTTGTAGACGGTGTCAATTTTACTTTTGGATAAATCATAAAAAGAAATGTTCCAGGACTTTTTGACCACCTTTGTCTTCATCGGCTGCGCTATCACCACGCAAACTAGACATAAGGATTATATTCCTGTTTTTTCGAAGAACGCAGACATAATTTAAGCTTCGTTTTGAAATCCAAAAAAAATGAATGAAACTACAATTTTTTTACATTCTTAAATTCCACAGACATTTCTACTATTTCCTTTTTTCACTGTTCCCACAAGCGACAAGTTTTTTTTTAGATAAATCGTGTATTAAATTATAACTAGTAATTAAATTATCGGTAGTTATGTTCTTTCCTCATTTGTAAATAAGTCACCAGCCGTTTAACTATCTAGGACGGGCTATTACTCTGTCTAAAACGTGCATTGGGTTGTTCAACAGCGTTAAGTTAAATTTTAAAACTATAGGCATAAGGTACTCACAAATCAACGAGAGAATATACCTTTATATCGTATATGTTTGGTTTAGAAAGTATATATTGAATAAATACACACCCGTAACTAAAACTTTTCAGTTTTCCATCAATGGTGGTGATTTCCCCGAGGGTGTAAAATTGTTGAAATTTTTTTATGAACTTGTATTTATCTAATGGCAGCAAGACTGTACGCCACATTGATCAAATTAGTATCAATGTTATCAAACTATAGTGACCCACCAAAAATTAAAATTTTTTTACACTCATCACTATTCCGAATTGATGAATTGTTTGTGACAGTTTTCCACTGTTCAAGCGTTCAAATTCCCAAATTTCTTGCTAAATATACTAAACATATATTTGATTTAATTTCATTAGATTGGTCAGTTTTGCATTTCTGGGTCTGGAATGGTTTTTTGAAAGAAATAATATATATTTTTATACTTTTTACAATAATTCCTATAATTTCTTCATCAATGATTAGGCTTTAAGTTGCTAAAACTTCAGACAGGTTTTTAACTGGCTCATTTTCTCCTGAAAAATGCACTATTATCTTTTGTTTATGATACCTTCTCTGATACATGCCAAACGCCATGGCGTTTTGTCCGTTTCCAAGCGCGTAAGGTGTTTTCCTTTTTTTACATTATAAAATATTCTGATTTGCTATCAGATTCGTCTTTGGTTGAGTTGCCTTCATTTCGACCATAGAACCCCTTTTCTTCCCTTCAACGTTGCTTCGTATCACTTTCTGTTCTGTCTCTGTTCCCTTTTACGTTATTATTAGCCAAGATTGAGGCAAAATACGACATTTAAAAGCAAAACACGGAAGAGACAGCTGTTTACAAATGCAATGATTCAAAGTAATCATGATAACCAAAGTCCTTTATGCAATTAGGAATGAGAATAACAAAAATAACAACTATCCATTATATAACAGATATATACTTACTATCGTTCCATACACAAAATAAAATAAAAATACCATCACACATGATTGTGAAAAAATCATACCGATAAAAATAATTGTACGCTGCAGACGACTGTATTACCATTCGGTTTATTATTTTGTCTCTTTTTTAAGATACGTAATTTATTTATGATTATTCCATTTTAACCCGATAATTTAATTTTGAACGGCGCTGGTCGCCACGTCGTGTAAATGGGACGGGGTCAGCCCAGGGATTAAACGTAAAAAATATGTAAATAAACTACGTTCTAACGAAAATTTTAATTTTATCTGCCTACGGGGGAGACATTTCAAATCCGTATGCAAAATAAAATATTAAAAAGCAAGAAATGGAAGAGGTTGCTGTAACCAAACGCACAGCTAGAAAGTAATCCAATTACTTTCATAGCAATCAGGAGATCCTTGTTCAATCTGAAATAAAACAACACGACCATAATATACAGAGATACCTCAAAAAACTTGCATATAAAACCTTAGGAAAACTGCAGAAGAATTTTTTTTTACATTTACTCTATTTGTTTATATACGAATGTTTTATATCACATTATATACTCCTGAAAATTAGATAAAATGACGTTTTGAAAAGTATATGTTGCACAAAGGGTTCGAGAGTAGTCGATGTATTTCATACACTGACACATTGCTTAGGTTTGGTATCATTACTGATCTATTGTCAGTGTTGCACCAAGAGTGTAGTTTATAAATTCCGATTCTTTACATTTCCCTTTTTTTGTTTTTCCGTAAACTTCCATTAAATGTAGTTTTTTATTCCATGAGATAATACATTAGTTATCTTTGCTTTTTAATTATGTTGAATAAATACCAAAGTATATAGTATATATAGCACTGTACGGCGTAATCTGTCAGTACAGTCATAACAATTCATGTATTCAAGTCATACAAGTCATACAATTCATGTATTTAAGCCATATAGAATAAACACAAATAACACGCTGAAGGAAAAATTAATTCCGAATCAATGTATGCGCTACACCAATATTCGACCGTTCCGTGCGCGCCTACAACAAAAGTGAGAAAGTCAGTTTCAAAAAATTCCACAGGCAATGACGGCAAAGTTTTTTACCCATCGACATAACAATTCGAATACCTCGTGCATCACTTATCAAATCACAAATAAATTACTGTCTCGTATATATAATGCGTTTTTTAAATACACCTAATTCAACATTACCATATGTTCTTTATAGAATGTACACTAAGCTTTCGTGAATGTACACTATTTTTTTTTCATCTGCCTCACATATTTGGTCATTTTAAACAAAACACTATTTATAAAAAAAATGTATTTATAATTTAAATTAATTTAGACAAGACAAAAATAATAACTGTGTAGTAAATAACTCATACACATGTTCAATATTTCCATAATCGTAAAGGCAAAAACTTGCAAACCGGTCAGGACACATCGTTATGACCAACCAATTTACACTAATTAATAGTTTCAAAACTAACGGTTGCTTTTAGATGAGTATACTGCCATCGATTGCTTATTTTGCTTTACTTCTTACGATATATAATTGTTTATGTGTTTATCTCATTCTTACCTAAATATTTACGTTGGAATCGCGTTTGTCGACGTTAGCGCCGGCATTTTTCATCTGAGCGTCCGACGGGTTAACTTTATTGCAACTTTTAAGTTGATATGGTAAGTAGCAGATATAACTGCGAACGCAAAATAATGACAATTGATTAAATTATGCAATTATGAGAAGGCTTACAGATAAATATATTCAAGTTATAAAAATTACCCTTTTTGCCCGGACATGATAGATATACGTCACATAGCTGATCGAACACAATCAATATAAATTTTACAAATAACAAATTAATTTTAATTTAAAAATCGTAAAGATTTTTCATATGTTCCTGATTTCAAAAAATCTCGTTATTACATAAATTCATTTTTTAAAGATGGATTTTTTTTTAAATGTTACTATTTACTTCCGTTAGAGATTGTTTTGTTATACAACCATATAGTATAATAACGGGCATCTTTAACTATTTTTTCATATTTTGTCACCACAGGTATATCGGCAATGAAAAAGTGTATATTAAAATTTATGGCTCTAAATACTTAGAAGTTTTTGAACTAATATTTTTTGTATACTGACAATTTAATATATATAAATATAAAATATTTAAATAAGTCTTGCAACATTTTTTCGTTACAAGTTTTTCCATAGGTGCTTCTTACATTGAACTGAAAACGATCATCTTTAAGATGAGTCAATAAAAATATAAATAAGTGTATAAATTTAAAAAATATGTGTTTTGCAATTACTAAATATATTTATTATCCAGAGTAATACATATAATAAATAGTGATTTTGTGAAAGACTGTAAAATAATTAATAGGAGAAATAAAGAATAAAGAGAGAACCGATCTAAGCTGAATAAATATCATTATACGCTATTAATTTCATATACTACGAAGAAAGACGGACAAAATAATAAGACAAACGGACAAAATAATAAAACTGTGTGTATTTCATATTAAAAATATTCCATGTTAATAAACTCTATATGGAATTATGAGTATAAAAGTTTGGCTAATCACACTGCCACTTGTCATTTATCATTTATTTCATCAGATAAATTTTCATGAGACTTTTTTTAGACGAAATTTATTTACTTGAGCAGTAGAGTAGAAAGCGATTTTTACTCTACTGCTCAAGTATTATATAAGAATTATTTATAAGAATTATATAAGAATTATATATAAAAATTATTTCAGTTAACAACGTAAATAACCTTTTCGACCTTTACTAATAATGCTTTTTTGAGTATAGTTTAAGATCTAAACTAATAACTCACTTAGGAACTTACGGTCTCATATTCAGAGTTTGAAAACAAAAATAACTTTATTTTAGGGCCTGCAGAAAAGAAATTAAAAACGTATCGGTAGCTTTGTTTTTAGAAATAATTTTATTCGCATGAATTATATCAGATAATAAAATCAAACTCAGAAGTAACATAATTTTCTAATTAGGTGAAGATATTTCTGAATATTGAATTTCCTTAAACATTAGTAATTATTTTTATTATTATCCAATACCCACGAGAAATTGATACCCTAACAACTACTTGTGATATAGAGATATCAATAATTTAAAAAAAATGTCGATTTCCATTTTTAATAGTTTTCAGTAAATACCTTTAACTTACCTGAATTTATGTTCGCATTTCGTATTTTAAATATTTTCTTATTTTTTCTTTACTAGCAATAATTACACTACTAACCATTTTCGATTTGACAACCAACCTTTTTCGATTGATTCTGTTACACCGCGTACTTTCTACAAGGTTGTTATCCAACAACGTAGGAAATCACATAACGTCATCTTGATGTAAAATATCGTATTCGTCTTGAAGAAAATAATAAAATGTTAGTACTGTAAAACGTCCAAGCGCGTTCCTAAAGTATATGATAGAATTGTATTTCAAAAACTCCCTCTCAGAAAATACATGATTGCTTTTAAGCACCGAATTTATTCAGACAACATTTTCTTTCAAGGTGAGAAAGGTTCTGGAATACATAATGGGATGCACAATACAAGAGCGATACGTGAGCAGCTGAATGTAACGCAGATGCCTTATACTCTATTATTAATGTACATAGGTATATAGAAAAATTAAAATGTTACTGAGAAAGTATATATTTAATAAATATGAATGGATTTTGAATATTGTGGTAAAGGAGCTTTTACCTTTTTTCCAATTAAATTATTATTTTCCGAAAAAGTGAAGTATTTTGCTTACGAATATTATAATTGGATTGTCTTAATGCTGTAACTCATTTAATCATAATATTATGAAAAACTATAAATTGGTTAAAAATTATCATAGAAAAACGAGTACATTTTGTTCACAATATCTATCATAACAGGTTAAGTTATTAGAAAAAAAGAAACACCAACGTTTGCTGAAATCATTTTGTCGTCTCCCAAAATTTATCCGAGAATAATTATTGGAAATTAGGGATTAATAATTTTTGGAAGCCCCAACACGTTTAGTACGATGTAAGAAAAAAATAATATTATGATTGAGTTACAGATAACTTCGTCAATTTTTCATGATATATAACAATGTAACGTAAAATAATTTCGATGATTATTTGTGAAAAAACAATAGCAATTTTTGACAATGTCAATTTTAATAATTCAAAATCGGGCTGTCTAGTGCTTTTAGTTACTGAGAAATAATGATTAATCAAATTATTATACATCACGTGAAACTATGAAGCTTTCCCTATTTACTATTGAGTATTTGTTCCTGACATGTTTAAGATTTTTCTAAAACATTCATTAATTCTTCATTTTTATGGCTAAATTCACTAATATTGATGATTTAAACTTTAGTTAATCTTGTCTGATTTCATCTATAATTTTGATGTTTTCCTGTGAAGCGCTAATGTATAAAGGTAAGAGCCACTCGTCAATAGTAACAGATTTAAAATACGCCATCATAACGTGAAACCACCGAAATAGAGGAATAAATTATCAAAGAACGGTTTCTCAATACCTTGAATTTGTAGATACATTTTTTGGATTATTGGATCATACGTTATTTTTATGTAGGCCTCTTTACATTTAAATATGACAAAATACTTCTGCATTTTTAAAAACAATGTGTTTGATTGATCCTGACGATTTGTTTCTAAAACTTTAAAAATATTGTTGGCGAGAATAATTGTTGACAAATATAACATTTTTTATTTGCACCTCGTTTCATGCTAGATCAGATTGTTTAATCCCACCTAAAGGGCTGTATGAAGTAATTCCAAAATATGAGAAATCATCCAAAAAAAATCGATATGTTTCAATAATGTATTTTATCTGGAATATATAACTGTATAGAACTATGATATGAATCTATAATTGCATTGAAAGTTATTTGTATTTTTCGGTTTTAATTTTTAATCTTCTAATTTCAATGTGTTTTTAATCTTCTAATTCCAATGTGACGGCACTCCAAATTCGTTATCTTTTTCTTGATTTTAAACTCGAATGATTTGATAAATCACTTTCAGAAATATAGCTTCTAGAAACATCGTGAGAAGCATCGAATAAGTCAGCGAGATCGAGATCCCCGGTGATAGGTATATGCCACCCGACTTATCCTAGTTGGTTCGTAGAATTAGTATGATTGCTCTATTATTCATCAGTAAATATATCATACCAACGCGTTTGCTCTATTATTCATCAGTAAATATATCATACCAACGCGTAACATGGCAAAGTCGCTCAATTACGAAGAGATTTTTGTACCTGTATTCTGCAAAGTAAAGATAATATTATAAAGTTTGATGAGAATAGATCGAGCAAAATGGTAAATTTAACGAATGATTTTTCAATTTTTGCTTTTATCACTTAGTCGTTACTGTAGTGTATTGCCTTGATTAAAAGGCTTACAGTCTTTGACGTTACGGAGCATCACGGGGTCCCGGGATAGATTTCTAACCTTTCGTCAAGTGGGGCTGGACTGTATCGATATTTGTAATTGCCTAGCTAGAATGTCGCAGACTAGTGAGGAGTAATATAGCAAAATATATGTTATGAAGTTAGCAAATGTAATGCAACCATTAAATAATTTGTTTCTAATATAGTTTTTACAAATGACATTTGCCATAACGTTAGTATCTACCAAGCATAACTTTTTGACAAAACCACCATAATTACCACCTAACATAAACAAGCAAATGTTATTGAATAGATTTGGCGTTAATTTTGTAGAAATTCATTGTTCACAATTAAACAAAACTACGTGATGTAGTATTATTTCTACTTCCTCTAATTTCTTTACTACGACCTAGGTTTCGTTATATTACATCTTCAGGTGGACTATCAGCAAAGATTTTATCCGTAGGGATTTAATAATTTTTGTATCTCCAGGAGGATTCTTATCAATTAATATTTAATTTTTGTTTATTTAATTTAAAGTAGTCATACAATAAAACTAAACAAAATACGTTTCAAATATGCTTGAGCAGGACTATGTAAGAGACGATGAGAATATACACTATTTATCAGTAAAAATGAATATATCAGTGAAGTAGAAATGACTTGATATGTTACGTTATGATATGATATGTTATGATATGAACGTACAAAAGCATTATTTCTTAAAGTGTTAGTTTTGATTTAAAATATATATTTTTAAACATATTATTAATATAAAATATATTTAGTATAAGCCAGTGAAAAAGTTTGAAATTTAAACCGATTAATCTGTGAAAAAATCTTAATAATATATATTTTATATTATGTTTTCGAAACATATTTATGTAGGTATTTTATTCTAAATCCCTGCTTCTTAAATAAATATGCTTTTATATTTAGTAATGTTTGACATTCCCTTTGTTACACATTCGTTCCAAATGTCCTTGTATACATGTTTTTATTTATCTACATTGTAAGTCCATTAATTTTCGTGTAATTTTTTCGTGTTGAAAATTCATATTTCAGTAACCAATTTTTAGCATATAAGTTCTTCCATTGAACACAGTTTTAAAAATCATAATATTCTTTCAATTTCTTGAAAGATATAAATGAATTCCGTTCCATTCAGACAAAGCAAACTTAGCGTTAATAATAAATGCGATAATATTACTGAACTACGTCGAAAAGATCGCTGGGTGACGTCGTCTCTGGAATATTCCTAAATGTCCGTTTTTCTGCCTTTCCCTTGACGTGAAATGTTTTTGTTCACTCACCAAAATTACGCTGAGACATTGAAATGACAAAGTTGCTATCCAGCCGAATGTCATTTGTCCTTGTAATAAAACCGAAACGAATCGTTAATGACATTCGCCACACCCAGTGAACTAGGTGTAATTTATCACCCGTTTTTACTATTTTAGTGACATCTGGATAGCTCAGAGGAATTCTCGAATGGTGAACATTTGAATAATTTATCATAGAAAGAGCCACTAACAAAGCGCCTTGAAAGGATGAATATAAAATAATAAATCTTTTTATAGTTTTTCGTTATATATTTTCTAGCTGAAATAAAAAGTAAAGACGAAATAATTAAATTTGCGCCTAATTAAATTATAAATTCTTTTGAAAACATAACTAATGCCTTAATCACGAGTATGCAAAATATAAATGTTTTCGTAATTCTGATATCATAGAGATTAAATCAAAGAATTGTGTTTGCAAAAAAAAAATCTTAAAATCAGTTAAATTTGATTCTAAATAAAGAAATCGGCCAAGAACGATATTATTTGCGTGTTGTGTATATTATTCTTCTGCAAAAATTTAAATTCAATAACTAATACAATGTGTGATTTTATTGAACAAATCTTTAAGTTCGAAACATAATTATTTCAAATAACATAAAGAATTCCAATAATCGACCGCCTACTTCAAAGAAATCATATTATTAAAGCCAAGGCCGTTAAATTCGTTCCACTTTTTAATGATTATGGGACCATTTTAGTAAAAACATAAGTTTATGTAACAAAAATTATTTGTCTTTTTTTAAAACACATTTATTTAAAATTTGTAAAATTATATTTATAAATAACTAAAAAATTGTTATTTCTTAATTAGATAAAGGTTCAGATTGAATTAAAAACGGTATAAGTTTGCTTATAAATATTGGTTGATAATACATTAAAAATTACCTATGTTTAATATATTTTAAATGATATGATGATGATTTTTGTCTGACAATATGCAGACTGCTAAAAATATGAAATTTTAAACTCAAAGCTAATTTTTCTTTGATTTAAAATGATTACAAATAGGTGCATTCAATTTGTAGAATAACTTGCAAATATTTTATCTTTCCCATATAAGACTCTTAAGACACAAACAGGTTGAATAAAAAAATAAGGATAAAAACATCTGCTGTAGACAAAAAGGCTTATAATAAAATAACTGCTTTCGAATTGGTGCAATGATAATATCACTTGCTGAAATTTTTAAAATATTTTTAACTATTCGTTTAAAAAAATATGTTTACAAGAACGACATAGGAATTTGCTATAATTTTGGAACTACAATAATTTTTTTTTGGATCAATAGTAAAAATGTAGTGCAAAAAATGTCCTAATATTAAAATAATATTTTATAAATTTTATTAACAAATATTTTGTGAAATAAAAAATTAAAATATGTGAGAGAAATTGAACTTATATATGATTTAAAATAGGACGTGTCCAAGTTCACGTGATGACTGTTAAAATTCTACATTATATATTGTATTGTTGGATTCAAAATTTTAAATTCAATTTCAACACGGTGAAAATTTGGACGGTCACCTCTCATTGCCGTTATTAATTATGTTTTTATTCATCCTATTTAATTTTGATAATTGTTTTTGTTCATTATTTTTCTTACTAATTGTTGCTGGTTTTAAACTAGCTGTGTTATAAATAACATACGAAACTCTGATTTGACCAAATTTTTGTGTCTAATAAGTGAGTTTCATGTCTGTTCGTGTGTAATAAATGAGTTTCGTCTCTATTCTATAATTTCTTGCCTTTTTAAAAGTAATAAAGTAACGAGATTTTTGATTAAATTTCATTACATTAATCTCATAATATGACAATTTATTTCTTAGACCAGCTGAATTAGTCAATCGCAAATTAAACAGAAAAAATGTACAAATGAGTTCAATAAGATTTCCATTACGGCGGTAAAGAAAAATTTAAATTCGGTTTATAAACTTCATTGACTTGTAACAAAACCTTGTTTCTTGATTGAATTTACAAGGAATTTAAAAAATTTACGTTTTCTTTAAAGAATAAAACACTTGAATTCAAGCTTTTACCTATGTTCTACGTAATGAGGAGAATATTACATTACATTGTAAACTCCGCAAATATATGTAGGTTATTACCAAAGATCCGCTTCGTCATTTTTCATTCCCAAGATCGTTAACTGAATAATTTTTCAAACCAAGATTGAAATTAAATGTTTTATTAACAATCTTCGACATTATTAACCGATCATCAAAGAAAATAAACTTCTGCATAATATTTAAACAACTGAATCATATGTACTAAATACGAGCTATTTTTTTATTTAAAGAATTGCGACACTCCCAGCATTACTTTGTTGTAAACTGACTACCAGTTACAGTCATGATTTATATTTTAGTAAATGCAACATATGATGCATGCGAATATTAATATTCAGAAAATATAAGTATTTAAAAAGACATAGAATCACGAGCAATAAAAATATGAATTGATAAAAAGGAAAATTGAGTGAAAGGTTATTTGAAATAGCTTCTTAACTTGTAATTTGTCTAAATGATATTAATGTGAAATATTATACGATATTGGGAAAGTTCAATAATAAACCTTATATTTTACTAAGCATTTAATCTAATTAAGTATGGCGACAAGCAAGTTTCAAGAATTTCAAGCAAGAATTTCGAGCAAGTTTCAACAATTTGATGTATTATGTAGTCTTTAATTTTAGGAAAGCAATATCTTAAATTTTTATCAATTTTTGAAAAATAAAATGAACGAATTTCTGAAAACATATTTAAATTTAACGTAGTACTCATACTGCTTCATCTGTAGTATACGCACGGATAAACATACTAATGTAAATGTATTTTTATTCTGTTATTCTTTTAGTAATATTAAAAATACTCATTTTCTTTAGTGGCATGAAAGTCTAGTGCAGATTTTCTTGCTCTCCAGCCATTTATACCAATATCGTAAAAATGAAATATCACTTGAATTTAGACATAACAGGCCTTCGCATATTATAATTTGTTATATCACAAAATATTTTGTTACCAAAACCTATAACACAATATTTTAATTTTAAAACATTTTTGTACTACTAATCCAAAAAAAAATTCTTGTAGTTCCAAAATTATAGATAATTCCTATGTTGTTTGTTATTATATTTAAATTGTCATATAATTATTGAAATATAAAGTTCTTGTAAACATATTTTTTAAAACGAATAGTTCAAAATATCTGAAAAAAATTCGCGTAAAACTTGTAGCTAATATATGTGTATGAAGTTAAACCTATTATTAAGTATGAAGTTAAAGGTCAGTTACACATTGTAACTTAGTCTTTATTATTCGCCAAAAATCTATTGTAATATTTTGTTATAATTCATATAATTTTCTTACTTTGCTTAAAATTAGCCATCGCGAAATTTCAGCAAGTGATATTATCATTTTATCAATTTGAAAGCAGTTATTATAACTCCGTGAATGATTCTCCTAATCTCATGCATTACTTATTTTATTATAATAAGCCTTTTTGTCTACAGCAGATGTTTCTATCTTTATTTTTTTATTGCAGGAGTTTTTTTTATTGTTTTTATCTATATTTTTTTATTCCAGGAGCCCACTTTATTCATTGAATCTGTGTAAATTTCTTCAAATGCTCCTTCTTGTATGCTTAATGTAGGCAAAGGATCGTTTTGCTTTGCATCACAGCAATACTCCATTCAGTGGATACTACTGATGATAATTCTCAAGACCTTTTTTTACTTCTTTCAGTTTTTCATTCTTCTGAGAAATAGATACAGTTGTGACTTTTCATAAAATAGTTTAGTTACAAAAAATAAGCTTGAATTAAAAAAAATTATTTCAGAATTGTTCATTCCATAAAAATATCTGTCGGCCCATTTCTAATTTTTGACATAAATATTAAATTTTTTTTTTAATTTTCGTGTGTTAATTTCTGTGTTTTTTGTTATCGACTTCGAGTAAGTAGTCTTTTAAAAATAAATATTTATTTAATTATAATGATTATTACAAGAATCAATATTTATTTGATAATTAATACAATACACTTGTGTCCACTACGAATATCAAATCCGGTCTGGCGTTAGGTCAGATTTGTGTTTAGCATTAAAATAATGCAATTTCTTTTCTAAAACAATTCATGAGAACCATTGCTTGGTCAGCAATATATTCATGCTATTCAGGGGAAAGGGTATTTTTGACATTGTTTTGTTGTATTCAACTTTACACCTGTATAATACAACAAAACCAAACCATGAATACAACAAAACTAAAACCAGTTAAAAGTAATTCTTTTCGATATATTCGAAGATTGTATGTCTTCAGTACACGTGTACCCATATATATATATATATATATATATATATATATATATATATATATATAGATATATATATAAATATATATATATATATATATATATATTTATATATATATATATATATATATTTTTTTTTTGGACAGTTCTCACAAATACAAACTTGTTCTGCACAAGTCCAGAATAATAATAATTTAATCCCTACCCACTCTCACATCTAGACTTTTGAATTTGAACTCAAATATTAAGTTTCATTAGTCAGGCAGTTTTCACACCCACTAAATCAAGGACCTTATAGTGACCAGGATAATAATACCTGGCTCTAAGCATCAGTACAGTCAGAATCTTTGACTTTGGGCTGTAATTCTGTTTTGTTGAACAGTCCTTAAAAGTGCAAACTCGTGGTTTTAATTATGACCAAAATAATAATATCTGGATCTTAGCGCAAATTTTTGGTTTCTATGGTGACTTCTCACACCTGTACAATTTGAGGGTCTAATGATAAGCAGTAAGACAATATTTTGATCGAAGCCCTTAAGATAGTTGGAAACTTTGAGTTTAAGCTCAATTACCATTCCCACTCCCTCAAATTGAAGGGTTTGAAAATGATAGGGATAAGATGTATGCATTTATTTATTTTTAAAATTTAATATACACAGTGATGCATATAGCCAACTTGTCGCTACGAGAGCAACCTTTTACAGCCAATCAGGACATCAATTCGACCCACTCGACGAACGGCTATCAAAGCCGTAATCCTGTGATCAATCCGATATACTACCACGATGACAGCGGGGATAATATTACTAGTTGTCTTAGCCTCTATTTTAGCTAGAAATTTTTATATTAAACTCAAACTTTACCAGGTTCTATAAAATAAGAAAAACATTATAAATAGTCGTACACATTAACACATATTTCAACACTATTTTCTGTTGTGGTGTGGTACTTGTTCTATTTTGAAGTATCGCTTTCATTCGGGAACTTTTGAGCTTATTGGTTTTATGGATTTATATTTATTGAGTCATGTATGTTTATCATGGGTATGTAACACATGATTAGAGTATGCATAGGTACGAAAATACACTAATATCAATTGAAATAACAATTGAAATAACACTAATATCAAATACAAGCTCGTCTGCATGAGACCAGCCGAGTGGAATCGATTATGTACAAAGGTCAGCTCGTGGCCCCTTGCGTTACAAATATTATGACAAGGCACACATAATTATATAATTTATACGTTGAGAGGTATTGATGAAAGTGTACTGCAAGCATTATAAGAATTCGGCTCCTAAAAAACCCACGTCTAAAAACTCGTACTTGCCATTGTCTAAATAAGTTCAAATATTGGGCACATATGTGAAAACATTAATAAAAAAGTGCAACCCCACTCCTACTTTAGCGCATCGCCATTTCGACAGAAGTCGTCAATATGTCAATGACCGAATAATACAATTCTTCTCTAATAACCCCGAACGATAATTTTTTCCAAAATTTCGATTAAAACAATATTTTTATATTTCTTCTATTAAACCATTTTGTTTATATTTCAAATCATTGAAAGCCAAATAAATTTCATTATTTTACTCCTTTTTGTTTATTAACTATGATAAAGTGGAAATGTCCTTATAAAGTCCACTTGTATTTAGATCTTTTAGATCTTGTGTTGTGTGATATTTAGATCTTTGTGTCAAAGAAAACGTAAACCTACATCACTAAGCAAGTAAATAAATATTCGATTCTGAAAAGAAACCTCATTTATCAAAATTAGGAGAAAATTCTGGGACACTAACATTAAAACGCCTTTTCAAGAACTAATTCCAACTCCAAAATTTCAATTATTAATTCTAAACAAAATCGCGAAGCTTGATATCACTTTGGCCAATGAAATACTAAAATTTTGTTTGATATTCTTAAGGATAAGGGTAAAAAGATTCAAGGAAAAAAAAAAGGAAAGCTGAAAATTACTATTAATACGTCGAAAATGACAAAAGAGCTTCTAAAAAGTTAGAACCCATTCAAAAGAAAGGAAATCAGCGAGAATATAAAAAAGGAAAGCAAAGGGTGTGGTGCTGCCAAGGTTCCCACATAGAACATATATAATGTTAAGCGTGTAATCGTGAAGAATGTGAAAAGAAGAACATATAGAATGCTAAGCGTGTAATCGTGAAGAATATGAAAAGAAGAACATATAGAATGCTAAGCATGTAATCGTGAAGAATGTGAAAAGATGGGGAGAAGACCATATTTCATGCGTGCTAAGTGTGAGTAAAAATTTAGAAGGAAAAGATTCGTTGATTTTTATATTATAAGTGACATAGGCTTATAAACGAGTGTCGGTTATTCCTTAGCATTTTGCACAGATTTAAATTTCTAGTTTTTAAATTCTATTTTTTTACAGAACTTGATTTTTATTTTAAGAAAAACAGCCAATTTACTTTCTTTATTAACAATATAAGTTTAAGTGTTTTCCTAATACTCCGAACAATACCCATGGCAAATTGTGGTTAAATACGAATGACTGCAATAATTGTTATGATTTTTTCTAATATTAAAACCGTAATTAAATAATGTCTTCCATACTTATTGTAGTTATAATTAATTACGCGATTCCCTGATTTTGAAAACATTTTGCAAAAGTGGGTCTTATTAGGCGACTGCTCCTTATTAAAAAAAAATCTAAATGCGAACAAAACTTCGTTACGACTTTTTTAAACAAAGACATGTGTGTATTTATTAAAATAAATCAGTGCCATTTTATTACATACATTATTGAAAATAAAAAAAAAAGTTTCAAATATGCAAAGAAATAATTTATTAAATGTATTGGAGCCTAAGATAAAAGATAAAGAAAGTTTTAGTTTTATTTCATAAGATTCTTTTGTTTTACTGCAATTTTCCCTTTTAATAGATGTAAGAAGATCCATAACCTAATTTTGGCTAAATTATTATGCTAAAATTTGAATTTAAATTGAAATGAAAATTTATACAATATCATTTGGCGTGTAACAATTGTAAACTATAATTTTACTTAATACACATAGTTGTGTAATCTCATTACATAACAAGGTTACTGACAAATCCCACAATTGGGTATACCAAAAGGTATGCACTTTAATCAAGGCACGAATAAAGTAATGTTACATAGTCTAATCCTGAATTTTAATTCCTATAAAATATGTCACCGATTACATTTAGTTTGTTAATTAAATTTTTCACCTGCTATACCTCTCCATAGTTCAATCTCACAGATACTAGTCAACGTGAAATGTTAATATTGTGAATTATTATGTAAATATCTTTTGACATACGAGAATATGTTTTGAGGTATAGCACGAATGAAAAACAAAAGTTGTTTCGCAGCATATATGAACACAAATTACTTTTCCAAACGCTGGATGGATGTCTTCGCAGGGTATTCTAGTTTAAATTTTAAAATTCACCATAGTTTAGTTGTAATAACATTATTTCGATGATGGGCCACTTATAATAATATTTTATTACAGTAAAGCAAAACCAGTTCGTCCCATGCTTTAATTTACATTTACATTTAAAATTTTAGTGTAAAGCAAGTGAATTTTATCAGGATTAACCAATAAGACAATATTATGGCAATGTTTATACGCAAATACCCAAATTCAACTAACAAACTGCCATATTAATGTGCCCATGGCTTTTGGTACAATTTGTCTGCCTGTCTTATTTCTCTTACGCCTGATTTTGGTAATAACATCTGTTCAAACATATACTTAAAAGATCTAAAGGTTTACTCAGACTCTGACGTAGCAATGAGAATTAAGACTAGCGGTGAAAAAAATTAAAATACTCACCTCAATGTAACATCAATAGGAAAAATTGTTGTAATATGAAAACTTAATTTTCTGCATTTTAACTTTTATTAAATGCAATTAACGAGTATTGACTATCACTATGTCACATTAAATACTGAAATTCGGATGCTGAAGTAAATATTTAATTGCTTTAATATCTAAACTGTTTTTTTCACAATTTTACGTATAATTCAATTTTAACAAGAAACAGTCTTTTATGTAACGTTATTCGAACCTAATCTTGAAACTTTTTTCGCAGAAACAAAATGCATATTTGTGTAATGAGTAATCATTTCAACCCATAATAATAAATTAAAAACATAGTGTCTTAGAATAAAAAATTACAATGGCTGAAGAGCAGTCATCGAAGTAAATAATCTTTTGCATTTAGTAGTTAAAAGGATTCTATGGAACCGCCGATGAATAAAGTCTACTTGTTTTTAAAACCTCACCCATGGTTGTACGTTCAAAACTTGCACTTGGCTTTTATATAGATAGTTTTTGTGATTTTAAATTCCAGAAAGAGAAAAGGAACACTTCTAACTTTATTGACGTACTCATCTATGTGTCTATCAGCCACAGTTATTTAGCTGAGAAATGGTTCATCATGAAAACTTATAATATGACGAAGTGTTAAAGCATGTAAATTCAGATATACCTCATTAGTTAATACTCAAAAAATATTTATTTGTAAATTTTTGAGTGAACAAATGAAATACTCAAACAACTTCACGTGTCATGTGATGTACTATGACATTAATACAATTTTTACAAAATGTTATGCAAGATAATTGTAGACATTGCCGACATAAGCAGTCTCACACATTCACCAAAATTGCTAAAGTTACAATTATATAAAAAAATCGTGTTACTAGATTTTGACCTATAATTTTCTAAAAAACAAAAACGATAACTAAAATATCATAGTTTTTAAATAATTCACATTATTTAAAAACATGAAAGTTCGTACGAGGCAATCTAACTTACCATTAATTTTTGTCAATAAGTCACATATTAATTAAAATATGATGAACATAACGAGAGAACATTATTGTTTCTTTTCCAAGAACCTTTAGTCAACGGTTTTGGAGTAACGCGATAAAAATCGTAGGTTCACCTAAATTAAGTAATGGGCTTCGTTAGTAACCCTCTCCGTTTAAGTAATCATTTTAAAGACTGATTTTCTACATTTATTGCTTTATTTACCTTTTTCCAACTTATGTTACTTCCTAGAACTATTCTTACTCAGTTTATTTGAGGGTATAGCATGGTGATAAAATATTTTTATTTCATAGTAACAAGTGTGTAATGATAAAATTGGATTTTATTCCGGCAATGTTTATTTCGACCCAAAAAAGATATTGTTTCGTAATTTGTTAACACATTATGATATTAAATTAATGAAAAAGCATCCAGGTCAAAAATATATTAAACAAAAAGTTCATAATCTCTTTGCATAAAGAATTAAAAACGGAGATATATAGAATATTAAAAATATAATTTGTTTTCAAAACTTTTAAAATGAAGTTGTACAACAAAAAATTTCACTATTATTAATCAGTTGTATTATGAATTAATATTATTAATTGCTTGTAAAGATATGGCCTCTTTACAACTTTACTTTAAACTAGGTGATGAAACAATTGTATTCCTTCATACGTTAATAATGCAGATACCAATTAATTAGTAATGTTGTTATATCAATAAAATTTCACTTATTATTTTTGAAGAAATAATTGTTTTGGAAACAAAATTCATAATTTTAAATATTGCTAAAAAAATATTTTAGGTTGTGGTACATTAAATATCTTAATTAATTTTTTTTAATGTTTGTAAACGAATAAATAAATAAATAGGTACATGTAATTTTAAAAGCGAGTCAAACATGAATCGGGTTCGTAAGAAATAAAATGTTTGCACAGTTTTCTGATTTACTATTGATTTATTAGATAACTTTATATATTATGACTGTAGAGATTAGGGCAAAAATTAACACATTTTGTGGTATCCTAAATAAAAAAATATCATAAAACTTATTTCTAACTAATGTCACTTATGTTATTTTTTAATAATATTTATTA
Organism: Druceiella hillmani; assembly: GCA_039881145.1. Lineage (NCBI taxonomy): Eukaryota > Metazoa > Arthropoda > Insecta > Lepidoptera > Hepialidae > Druceiella > Druceiella hillmani. The sequence continues at coordinate 20,873,054 of JAYKKI010000038.1, read as the reverse complement.
TTAATGTAAAATACATTATAAATTTAAAATAATAGCAAAACTAAAGGATAGATAAAAGTATGAACATAAAATGACTTTTTTGCCTTTTAAAAGTGAAATTATAAAAACTATCACAGGTACAATTGTTCATGATATTTGTAAATAAGACACCTCGATGTCTAACATATTTTTCACGTTATTTTAAATTACACTTTATTTCAAATTTTCATCGTGGCCACGTTTCGCAACCAAGAAATCATCGAGCAACGTAAGTGACATTTTGTTCTGATAATGAATTGCAGCATAAGTTTAATCCACGGCGGAAATAACTCGTGTAAACAAAAAATTCATGTAGAATTTTTAAGTACTTTAATTATATGCACTGTGCCATTTTGATCACCATTCCTTACAAAAGATAAAACTCGTATTTTAATGTTTTTAATTGAAAATATATTTTGTTGCTAAGATAATAAATGGAAATCTGATTTCTGAGCTGAAGAAACTGAAATAATATCGTAATTCCAATTCCGGAATTACCTTTTCTCGGGATCAGAATTTGCACAGTGGGTTCTACCTATAGGTGGTAAAATTTGATATATATTATCGGTTTTGGAAATTTATTGGTAACATCAATACTTGCCACAGGATTGTTAGGTATATTGACTATTAAACTCAAAACGGTCCATGTGTTCGTCATAAAAAAATATTGAAATGAAAATGAAAATGGTAGCGTGTGTATCATATTTAACAAAATATAAGCCCACTTCGTGCTCCAGTGGGTTTCAATTTTATGATCTGAACAATACAAAGTCAATACTCAACACCAAATATTTAAAACAGTTCAAGGGAAAGAGAAGAAAAAATAAAAGAGTTGAAAAATAGGCGTATCTTTTCTAAAAGGACACATCTTCTTGACAATGAAAATATTTGCATGCGTTCTTTCAATGGTCATTAAAATATTCGAAAAATATGCCAACCTATAGAGAAACAAGCCTGAACTAACACGCCGGATAGAAAAAACGAAAAGAAAATATTGACCCTCCGGACGATGACAATAACTGGAAGTGAGGTGAGTGATCTGAAATTTTCCATCATAATTCTGAGTAAACTTTTTAAAATATTTGTCTGACGACTACCTTCACGATAACAAGTTGCTTTGGGTTGTGGGATTGGAATATTTTTGGCGGTGAATAAAGAGATAAAGAAACGGTGATTTAATATAAAAAAAGAATTGTACAACGAATAAAGTGGTCAAATGTATAATGAATTACGCACAAGAATGGTTAATTCGTAGAATTAGGACACCTTATTGTATCTAATAGTATTTGTAAATATAGCTTTTAGTGTTTTAGCTGATAGGTGACTGAAATGAAAGATAATTTAAAAATTAAAACTTACAGAGATCACAGACTAATTTATTTCAGGATTAAAATAAACTAACCTAGCAAGATTTCGTCCTTATTTTTATGTACAACTAGCTCAACTATAGCGGCGCAAATATATCGGTATAGGGCATTATTATTAATAAAATAAATGTCACTTTTGTCTATAGTTCATATTATTTATACTCTTGTATCTTTCGTCTAAAAATTAGGTTTTTTTGGTATTTTTTAGGAAACTTTTTACTCTTCTTCAATTGTACTACCTGATAGGTATGCATGTAAAAACTGCCTTGACATACGATAATACTATGAATAAAACATTTTTGTCTTGCAATTATTACAAAATCTCCAAAATTTACTTCATGCATGAATACAGTAAGAAATAAAAATCTGCTTTTCACTAGATTAGATTTTTTTAAAACAAAAAAAAATCAAAACTATTAAACGACTTCATTCATTATGATAAAATGTTAACCACCTTCTAGTATATTTTACGAGAAAGGTTTCTAATGTATTACATAAAATATAACCTAGTGAATGCAGTTTCTGAAACCAGACGAAAAAATGAAGGTATTCAGAACAGTTTTTTGTTAAACGCTAATAAAGATAAGATATAGTAGATAAAAATCCCATTAACCGTATATCAATATACTGGTTCATTATTTTTAATTGGGAATATGAAACGTTTGTCATACTATTTATCTTTACATTAAACATTGCCCGTTATAGCCATTTCTCCATTTTAAAACACGTTTAAACTATAGCTCAAGTTCGTGGTCTTTTTGACAATATGGCTTATACCCTTATTTAATTAAATATTTTAATACACAAAGTATATTGAACGAATAGTTTAAAAGTAATGGGTAGTTTGAAAATAATATGTGATTTATAACGCTTGACATTAATACTCAGTAAAAAAAGTATCGATCTTTGCATCATAATCATTTCCAATAAATAACTTGTGTTTTTATACAGTTTTTCGAAGCAATTGTTGAATGACGTAGCAAACATTTTGTACATTGTGACTGACCAAAACGAACGAAGAAAAATAAACGTTATATCTGTAGAACAAAAGGTAAAACGAAAAATGTTTCAATTTCACTTGGCTGGTTTTTAATTTCTCTACTTACGTTTTAAACATAATCTTTTCATTGTGTTTATATGGTAGTTTGCACACGTTTTATGATTCAATATAATTTGTACGATTGGCGAAGATAATAAAGGCTGGCGAGCAAACCCTTATAGCGCAATAAACGAGAGTCGTAAAGACTGATATTATGTCAGTAGCTGAAGCTGATGTTACGATATCCAATTTCTATAGATCTCTTTATTCTTAGGTATTCCTTGACTATGTAATTTTTCTACCCTCAATCAAAAATGGATTGAAATATAGCAACAATTAGAATTATTCCCATATTCCCAAACGAATATTGAGAAACGAATATCGGGAATTTAGCTAACATTTTAATATAAGTAACATTTATTTCTGTTTCGTTCCTTCTTGAAAATTAAAAAAAATGTTACTTTGTGTAGACGTTCGTTTAACAATGGGACTTGTTTTTTTTCTTCCTCTTACTTTTAATATACTTTTTTTATTTTCATCAAAAATAAAATATACTTTTTCTTGCTCTCATATAATCAGTCCATTTGGATACTTCACACACACGCTTTTACATCGGTGTTTGTTTCACGGACTTGCATACACACGGCCTGAGTCGATGCTCAGAAAACCATATACCTAAGCATTGTTCGTCTTTCTATGAATATATTTATCACCATAAAATATTTCAGAGTCGTCTTAAAAATCATATATTTGTTCTTTCTACTTGCAATATTTAAGCATTTTTTTGTTCTGTAAATGAATATTTATTACAGTCTTTAAATTGAAACATGTTTTGTTTTACCTTTTATCCTAGATTTTATTTTTTTTTTAAATTTTCATTTATTACCAATTTCACTTCCACGAGAATATTTACCTTACTAAAAGATTAAATGTGAATAAAAAACCACGTTAATCTTTATATGTATATAAAAAGAAACTGCGTGACTGATGACATATCAACCTTTAGCCCTTAATATAGGTCATGGAAACATAAAATTTGAAAGAAACTTTTCTTTATAATATAGGCAGTTTTTAACGAAGTATTTTTGAAAGCTTATCCCTAAAAGGATTAAATAAAGATTTAAAATTTGTTTTGAGAAGGAAAGTAAGATTATCAACTTAACCCGGAATTTCGTGATAATATCCCAAAAATAAATAATTTAATATTTGGAAAAAACCCCTAGCTGATTGATTCGATACGATTCGATTAATTTAGGGGAATTATTCTTTGTATAATGTAGATAGAAACTAATGATAATGCAAAATTCTACCTGCGAAGGGTAAAATTGGATGTCAATAGAGGAAATCGAAATAGATAATTCTAATCTTATTGAAGCTTCAATCATAAGCAGCATGCACGAAAGAGAATACTTGCAGTAAAAGGTATGGTAAATCTCTATAGTGTAATATTTGCAGTGAAAGGTGCTCAGCAAAACACAGATCAGCAAAAACTGTAATAATTTTATATTAGTCTGACTATTTTGTCTTTCGATCTTTAAATATGAAGCCTGTCAACGAAAATTAATCCTACTTTCCAATGGTATATAATATTATTTTGTAATGTTTCCAAATCTCTCAACGCCCTCAGTAGATATAATAAGACAGAAGTATTGGGTAGATTAAATAGGGGATCAACATAACTAATCCCATGTTACGTACGCATAAAGCATTTTCTTCTTTAGTTTTAGGTTATAAAATTAAACTTCATGTTTTTAGAGCGAGAAATTAATTATGACTTAGCTAAATAAATATCTCCATATATATATATATATATATATATATATATATATATATATATATATATATATATATAAATTTATAATACAATATATATTCATCTTACAAAAAAGAAACAAAAAACGCATTTGGCCTCGTGCAATGAACTAATTTATGCATTCCGATTCTTGCCCGTCTCCGTGGTTTTATTACACATAATCAATAATTTTATTGCAAAGAGAAATCATCAGTCATTGTAAATATTTAAACAGGTAGGTTATTCAGTTTTCTTAGCCAGTATCACGTATCAATAAGTGATGATCTTACTTTATTTTGAAATTATAATAAGGTACTTATAGGCAGCTCTTACTATAATGCTTATAGTACACATCATCTGTTAAAAATACGTTGAAATTAATCTTTTGTTTTTCGATTTTCTTTTAATTTAAAGTTGTAAAACTATGTATTTTGTATTTGTCGGAAATGATATTAAATTTAGTAGGTGCGATTGGGTATTTTCCATAATACATCTACAAAGTAAAATATATTTATTTAAATACTAGAGATTGGTCCTGAATTTGTTTAGAAGAATGTATTGATGCCTATTGAGCCTATCGAAATTGTTGACACTTTTCTACAACTTATTGTAGAATAATCTTCGCTAGCTGTTTGTTCTACATTTGTTAAAAAAATGGGCGTTTGATTGGTCTGCATTAATTGTACTCTAATGTTTTGTAAACTTATTTGACCGGCTCTGTCGGCAAGCTGCTGAAAAAAGTACAATTTTGCTAAAAATTGCAGTTATGTTTTTTTTCAGAGACTGACAAAGTTGAACAACTTTCGAACACTACAGGAATTATTTCGACCAAATCAGTATTCATAATGTATGTAGTAACTTTAGTCTAATGCAATTTATTCTTAATCTAAATTATCACAGCTAGAGGAATAAAGGGAAACTTTTGAAAATTGGTTAAACTCGGCAGCAGGTACGCTTTTCAAACATTGCATTTAAACTAACCAATAAATTTGTTTACCTAATGTTGTTTATAGGTTATAGTTTTTATTGTAATTAATGATTTAACTTTGGCTTTTTCTAAGCTAAAAACAAAACTCAACATGTTTTGTTGCAATATTAATAATGAAATATACGCTATTAACACGGAAAATCAATATATTATTACGTAGTTGATATTAAGCATCTACATATGTACATACGAGTAGTTTAAAATGCTCATTAACCAAAATATTATATATTCAAAAATATTATATAGCAGTTTGAAAAAAAATCTTTATTTTGCACCTACGAGTAAGTATACACTTTGTATTAACGCTACGGTGGACCTAATAAAGGAATCACCTCCTATTCGTAAGTATATTGTTAATCAATCGGTTTTATCGATTCGTTAATAAACGGGAGCATATCCGTAAATAAATAAAGTAAAACTGATGGGTATCAGCAGATATCTTTTAAGGATTACCACGCCCGAGTCGGGGAATGTTTGTGAAGTTGATTTTTAAGTAGTTTGTTGGGTCAAGTTTTGGGATCAATTCTGGCAACATTTTGAATTAATATTTAAAAAGTTTATCGAAGTTAAATTATATAGATTTTTTTTTGTAAAATTTAACATTTCACTTTTGCATATGTATTTACATTTTGTAATTTTAATTTTTTTTTCCAAATTATATATTGCTATGTAATATACACCAATTATATATGTTTCAGTTCGTTTTACAAATATCGTTATCGACATCTCAAATACTTTTATTTTCTACCTCTCTTTTAATTATCTTTTTTTATATTATTGTAAATGACATATATGTAACACAAAATCAGTGAATAGTAATACCAACCTATGTAGCTTCCAGTTAAAAGTATTTTATGAAACAAGACTCTAACGCAATCTTTCACTTTGAAGACTTCTATTTTATTAATCACCTTCAAAAAAAGAGTCATTTTTTTCATTTAATCATCTCATTTCCCCGGCCTTTTTCTATCAATTTGCATGATTATTCTATATTTTTGATATATAATAGAAGTCCTCAACATGAAACGGCACAAGTGCCGTGATTGAGTTTCAATGACCAACCAATTTGGATGATTCTTTCTTTTTCATTGAGATTTATTTCCAGCATCATTCCACGAGAATTTGGTTAAAATATGACTACAGAATTTAAAATCATATTAGAGAATTCCTCAAAATTGAACAGCACAGCAACGGTGATAAAATTTTGGCAGTCTGATAAGACTCGACTAAGAGCGATATAAATTTACCCTTTAGCAAAATCAGGATGCAACGATGGAGCTGTAAGGTATTGCGGGAACTCTTCAGTTTACTGCTCATCACTGAAGAGAAAACTCATCAAGCTTAGAGTCATTTTACTTGTCGCGACGTAGCAATAAAGTAATAAGGTAAATAGTAATAAAAAAGCAACAAGGTAAGTAGTAACAATAAAATAATTTTCATCCGCAAAACCTTGCGCTGTAGATATAATGCCCTTCTAAACCATTATATTTGAGGATCTGTTATTTTTAAATTAGTAAATTGAATTTAAGTAGAAAATCTGTCATCAAAATTTGGGTTCCAACTCCTCAATTCAGATGCCGCCGGAGAACTGCCTGCCTAAATCGTAATAAATTAGGATGTGTTATTTTTAAATTGATACTGTATGTTTCAAGCAGAGACACTGTCACTACACTTTGTATTCAAACTTCCGAAAATTAACGTGTCGTTCTGCCTACGTAAACGTTTTTAAATTTGTATTGTGGATCTCATTCAGAGACAACGTTATTAAACTTCAGGAATCCAACTCCTCAGACCTGTTAATTCAGATGTATTGTCTGTGTGAACCGTGAGATTTGAGAATTTGCTGTTTTTAACTCGGTATTTGTGGGTCTCAGGAGATACTGCTGTTAAATTTCAGGTTCTAATTTCTCAGTCCTGATGCGAGATGGAGATATTGTTTTCACAAATCGTAAGGCTTTAGTATCAACTATTTTGAGTTAATATTGCACTAATTTAAAACAGCTACAGGGGACTGCCTACCTAAACCGTAACACCTGAGGTTGGGCAAATTTTGAATAGGTATTAAAGCAGAATTTTCACTACTGAACTCCGGGTTCCCACTCCTCGGACTTGATATTCTGGGATTGTTTACTCCTTCAACTGTGAGACTTAAGAATCTGCTATTCTTAAACTAGTATTTTGTGCAGAAACTCTGTCATTATTATGTAAGTTCCTATTCCTAGCCCGTCTGGAGAGCCAAAACACAAATTTGAAAATAGCAAGCCCTGAAGTCTCATAATTTATGTAGGCAGTACCACACGTCTGTTCGCACAATGCCTGGGTACTGCCTGCTTAAATCATGGGACATCAGGACTCACTGTTTCCAAATTAGTATGTCGGGCCTTAAGTAAAATTTCTATTATTAAAATCCGGAGCCCAATTCCTCCACTTGATGCTGTAGTAGCACGTCCCGTTTCGTGAATGTGAACGTGTATGTCTAGTATTTATTAACGGATTTGTATGATTCTTTTTTTATTTGAATGACATCAGTGTAGTATAATAATCAATGTAAATTTCAACAATGTACAACGCGTGCAAAGGTCTATTAATAATTTAGTGATAGAGCCTCTAATATATATTATTTTTCTTATACGTAAAATCTCTAATAAATCTGCTACTTAACAAAATCAGGGCACAATGCTGGAGCTGGAAGCTAACAAGAAATAGTTTTAATTACTAAGAAGTAAACTTTTCGAGTATGGACTCGTTTTACTTGTCCTGACGTAGTAATAAAATAACAAAATGACAAACTAAATACTTAGATAAATATATAGAGGTTCATACAAAGGCATGAATCTATTATATTAGTTTGTAGTTAGATAAGTAAGTAAAGAGTATTTCAAGGTTCGAAGCAAATACGGCAGTAAAGTAAAATAATAGAATATGATTTATAACTTCTGAAATATATATATATATATATATATATATATATATATATATATATATATATATATATATATATATATATATATATATATATATAGTTTCATTAACGCATCAAACGTAAAACGTAGCACTCATATGTCCGTGTGAGTGTGCATGTACTTGAGAGAAGAGAAAAGCGTCGACTAGGCATCAATTGCGAAAATGTCTAGCAGTAGAATTATTTTACATTATTTATGTTCGGAAACAATAATATACCGGAAAAGTTTCAATTGAGTAGTCGTATTTTCATTATTTTATACTTTTTGTATGCTTTTTATTTGGTGGTTATTGAGTCGGTTAAATTTGCTTGTAAAATGTTTTATTGCATGTCAAATATTCCTGACTTAATGAGTCAAGCCCATATTAGATTTTTTAGACTAATATACAGAATATTACACTGGCTTGTCTTCCATTTGTAATTTTTTTCATTTTTGATTTTTGAAAATTTGGTATAGTACGATAAAATTTAATAATTACCGGGATCAGTGTATTGATATTTAAAATATGAGTTTTATTGTATAAGGATTCTTTCACAGGTTTGAAATTACGGGACGGTAAAAACTAAAAATTAAAAACATTAGAGGTAAAGAAATCTTATAATAGGAAGTTTTTAAATTATACTTAATTTATCTTTTCGCTTTTCATTATACATTTTAACGAAAAAAAATATTGAGGTAGTGTCTTGTAATTTTGGCGCTATTCGGCGAAAGGTATCTTCCAATTTTATAAATTAATATTTCCCAAATCCTTTTTTTTAATAATATTTTATAATCAGTAAAAAATTAGAAAATAAGATTGGATCGTGTTACTTTTCCATCTTTTCCTATTTTTTATTACATTTTTCATCATTTTATTTTTCTTCCTTCCATTATTTTCCTTCCTTTAACTTCATCTCAAATTAATAACTTCAATATAGAGGATCTTTTATCTGTGTGAAAAAAGCAGTGTCATATTCTATTACTGCTTGGACGTCTTTTACTTCAACGGAACATGTTCTTCTTAAAAGCTTTGCAGTTTTACATGAGTGTATTGTTCACATCGATGCTGCGAGATTTATGTCCATCAAATGTCTCCTCGAGTATCTATCTACATTGAGGTATAAACAGCAAGCGAAGAATTTAATGAGATAAATCTCGTGTCAACTAAAGCGTGTAATAGCCTACGAAGTGACGTATGAATGATGGATCTAAACCGGAAGCTTTGAAACGAAACCTTGAAAGTGGGTTGACAGGGACTTTTTTCTTACGCTGTGCTTATGCATATTGAAATAAAGCAAAAAGTATAGAATGCATGTTGGTAGGTAACGGAATTTATTAATTAGGCTATTAGGGAATATAATGTTTTGGTAATAGATTCAGTATATATATATATATACATATATATATATATATATATATATATATATATCTGTTGAAAAATATTTTGAAATTGTCTCTAAGAATAAAACTTGTAAATATTCCTTTTATTCCTATCAATTTCTTATCAGTCTCTTCTTTACTTTTTGTCGAATGAATTAATGAAATTTTTTGAAAAGATGAATATTAATTTCCAATAGCAAATATACTAAACATTTATATTTTGCACAATGGATTGTAAGATGAGATTAAATCTAAGAAGAAATTAGAATTTATTTAGAATCAAAATTAGTAACAAAAAACCAATGAAAATTACTTGCAACTTACTTTAGATTCCGCTGTAGATATTCCACTCGTTGACTGGAGAAATACATGTTCCAATGTTCAATCAGATTATGATAATGAAGTATGGATATGGTTGAAGAGAACATGTACTTAGAGTTGGATAGAAGGCAGCGGTACTATCTCTTGACTAGGATGATTGTTTGACCTAAACCTCACAGATTTTTTCTTTGAAAATGTTTAACACAAAAAGGTTTGTTGAAAACCAGTAAATAGTAAACAAGAATACAGAAGGATTGGGTATTTGACTAAATTTTTTTTATTTTATTAATCATAATTTCAAGGTACAAGCTGATGAAGAGTGAAAAAAATGTTTAATAATCTTAAAAATTGACAGAGTTATAAAAGTTTAAATTTAATCTTTAGAAAAAGACGGGAATACTGTGTTGTGAAGTTTAACACTGCACATTATATTCTACCAGAGGAAAAGAGACAGGGATATACCCAACCTTATCCGTATCTTCAAATTTAGTATATACTGGCTTATATTTCAATCAATTTTTGAATTTTTTTTGGAGACTGGGTTTTAATTAACTTATGTTTCACAATATTGCACAAAAAATATCAAAATTTAGAATGAGTCAACTACCATATTCATAACATAATTTAAGACAACTGTTCAAAAATTCACATTCTTTTGCAACTAACTCAATAACATTCGCCTTACAAATATATTTACGATAATGAACGTATTCTAACAATACAATCAACAATTAACCACATATTGTACACGGTTTTATAGACATTGATTAACATGTGAGAAAATATTTACGAATTAGGGAACTCTTCCATTTTAAAATCTAAAGTAAGAATAGCGGAATATATATTCTAGTAAATCATTATCTTTACGAATAATTGGTCATTATCGTTTGAAAACTATTAAATTAAACAAAAAATTCTAGTTTTTTTAAAGCGTGATGAGGTAATTAATTATCGTCGATAAATCCTTTTTTCGGAATGAAATAATTATTGTCTCCGTACATCGTAGCTCTCAAAAGGTCTTTTATATATTGTTTTCAAATATTCCATAGTTTAGGTTCATTAATCTTACTTTATCTTTAATATAACATCAATGCATCGATTTCTTTTACGTAGTGCACTGTGAAACTTTACTATGCCTTAAATGTTATCTAAGTTTGAAATATCTAAAATAAGTCACTTGGTAAGAATCGTTTTATTATAAGTATCAAAATTCATTATTCCTTACTTCCTGAGTACACTTATTCTATTTTTAACTTGCGTTTCCTATATAAACTATTTGAATATAAAACAATGAGATTATGTAAGTAACCTTCAGTTTTTTGTGATAAAAAATCTGTGGTTCAAATATAAATTAATTTGCGTCTAATCAATTGAAGAGTTAATTATATTTTTTCACTTTCAGCCAATTTTTCCTTAAATTTACTTCCCTAAAAAGGTACCCCTATTTTTTTCTTTGAAACAGTCTTGATTCGCATTTATGTATTTTAAGTATATTTTGCATTACAATTCTCTTCTAATGAAGCCGCACATACCAAGCGCAATTCAGCAGTACACACCATTTTGACAAATATTTCTTTCGCATAATTTTAAAGATTTCAGTAAAATTGCTTAAATTTTAATATCAATTATCAATTATCTCATTTGAACCAATGAAAAAGAATTTACCTAAACCAATACATATTAATATGCACTTGGTTTAGCAAGTAATAGTGGTAATATATATATATATATATATATATATATATATATATATATATATATATATATATATATATATATATATATATATATATATATATACATATATATATATAAAAATATATATATACATATATATATATATAAAAATATATTATATATATATATATATATATATATATATATATATATATATATGTAGGCAATGGTAAGCTAAGGCAAGGCCGTCAATAAAATAATACTTTTCCATTATTACCTAATGTCATATGAGGAGATACAATCAAACATAACGATATTCAATTTGTTTCCCAGACCGATATTGTCTATTATGGGACTTACGTAATATGTGCGGAGAATGATAGTTCAATCTTTTTTCTTGATTTTCCTCAGTAAAACAAGTGATTCTTATGATTTTTCATTTTCTCTCTTTGTCATAACCTTCTAAATCCAAATATTTAGACTTGAGAAATATCTATATATTAATACGTGAAGCAAAAACTTTGGACCCCTTTTTACGAAAATTGCGCGGACTGAGGAGTATGGAATTTGGCATACTTATAGTTTATATGTAGGAGAAGTACAGAACGTTTATATTTTTCAATAATAATGCTCATAAAGTACATTAAATCAATAAATAAAACATTACCCACACTACCATGCATTTGACACACACATGTATATACATACAATTGACATATGAGTAGTCTATAGTTTTATTTTTCCGCTGGCTTTCCATTGTAGTTTATCTGCCAGATAGTTCGCAAGTTATTGTGCTTCAACTTTGTTATTTTCTCATATATAATAGTAAAAAAATTGATCTTTTATCTAGAATTACAGTTGTTATCATTTAATGTAACAATATAAATAATAATCATAATATTAATACGTGAAGCAAAAACGTTGTACCTCTTTTACAAAAATTACGCGGACGGAGGAATATGAAATTTGGCACGGTTAAAGTTTGTATGGAGGAGTACGGAAAGCTAAAATTGTTATATAATAATGCATTAGAAACACATTAAATTAATAAAAAAACCATCCGTTTGACACACACACACACATGTATATACACACATATTGACATATGAGTTGTCAATAATTTTATTTTTCCGCTGGCTTTCCATTGTAGTTTATCTGCCAGACAGTTTCTAAGTTATTGTGCTATAACTTTGTTATTTTCCTACATATAGTAGTAAAAAATTTGACCTTTTATCTGAAATTAGAGTTATTACGATTTAATAAAATATTATTTAATTTTCTAAAGGTTAATAATAACCATAATTTAAATGTTAATAATAACCAAAATCTTAATAGGCGAAGCAAAACCTTTATACTCCTTTTTCGAAAATTACGCGTCCGGAGGAGTATGAAATTTGATAAAAACACAGTTAAAGTTTATATGGAGAAGAGTGCTGAAAGCTAATATTTTTACATAGATATATCGATTTTTATTAGAAATACATGCGCTTGACACACACACACATATGTACACAGACATATGTACTATTTTGTTTATGGTTGAAGTCTATGGTCAAACTGAGATTAATATTATTTGTCCATAGTCTTACTGAATGTCAAAAATAATCATAATTATGATAATATCATATTCATAGTTTGTTTCGCATACACATATTAATAGAGCAAACGCAAATTTAAATAATATTAATAGTTTACAAATGAAGAAGTAATTTTCAGAGATACATATAAATGTGCACTAAATGTAATTCCAAGACTTTTTCATAGTTATGATCGTTGATTAATGGATTTACATTGCAGGTTTTGCAATGCGAAACGTTTTGAATCTGAAGTGACTTTAAGTGACAAGACTGAATTCACTTAATGTTGTCATAAGGGTAAAGCAATATTACCGCCCTTAAGTCAAAAATAATATTTTAAATCATAGTATTATGGACTTATTTCAAATGAACCTTCAATCAAAAGTAAGGCAAAACATTATTTTGAAAACATTCGCAAATATAATACATCATTTGCTATGGTTAGCTCAAAAGATAAAATTTTCGGGGCAGTTACAACTGGAGTGTATCATTTCAAAAACATGATATTTTTATCACAGATCAGGTTCAATGAATGCGGCATATGGTTGCTCACCACGTTGTGCGCAATTCGATTTTTATGATGTCGACACTATCAATTATATATTATCAATTATATACTACAACATTTTAATCAAACATGCAATAACAATATAATGCGCAAAATATCTCTTGAATTGGAACGCAGTAATCTTTTGGTTCGGTTATTCATTGCAATGAAACATCATTGTCACAGAGTTGAAAATAAAAAAAAGAAATTTGTATGCTCATTAAAGTAAATCATGATTTAAATCAACGCCTGTTCAATGATGCAGTTCAAACTGATGTAGCAGTAATATTTAGTACAGTTGATGGTGAGCCTGCTTTGAACGAAATATGATATCATTTTCAAAAGTTAATAGTATCATCAAACATATCTCAATTTTAAATTCATCATTAGAGCCTTGAGCACATCCATTACTTTTTCCAAATGGTGATACTGGGTGGCATATCAATATTCCTCATAACGTACCAACTATATCTAATTCAAGAGCACCCAGAAAAAAATAAGCCATGCTTCAGTATGCAGCCTATCGACTTGCGATTAGAGAAGATTTCAGCATCTAGCACCATTCACAAAAAATTATTTCTGCAGTAGATAATTGATATGTATGTGAGAATAGAGGGCTCAAGATTACATTGCATTCGACAAAATCAAACAATTCTTAGACCTAAAGTTTACGACAATTTAATTTAACACATCCAACATTACATAAATATGTTGTAAAACATATAATGCATGGTCCATGCGGAGTACTTAATCCTAATTCTGTATGTATGAGAGATGAAAAATGTATAAAAGAGTATCCAAAACGATTTAATGGAACTACATGTGAATCGTTAAATGGGTATCCATTATACAGAAGACGTGATAATGGTATTAATACGGAAGTTCGTGGTAGTTGCCTTGACAATCAGTATGTTGTACCATAAAATCCATATTTACTTGCTAAATTTAATTGCAATATAAATGTTGAAGTATGTACTACAGTCAAAAGTGTCAAATATATTTATAAATATGTGTATAAAGGATATGACAGTGCATCTGTTGAACTAGAGTCTGGTGGAAATGAACAAGATCAAAATATAGAAATTAATGAAGTCACCAATTTTTTAATTGGTCGTTATGTCGGATCAATAGAAGTCATATGGCGCATCTATGAATTACCAATGCATTTTCAGTCACATACTACAATCAGACTTGATATTCATTTACCGCGTCGACAGAATGTATACTTCCGAGAAGAGCAAGAACATGAAGTAATTGATAATGAAAGACAAACAAAATTATTAGCATTTTTTGAGTTGAATCGATCAGATCCATCAGCACGAGAGTATAAATATACTGAAATTTCTATGCATTATGTGTGGGAAAATTCCCGAAATAAATGGAAGAAGAGAAGCCGTGGAGGTGATAAAATTATTACAAGGATATATGTAGTGTCACCAAAAGATATCGAACTTTTTCACTTACGATTGGTTTTATTACATGTCTGTGGTCCGAAATTATTCGAGGATGTTAGAACATACAATGAATTTTTATACCCTTCTTTTGTTGAAGCGTGCCATGCTCACGGAATAGCTACAAATGATAATGAATGGCGGGTGTCAGGACAAATTTTCAAGTGTTGAAAATCATAGATAGATTATTGCGTGATCTATGTGATGAAAACGATAAACATAGTGTTTGGAGGAGAAACTGTACTTCTGTGCGGTGATTTTCGGCAAATCTTACCAGTAATCCCACATGGATCACGTGGAACTTTAATTGAAAATTGTGTTACAAGTTGGCATGAATTTCCTAATTTTCATAAAGTTACATTTACTCTAAATATGAGAGCTTTACCAAATGAAATAGAATTTCTAGAATTCTTACTTTTGGTTACGGGGGCCGTCCAAGATTACTTGTTTCCTTAATAAATTTAAGTTATCAAGAGGAATATGATAATTTTTGATAGTGTTTAATTGTTTAATATTTTGAAAAGTAAAAAAATATGTTTGGGTTCAATAGATGCCCATCTACTTTTAAAAAATTATGTCCTTAATTATATTTTCAAATTCAATTTCTTTGAGCACATCATTTTCTATGCATGCCAGCAATGAACTACGTAATCCTCCTTTAAACATTTTATTTCTTATTTAATTTAAATTTTCTTTCAGTTATGATAAAAAAACGTTCTCCACGGTGGTTGATTACCAATTTGGAAGCGAGTCTTTGATTTAGATTATTCCCACAAGATAAATTAGTTCAGAAATGCTAACAGTCTCTTTGTTTTCATTAATCTGAATACATTTTAAATATTTAATCAAATGCATACATTATATTTTTACTACTTCTGCCCAAATATATTTATGCTATATTTTAGCAAATCTTTTGTAAGTTCGTCTCATTCCTGTTGAATTAATAGTTCTGAAATGAAATAAAATTGACCTATTAGCTGATTTTTTGTAGTTATTACAGCATAATTAACAGCTTTATTATTATTATTATTATTATTATAGCATAATTAACAGTACAAAGCATAATTAGCAGTAAAGGTTCTGATACGATTATAATGATTCATGATATTCTATGAGCTTTATTAGCAGGCTATTTATCGCCGCTTGCCGGGAATATATACGTTGTGTAATTTTGTTTGCCATATTCCAGTACCCATAAACGTCTACTCCATTAGCGGTGTCGGAAAACTTTTGTCTATAGTTTAATTTACTGTTCAGCCCTGGTTATTCATTCTTGGTTTATATTGTTTTCTACTAGCTGTGTTTGCAATTGTAGACCTTAAGAAAATATCATTAAATTAACTAGAAGGATAATATACATAACATAATCTGCTATATTCAAAATAAAATTGGCCTTTTTTAAGTAATTTATACCTTCTTTTTAATTTGTCTATTCAAAATATTTATCTTTTTTTTAGTTGGTTGATACCAAATGTAACCCATATGTTAACGCAGATCCAACAAAATCTACCAATAAAAACTTCATAGAAACAGCTGTTTCTCCTTTATATGTGAACAAAGACACAAACTAAAAAGTACCAAAAACTATATTTTCATTTTGTATTAATTTTATTACGTCTCCTAAATCTTTTTTTCTTAAACAGTTTTAATATATTGACAAGCTACCTATACTGTTTTATTAAATGTGTATAAAATAAATAGTTAACAATCAAATTTATACGACCTAATACTAAACCTACCAAATTATATATTATAATATATTAAATTATGAATATTTACAACAGACTCACATTTTAAACGAATTGAAAAATCAAAACAAACATATAAAGAATACTATACGCATTCCTATATGCTAGTTTTCTTATACTGAAACATTTTCGTGCAAAAAGTGACCAGTAACGTCATCTGCCTTCATGCATCTTCCCGCAAACCAAGCATGTACTCGCTTTTAAATGTACTCGCTTTTACTTCGCTATTACATGTTCAAGTTTTTTATTACATAATTAAAAAAACACATAGTGTCGTGTACTAATGTATATAGCCACACTACCCGTTTTTGTTATTACTACGCGTTGAGCAGATAGGCCTTTTTTGTTGCCAAAAATTGTAAATATTTTTTTCAGAATATTAAATTCGCATGTATTCGGATTGAGTGAACTGTTCAAAAAAAAATAAAAACTAAATATTACTTCAAGTTTGGGTCAATGTTTTTTCCAAAGATCTCTCTTATTGCTTTTTTAAGATCTATTTCAATTGAATTAATATTTTATACGTAATACCTGTTCAAAAAACACGCGAATAGAAAAACATGCAAACGTACAAAAATATCAAAAATGATATTTTTACATTCTATTAATTGTATTATGTGCTTCCATAATAGTTTTAAGTAAATATCTTTAATGCGTACACAGGCCAAATATATCATAAAAACATACAAATATATTTTTATACATGGATCTACTTTAATCAAGTGTAAACAGGATTTTATTCAGATTTTAAGCTCAAATAACTTTTTTGTGTATCATAAATATCCGTTTTCTAAAATATTCTGATTAACGATCCATAAGTATACAGTCCCGGCATCGTTATGTCTTTTTCTTTAATTCCGTAAAATAGTTTACTAAATCTTGAACATATTAATTTATTCATCTAAGCGTTATATGTTATAGTAGAGTAGATATAATATAACTGTTAAATACACTTTATTTTTAACAGTGTATGAAAAACATAATTTTTTACTTCACTACTTTAATAGTTAGATTTCGCATTAAAATTTTAGATAATTTATTCATAACTTAACCCTATAAGACATAGCAATATTGCAAATCGTGTAAGAGAGTCAAATAAAAGATGATTTGAAATAAAAGGGTCAACTTGATTCAAAATCCAAATAAACAAGCACACTAAACTTATTTTTTGACGAACGATATAAAAACAAGATAAATATAAAATTAAAAACGTTGAAAATTAACAGAAGAATTTTGGCATACATGCGTATTTGAATCTTTTTTTTAATTTCGTTGTTTCATTCGCATATTATATTATTTATTTATTATTAGCATATTATATATTTGTACAAATTTGAAGATATGTTTTTATATTTGCAACTTATTCTATGTTACATTAAGATTTATCCCCCCAACAATTAAAATTAAAGTTTTACCAAAAAATTCTCGCCTTTTGGTTGCACTTAAAATAAATTAACCATTCTTTTCTATATTTTTCTTCACAAAACGATTTCCAACAACACAACATGTAATCTGCACTTTTAAATACTTCTTGATATTGTGTTGAAAGTTCAAAGTATTATATAATTTTTCCCCTTTCAGTTGCCAAATTAAGTTTTATCGATATTTACTTTTACAGAGAAAGCAAAAATGTATTTTTACATTTATTTGCAAGCACGGGTTCCAAAACAATTTGATCAGTCAAATGCTCGATCAATCAATAATTTAACAACTGACAAACTTGGTGGAGAGGAAAAAAATCATCTCAAGTGTTCCTAATGGAAATATATTTTTTTACCGGCTTTATAACTTTCTTTGCGGATATAAAACTTTTTAGGAACCACCTTATTATCTATTACCGTTAATGGAAAATGATTGTTAGTGGAAAAACTTTTAAAAGTTTCAACAAAATCAAAGAACTTAGTATTATTATGTGCAAATTTTATTTTAAATATGAATACATACACATTTTTTGTTTAATCTAATATAAAATACGGGCAATGCTATTACTTATCTAGAGCGTAAATTGTAAACAGATAAAAGGTGCTTGTTATACGAAAGTGAAAATATATGTATATTTAAATACCATGGTTAAACTTGCAAATAGACTAACCTTAAAAGTATATTAACCTAAGTCTTGCCCCGGCTCTGAGTGTAGTTATCAATGAAATCTATTGAAATTAACAAATGTATACATTTATCCAATTTTTGTGTTAGATATAATATAACTTAAACTTGAAAAATATTACGTTATTATCTATATTATGTTTTAATTGAAAGTTAGTTAACTGTTGTGATGTTTTGTAACAAATTCTCAACAATATCAACATTGAATATATATGTATATATTTAATAAAGCACTAATGGTTTTATTACAAGTCTATTTATTTATTTTTTTAAATTCCCATACTCAATTTACATATAAACGGAAATGATTTTAAAATATAAGTTTAAAAAATAAGTGACTGTATATACTACATACATAATTCAAGAAAGGTAAATATTTCAAAATGTTCACTTTTTTTATTTTAGCCCTATGACTGAAATTAGCTGTTTGTCTAATTAACATTCACACTGTTACTTACTTTTGTTTTAGATTCCCTGAAAATCCTTCTGTAAAAGAGAAATGGATTAAAGCCACCGGACGGAAGAACTGGTTTTCAACAAAGATAGGCACAGTTTGTTCAGCACACTTTTCAAAAGCAGTTCCGTCCATTGATTTTTCGCAGCTAGGTTTATACAATGTTCATATTTAGAAAAGATTACTATATAATTTCTCATTCAATGCTGTTTTCTGCTTATAAAATATTTACTTCTCAATGATGCTATTTATTTTCAGGCTAAAAATAAGATTATTTGAGAAAAAAAATTGTGTATTTAGTACGGAGAATGAACCTAGACACGCGAATAAACTTGACAAATAAATATTGGTGCAAATATATATATATATATATATATATATATATATATATATATATATATATATATCTATATATTTACAAAATCAAATAATGAAGGTGAAGTTGGCCAGCAAATTATTTAGTATTAGTGTAGCTGATATAATACAATCTTATCATGAATATTTTTCGTTTAAGGTATTCTATGGCATGAAGTTTTTATAAGGCTAATAAATAACTGGTTCGATACCCTAAATTTCAGATAATAAATTACTGATTCTATACCTTAATTTCTAGGTGCCTTCGATTATAAGAAACCGTTATCGGATAATAATAAAGACAAAATACTTACTTTGTCCCAGACAGGACGCTGATATTTAAAATGTTTAAAACACCTTAATGACACTTTATTACTCAATAGTTTGAGAAAATTAGGATTCCTCGGTTTTATTAGTTGTTCAGAAGTTTTGCAATTTTTTTTACATGAACTACACTGAAACCAAAATACAACAAACAAAGAAAACAAGTTTACAAAGTCAGCTAGGATCATTTAAACTTATTGTTATGCCATATCCGATCACATGGTGGTTCTAATAATAATCCTTCGTCGAGATAGTTTAAATCTATTTATAAGAAAATTCTTGTGCCCACTGACATGAATAATTTCGGCAATGGCAATTGCACATGTATAGAACATATATTAATTCTTAATTGCTCGTCTGCTGTCGGTAGAGGTAAATATATAACCGGATGAAAATTCGTTGATGATGATGAAACTAACTTTTTTTCAGAACACATTGACGAAGATGTAATTTTTCTTTTTTGAAGAATTCTCCAAATTTACTATGCGAGTGATTACGTACAACGCAGGGTTTGTTCTGCATAGTTTATTAAAGAAAATTCAATGTGACACATGTGTGGGTGCTGTAATTACTAACGAAAAAAAGTCTCCACATTAATTTATTGAATTGGAAAATAAGGGTTGTTTATATATCAATTCAGTAATGCAATTGAAATTTGTAAGGTAACAGAAAAAATAATGAAAATATATATCGTTGAAAATAATAGAGGTCATAGTTTCAAATTCAACAAAAAAAACATAATAAAAGCTTTAAATGGTTTTGTACAGACAGAAATTTTTTCTGCATTCCTTTCCATCAATATGGAGATTTTTTTTCAAGTAATTATATAACCGATTTAAAGACATATTTAGAAGCATAATAATGTTTGTTTTCATTATCTAACAAGACACCTTAATACCAAATTTAAAAAAACGGTAACTACGTATAATTTAAATATTTTATCAAATTAATCGAAAAATTCTAATTACTTCCATTAAGGCATTTTAAAAACTTTAAGACTAAGCATTCTTTCAGGAACAAACAAAATATTTTGCTTTGTTATAATCTGTCAATATTCTCTCTCTATTGTTAACGTCTTTTTCATATATTAACATCATTTTCATTTATATATTGGAAAAATATACGTGCGCTAAAATTTATTCACCGAATGAAAATCATCCTTTTTTTAAATTTTTTAAATTATACCTAAATAGTTTCAATTTATTCTGCGTTTTACGGCGTTATTGATTACTACGTTTAGGATTATTTGGTATGTCTGGTAATCAATTAAAATTAAAATAATTTTGGTCAATTAACAAAAATTGTTTTTTTAATTTAAACTTTACTTCCATATATATTATTCCAGTTTGTATATTTTATTCCACTTTTCAAAATTATAACGATCTGTTTATATGACTGTTTTCTTGTATTATGCAAATAATTAACCTTCTTACCCGTAAACATTAAATTTTCAAAGAATTTAATTTTCTTCATAAAAATTAATAATATTCGTTAATTTATTATGTTTCTTTAGCGGTGAGCGGTTGATAAACGTGCAGACTACGGAATACCTCCTCCGTAAGAAATTTAAGTGGAGATAAAATTATGCACCGCAATATTTTTAGCACTTCAAAAGACAAAAGTTCTTAGATGGCGAGTTGTGTTCGCATACAGTTCCGTAAATTAGTTCCTTAAATATTTTTACCGACAAAATATAAGTCTCTTGCATTATTTACACGACATCGACTAGTATGATTTATTTTTCTTTATGTAGTTTTTATGTTCTGGTTAAATAATTTTAATCTAGCAAGTATTAATGACAAAATAAAATAGACAATTTTTGAACATTTAAAAAAGAAGTTTATTTATTAAAACGATAAATAAATGTTTATATCTATGTTAAAAAGAGATTCTTCTAAAAATTATTTCTTAATGACGTACGGGATTGATTGTCAACTGTTATTATAAACTAAATGTATCTTAATAGATTTTATTTTGATTTAGACTTTAGATATTGAAATTATCATAATATAATTTTATATTTCAAATATTTAGCAATAATATTAAATTGTGTTATTAAGCTTTTATTTTATTTATTTTTATCTTTATCGCCATACTCACCCATTAAATTATACGGGAAGTATCCTTGTCATTTTATTAAACTAAATGGTTTCATTGTTTACATAACATATTATATTAAACATATGCTTATTGGGAATTTTGTTATTGAATCGCAATTATTGTAAAAATAAATAAATTAAGAGTTTAGTAATATAATTACCAACTATCTAATGTAAAAAAGATTGTATGTAAATAATAGTTAATATAGTAACTTCATTATTTATAATTAAATAATTTTCTTTATTCGACATTTGGAATTTTATTAAATTATGTTATTAACCTGTTATTTTATTTACTATTACTTTTGTCACTAAATTCACACATTAAATTATAAGGGAAGTACCCCGTCGTTTCATTAAACTGTTTCATTGTTTACCAGCGCATTTTATCGTTGCCTTTATATTTAAAAAATTAAATATGATTTTATTTGTACGTAATGGCATTGTAGCTATGTGCAAAATTAGTAGAGAGTGCAAACATTTTCTTAAATAGGTTAGCGAACATTTTTTAGCTTTGAACCGAAGAAACCCTGTTAGCAGTATCATCGTTTTTGTATTATTTAGTTTTTTTATTGCATGTAATCAATAAATAAATAAATATTTTATTACGAATGTCAATATTCCAGTATTATTAAAAATAAATTTAGATGTACCGATTTATTGTTATTGTTACTTTATTTCAATATCTTGGTGAGCGTTGGAAATGTGTAAACAACACTGAAATTATGAGATGACTTTAAATTTGTGGAATGTTTTTTGCTAGCGAAATAAACAGACGTGACCCAAGCGTGCCGAAACAGAAAAGGTTTCAGGATTTTAGGCGGTACTTGGGGCCTTCCCTGAAATGTGGTTGATTCTATCTTTTTATTCCAAAAAAAGGTTAAACTTTCATCTATAATTTAAGTAAATCATATTTCTGAGTTACGAAAATTATCTTTTTATAACTCATTAAAAAAACAGTAAAACGCTTTCATTTCTCTTCCTTGAATTTTTTATGAAACGATTTAAATTGACGCTAGAGCAAAAGAGAAAGATAATAATATTTATTCAAAAAAATTAGCATTACTTCCTTATACCCGAAACTACTGAAGATATTTACGTTATGAAAGGTCATGTTTGCAAATAGTTTAATAAAAATACCATGTACTCTTAAATGTTTCAAACTGCCAAAATATGTACGTAACCCTCGTAGCGCTATTTCTACTTGAGCTTGTTTCTCAAAGGAATGAGATTTCCCAAAATAAAAAGTATCTTATATCATATCCCGATCGCCAACTATATATGTGTTAAAAATCAGATAGATCTATTATTCCGTTGCAACGTGAAAGAAGGCCAAATAAACATACTTCAGCATTCGATTATTAGTTAGGACTACGATATCAGTTTGGATGAAATTTCCTTGGATGAAAAGTAACCTATACTTTTACGACTCACCATCTATCTCCACGAAAAAAAATTATGGCGATTTATTGCTCCTTATAATCATAACTAAAGTTATAATCCTAACTAACATTATAATCCTAAATAATATAGTTAGGATTATAATATTAGTTAGGATCAAATTTCCCCGATCGGAACTAGCCTATGTCAGGCCTCCAACTATTTCTGTATAAAAAATCATGTCGATCCCTAGCTCCGTTGCAACCCGAAACAAGGGAAAACAAAGAAATTTTTGCATTTGTAATATTAATTAGGTTTATCATTTTAGTAAAAATGAGAGTTTCTGGGTTAAAAGTAGCTAAGGTTATTCCTCGGCTAGCCAACTACTTTTGTGCAAAAAATCTCGTCGATCTGTAAGTCCGTTACGACGTGAAAAAAAATAAAAACACTATCACAATTATAATATAAATTAGAATTATAAAATTATCTTCTATATGTTTTTCGGCATAAAAAGAAGCTTATGTCACTTACCGGCCCACTAAAAAAAAGGTGTGGTAATATTACGTTTCAATACAAACTATACTTAAATAAAAAAAGTTTATTTTTATGATTTTTATGATAGGTCACATTACGTGATTAATCTTACAATTATTATAATAATATTTTCTGTAGAGGGCAGTCAGGTGGGAAATATATCGTTAACTGCTTTGTTTTATTTGCAGATCATTGAGTACAAAGATTTACGATTCATTCAATTGCACATATAAACAATAAATAAGAGCTATCAAACTTATATAGATATTTTATTATTGGTTTTACTCTTTAAGGCTGATTACCAAAGTACAATGATATTTTCTAACATTTAATATGTCATCCGTCTTATTTTAAAGATGGTAAAGAGATGACTTCCATGCAGTATCCACGAACTAAATCAACATATATCGTATCTATTGCCCCTACAGAGTCAGTTTATTGAGATAGTTTGTCAGGATTCACTAAAAGGACATAGTTATTTACAACAGGCTGTCTAAAAAAATACTGGACTCTACATAGTTATAATTTATCATTGATACTTAATTCAGTTATTTATATTGACTACGTCGTAAGTTGTTTAACTCTAGGTACACACATTTTGGAATGAATGAAGAAAGCAAGCCTATCAGCAACTTTGAAAAGTATTAGAGAAATAATTTGTTTGTAATCGAATTCTTATTCACTTAATAATATGTCATTTAGTGGTTAGGTTTTTAAGACTATTTTTTAATTACAGACAGAAATTAATTAGACTTTAACTCATCAAAGCGCATGTCAAAATCCAAAAAAATAGTTAACACTAACTAGTAGTCACCTGCTACCTTGATTACGTCGCATATGGGAAATAAAATCATTTTATACAACCATTCTAGTTAGTTGGCCACGTATTAAATCCTAATTAAAACTCTAATTAGACTAATATATAATACGGTTGTATTAATTAATTTTAATAATACAAAATGATTAAATTTGTTTACCAAACAAATATTAAACATATATTTTAATTTATTTATAATTTCGGTGTTAATGCAAGTATGCCGTTAGTTTGTCGCATACTACAAGCAGGGGCGTCGCTACGCGTGTATTAGTGATTTTATGTCTTTTAAATATCCGATCTCCAGCCGAGGGACTTTGTAATACTATTCTTAAGAGACAAAATATTATTGAATATATTTCGCGTTAAATTTGTATAAATTCATTATTAAATTATGAAACTACGTGTGTAGTATTATTTCTACTTTCCTTAAGTTCTCTACCACGACCTAGGTTTCGTTATATTACATCTTCAGGTGGACCCACCTGAAGATGTTGTAATACAACAAAACCTAGGTTTTGTGGTAGAGAACTTAAAGAAAGTAGAAATAATACTACATCACGTAGTTTCATTTAATTGTGAGACAAAATGTTATTCAAAATTATTTTAAACAAGTTACTGTGAACGCACGTATTGTTACTTATTGGTTACAACATGTTTTTTTATGTAGGTGATTTACTTGACTTCATCACTTTAGACTCAACTAAGTTTAATTTCTACAGCATAAACAAAATGACATACAAACACTTTTTTCGTAATTTATTTCAACAGAATATGGAACGAAATCGGGAAAGTTTCTTTGGGCCAAAAACCTATTTTAATTTTTTATTTACTTCCATTAATATAAGACAAACTTGCTTCTATATTACGAGAAAATATATCGTAGTCATACAAAGTAGAAGATAATTTAGCAATTCATGAATTTGCACAAATATATTTTTATAATGCCAATTAAAGGCCTTATAAGTAAAATAATAAAACCATGTAAATAAACAGTAACAAAAAAACATAACATTATCTTTACGTTTTTTGTTACTGTTTATTTCGTACCAGTTACCAGTAATAAGAGATTGGTATTATCGTAATAAATATTTGTGGTACATATTTAAGGATAGGGTCATATTCTTGAGGCCAAGGATATGGCGAATACTCTTGAGCATGTGCCACACAATTTGATAAGTTTGAAAGAAATAACTCCGTGAACGCGTAGTCGCATTATCATGATGAATAAGATTGAAAGGGATGAAATTGATTAATGGATCAAAGTGAACAAACTACTGTAATAGAATACTGAAGACTTGAAAACTTATTGTTTTTTTTTCATATGTCTGTAAAGATAATCAAATACTTATAAAGTTATATGAATCTTTATTTTTCGAAAGGAATCAAAACATACAATTACTTTTAGTCAAGTTTAAATTCCTTTATTTTATTTTTGTATCGTCATAAGAATAGAGAATCGTATAAAATTCCCATTTTCAATAAAAATGTTATCTGTATTTGCCACTTAGCAGTTGTATTAAGCACTTTAAACTTTTCGGGCTGCAAAAGTAACAGTTGTTTTGCTTACTTTATACTTGTATGTTAACATTTAAGTCGTTTACATGAAATGCGGGTAATTATAAATACTCAAAAATTAACTTTTTAATACGTCATCCTATATGAATATATGCATATATATATATATATATATATATATATATATATACACACACACACATATATATATATATATATATATACACACACACATATATATATATATATATATATGTCACACTAGTAAAAACACGTAAAGTCTACGACCAACAAATAAGCAATCATTATATGAAAGTTGTATGAATGCAATAGTACTGCTGGTATTTAACTTAAAATATCAAGTAATTACAAACTTACAAAACACATGCTAATACTAATAATAACGTTGTCACTTCATTTGCTGAAAAATCAATTGCTAAAATTTTCACCTAGTATTTTAAGCCCCGGTCTTCTTTACGCAAATATCAACAATATATCTATAAATATGCAATCCTTCGTTTCTTTTTTTTTCCTTGTCCGAAATTATTTCGAACAAGGAGAAGATATTTCATAGCGGAGCGAGACTGTGAAAATAATTCACGCACCGTATTTGTTCCAAAACGACGGAAACAAATAGCGGTCGCCCGGTCGCAGCGAGTACAACCAGATCGTAAATGGTTATGACCATGTGAGACCACTTAATGCCGTGGTATTCATGCAGCATTACATTCTGTCGACAAAAATATCAGATGGTGCCGATTAAAGTGACAAGACTATAAAGTGCTGATGATTATTTAGGCAGTCTGAATTTTGCAAAATTATTTATGTAGGCGTCATTCTTGGTACTCTGCGTTGAAACTTAGTAGTTTGTGTTATGGATTCAAATTTGATTGTTACAAGGCACGATATATCCTTTTTTGAATTTCAAACTATTTTGTTAAATAATAATTTTCTTGTTAATTAATTTGATTCTGAAACACTTAAATGAAATAAAGAGAAAACTATATTGTAATGAAATATTTATTATTGTATAATACTTGTTATATATTGGACTTTGTTGCAGAAAAATAATTATAAGATTAGAAGAAATTTTAATGAAAATTGCTTGTCGCACGCAATTAAGTATTATTTGGACTATAACTTTTATATCATGACGGGAAAATTATTGCAGATTCGTATGGGAATTTCAACTTGTGTAAACATGTCACAAAAAATTAAAACCCGACTTATCACAAAAATTAAATATTTATTGAAAATATTACAACAATAACCAATGAAGTTGACAATCGCTTAGTTTTCTAAATACGCGAAAGAAAATTGTATTTTCGAAACCTGGTTTCAAAATTTTCCACCTCAGTTAATTGCTTAATTAGATAAATCAAATTATTTCTCAAACCGAGTCTCAATTATATAGAGTTCATTTCTAATATTATTGCCTTTTATTCTCCAGTCGTTATAGTAACTATCGAGTAATTGACGAAATGTTTTCTTATTATTTTTTTGCACGAAATCTTTTTATAATATTTTTTTTGCAAATTAAAAAGATGTATATATGAATCATGGAATAACGAGTTTTCTGTATAATTCAATTGTTTTCACTAAATAAAGCTAATGAAAATAATATTTTACAGTCAATAAATATAAACCATCAATGACAAATCAAATGTCAGTGTTTACTCCCACAAGCAATATTCATAATTAAATTTAAAGTTATCACTTATCGATTGTAATGAAAACACATGCTAACATTTTCAGTTCGGTCGATAAATAATGATATATCCAGTTTTTCCAGCGATGTCTGTAATTTTATAGAAAATCTTCAAGCGTCTCTAGTACGGTATGTAAAGAGCGTGATGTTCGATTTGCTGTTTAGTTAGCAACTACCTTTCAGCAAGTAGAAAAAAAACATCAAAATTTCACAAAAAAAAACATGGTATGGTGAGTGCATTAACGTTTTATCGGAGCTCAAAATAACAATATACAGTATATTTTGTAAAACCTCTAATCAGAACAAGAGGAAACATGTTTTTGTTAATGTTAATTAATGAAAAAATATCAGAGGAACAATTATTATCAAGCGAACCATAAAAAGACGAATTTTGCATTATTCACTTAAAAGAATATCTTATTTTGAAGTGTTGCAAATAAATCCTTGTGCTATGATCTACCCAACTTCAAAAATTACTGCAGTAATAAAATTAATATTATTCATAATTATGTACACTCATAATAATAAAGTTCTTCTATAGACTAAATAAGAAAGGGACTCAAAATTATTACAGGTAAATAAAATTAATGGGTCTCTCTGCGATTTTAAAATAAACGTGCGCTTTTAAGCTGACTGTATTTATAATATGCCTAAACATAAGAAAATCCATTACGGAATTTTTGTTTTTCTGCTTATGGCAGTACGCAGAATATGGGTGTTCCTATCTATTTATCCTAGATAACTCAGTAACAGTAAATTTTTTATCCGAATATGTACTATCGGTATAAAGAGACCAAAGAATAACCCCCAAAAAGTAAATAGTCTGAAATAAAATTAATTGCATTTTTTTACATCTGGAAACCATTCTATTGTGAGCACTGATATATATGTATGTATTTGAATTCAATTTCAAATTTAAATGGAGATAAAAAATGCCTGTCATATAAATTTGTTTTTTATGTGAAATTTCGAGGGAGCATATATTATAATTATAAATGGTAAGTAGGCATAGCATGCGCATCACGTATAAGATCCTGGCATCACTTATTATTCTCTGCGCAATGACGTATACTTCGGTCGTAGACTGAATGTGATAAGTGATGGTTTTCCGTTGTTCTCTTTTAATTAGGACCTATAATGCACTTTAATGCCATAATAACATGCAAAAATAAAAGTCAGTGAAAGAACGTAACCAATTGCGGATTTTTCTAATACGGGTTAGTTAATTTGTCTATGTTTTGTTGGATTTTAAATAAAAAAAACGTTACCGGTACACGCCACTAGCGCAGGACATTTGATGTCGTTATTGCTTAGTATCGATGTGGTGAATATTTTTAGAGACTGTTATCTTAATGAGATAAATATTTTAAACTTTAAAGCAGTTAAATTTATATAATAATTGTAAAATATAATAATGATATAAAAATAAAATCAATTTCATAAGATGGATAAAAAAAGTATTAGGGATAAAAGTCCAAAGCGTACATTGTTTAAATAACAGATTCGCTTAACGAAAAAAGATAAAAATATAATCAAGGTTTCAAACCATGTCAAATAAACAAAGATATTTTTTATTAAGCATTGCTTTTTATCAGTACAATGTTTTTTCTTTTTCTAATCCATTTTTAAAGGATTTAATGAAAGCCCCAGTTCAGAGACACATTTATGTTCGTTTATATTATTTAACAAAATACCTTTATACCAAATTGAGAAAATGTCAAAATATTTTTAATAAATATTTGTTGTTTTTCGAGCAGTAATTTAAATATTATCTGAAGTTTTTTATCATTTAAAATGACAAATCTCAATTTACTCGATCCATTCATAAGTAAAATGCAATTTATAAATTTAAAGACATTTTATAAATTTTAAACCTAAGGATCTCGTTTGAAACGAAGAAAATATTTTCTCTTCATTATTGTCTGTCAATAGTACCTTATAAACAAAAGCATCTGTACGTCTGGAATTTAAGGCATCGAACCTCCTATTTATTAAACTTATAAACTCTTCAATAGCTTTAATTCACGTTACAAAATTATTGCAACCAAAACTAAAGTATTTTTTTATTTGAACCATAACTTGTTTTGAGACCTGATTCCCCTTGAAAACGTTGAACCCTTTGGTATTATATTCAATTAAATCCTACGTTGTATTTAGACTTCTTTCCTTCACCTTCTGCTATTTATTTTAATTTTCGGAATTGTAACCATGTGTACACGTTATCATTTTCTTTTGTTAAATACAAATAATAAATATTCTCGTGCCCGTAAACATTACAAATTCATCGAATTTTATTTTCTTGACAAAAATTCAATTTAAAATATTTGCTAATTAATTATGCTAATTTAGCTCGATATCACAGTGAATGGTTAATAAATGTACAGAGTACAACTATTTTTAGTGGAGATAGAATTGTGCACTTTAACTCTGTAATTATTTTTAGTAGAGGTTAGAATCGCACATTACAACATTACTAACACTTCAGAAGATGAGAGTTCGAAATTGGTGACACGTGCTGGCATATAGTTCCAGAAACCAGCCATGTTTTCTATATTATGTTTAAATAATTTAAATCTAGCAACAAAACAAAAAAATCTAGTAGGAAAAGCAAGTTTTTAATATATTAAAACGTTTTTAAAAATTAACATACTAAATGAATGTATGAATGTCTATGTTGAATGCACAATGTTTGTTATACACTCGTTTATTATTAAACATAATTTAGAGAAAGATCCAAGAATAGTTATAATATCCCTATATACCCTGGTATCTTGAAAAGAAAGATTTGACTAAAAATAATCTTTTAACATATGTACGTTAACAATACAGTTTCCTAAAATATAAGTTTCCTTAAACCCGTTATGAGCGATAAGTGTGTCGATAAATGTGTGAACAACACTAATATTTTAAAATGTTCCTTATTAGCGGGATAAGTATGTGTCTCAAGCGTGTGGAAACGAGAACGAATTTAATACCTTCACGATGATATGAGCAAAGGCATAAGAGCATGAATGTATTTGTAATTGGCGGATTTGTAATTCATTTATTTCAAAACTAGCGACATGTGTTTTAACATAATTCAGCAAACATACCATTTTTATATTTTTTCGTGTTCTGTGGAAATTTGTATCCTTTATCTGTTTTTTAATAAACTAATAACCAATTGGCTTACAATTTGAGGATTGAAATTCCACATTACATTTCAACATTTGGTGAATTTTTAGCTGTGGTATCTCAACTATACTTCGCCAAATTATATTAATGAACGTTTGTTTGTAAATAAATATGTGTTTAGATATATAATATGCTTCTGTATCTGTATATATCCAAAATTATATATAATAAAGGATTGAAACGATGTTTATCTATAACTCATAAAAATGAATTCATTCATATAATTCCAGTATACCAACATAATTTTTTATTTCTTATGCGTTTAAGCGCGATTAAGCGCATATTTATTCAGCGGTTAAAGTAAATTATGCTGGCCGAGTCAATACTATTTTAAGGGGTGACAGAAGTCATTTATATATAAATGATCTAAGTAAATATTAGTACCAAAACTTGTAGTTTTTGATACAATAACCATATTTAGTTTTTTTATAATACAGTGGTAAAAGTTGTAACCGTTTCTTGTTTATTTTCCTTTAATGCATCAATCTGGCATTGTTAAAAAAATCGTTATTTTTAAAAAGAATAGTCTAACATTTCAATGATAAGACTCATTGAAATGTTAGACTTTTCTGCAATTTTTGTATTAAAGAAATTATAATTCTATGCATATGAATGAATTATTAAACTTATAAGTTGTATTCTATCTAATCACAAACCATATTTTCAGCTTTTTACTAATTTCTCTAAATAATACAAAGAACCTATTTGTGGATTACTTGCTTTTACTTACAAACTAAAACCAAACAATAACTTTTAAAAAGGTGACTTTTCAGTTTATTACCATATTACTATAAGAAATTATTTAAACGAATATTTTACTGACAGTAGATTGGAAGAAAAGGGCCAATAATATATTTTGATAGGACGCCAAATAAAAGGGCTTCTAACTTTTGCACCTAGCGAAGGGATTAAATATCGTGGTGCTATTGTATATTTAACCTATTTGCATATAACTGATATTGCAGCTTAAAAGGATTGCTTGAATTCACAGAACAGCTAGTAAATTGACAAAGCTCCATAATTTTGAGGTACATATTTTTATTTATACTTAACGTTATCCACGTGTATATAATATAATTTGTTAATTTAGAATTATTTTAATGAATCTATATTCGAATAGTACATGTAAAATGTTAAATAAGAAATCGTTAATTTTCTTTAAATTGATATTAACTGAATGCCTTTAAAATAATGAATTATTTATACTAAAAATTAAAGCGTTTAATTATTTAAAGTTAGAACTTATAGGGTTCCATATTGTAGCTGGATGTCATAAAGAGTTAAAGGAAAATTTGGTAAATAGTATTGATTTTAATTTTTAATGCACTGTAAATACCTGTCAACATTGAAACTTAAATAAAAATACAAGTTCTATCAATAGACAAGCTTGCAAGATATATTTTTATTGAAACAGTTGACAATTAACTGAGTGATATATTTCGCTACAAAAAGTTAAAAAATCGCCCAATGTGCGCCATTTGTGACATCAAAAATAAAGGCTAGATTTCATGCTTAAATTATAAAACGTGAAGTGTAATGTTGAATAAGCCCCGTTTGGTTTCTGCATCTGCGAACAATATAACTAATACATATAGAGATATATACGTCCTTATACAAATATCTAGCTTGATTTGGGTAAATTTGTCATCGCAATTTTATTCGCACCGAACCCAGTTGTGAAATCCAAACAGTACAATACTATTATATTTATTGTAAAGTTTAAAGTTACCATGATGTGATGATAGAATGGTAAATATTATTTAACCAAATTTATTATGCAACTAATCACACAATATCATAGAGTGATGAAAATAACAAGGACTAAATATAATGAGATGAATTTGTTCTCATTTTCTACATATATATAGCATTCAGTGGGGTTATCATTTCTATAAAGAGAGAGAAAAGCAAATTTCCACATATTTTTATTAACATATATGTACCAGATGTCTTAGTTACCACTTTCTTGAATCAAACTTTTGTGACATTTTATTTTACAGACAATTGTTTAAAAGTGGAAATGAATAATGCTAAACACCGTTTGCCGAAATGTTCTGAGATTAATATTGAAAAAAGAAATTACTGCAAAATTAACACTTTTTTTTACAGCCGATATTAATCTAGTTATTACAGCCTATAATCCTACTTTTTTACTAAAAATCCATTAATTCCCTTATTACATTTTGGTGGACGTCCTTAGTATTAAGGTAACGTTTTTTTTATATAAAACTTCAGTCTGGGGAAAATAAAATGGTCAATATAGCTTTGGTTTGGTCAATACATAAAGTAAAGACAAGAATTTATTTCTCGGCTAAAAACGCTTCACGATTCCAGCAGAGAGTGGTTGAAATGGATAAAAAAATTTCAGCACAGCTTTCTAACCAACTTCATCGAATCCTGTTGTATTACTACTCCAAGGGACAAATTTCTAGTCGATAATCCCTTGCGCAAACGAAATATTGTATTGATATAACTTTTTAACCTGCTCAGTTTCATCAGCTTTCATCGGTCTCGGCTTATAGCTTAATCGTTCGAAACTTTGCCATTTGATAGATGGCTTACATAACTTACATCACTTACCATTTTTAAAATAATTACTTGGTATTAAAATACTTAGTTGACATTCATTCCTTTAATAGATATTACATTGCTAGCGCAAATATTTGTTAATCTGGAAATTGTGTTAATTGTCTATATTTGATAAATTAAAAAAAATTAAAGTTAATGAATATTTAGACTCTGTGATGGAAATATATTCCATGCTAGTTGTACCCCAAGGTTTCACTTGCGTGAAATTCGGAATAATAATGTTTTTTTCTCTCATATATTGCTCTTAATTACTAAATTTTATTAAAATCCTCCAGTAGATTTTTCGTGATTGAGACAAAAATAACAAGTAAAAAGAAATTTGAAAAAAGGTCTTTTATTCCATTTAATACGCTAAATCAATCACTATTTTTGAAATATTTTCCACGTGTAGAATTTACTCCATTACAATTTTATTATAAGCGGAGATAAATTTACGCTCGTGTGCGTTTATTCTGCAATATTTTGCTGTTTTTACAGGCGCTTAGTATTGTTATTAAACTCTTTGGAGGTATTAACTTAAAATTTTATTTAAAAAAATGTAGTGAAGTGAAATACTGAAATGAAATATAGTATTGAAACCTGGATGTTAGTTGTGTAATAAAAAAAACTATTTTAAATCTCCTTACATACAATTCCTGCTTTCTCTTTTGTTTGACAAATATTTTTATTCTTATTTGGATTTATTCCACATATACAGCTGAGCGATAATATTCACTATATCAAAATATTTTGTGAGTGATGGATTTATTTGTGGCAATATAAAGCTATTTTATTATTGTCTAGATTAATTCCTGAATAGAAACTACTGAAACAGAGAGAAAAGTTTATCGAGAAAGCAAAACATTTTATCTATCATAATAATAAATTTTCTGTAACTTTGGGCACGTGTAGAAATGTCGGTGTACCTATGGTTAAATAGTTATTAACAGATACTATATCAGTTATTTTTACATGCCAAGTATATATACAATTAAAAAAGTATAATTTAGATACTAAATTATACTTTGTTAATTGTATATATACTTGGCATGTAAAGAAAACTGATATATTAGTGCTTTAGTCCTTCAATATAACTTATTCCCTTTTCTCGAAAGAATTTTACTTTTGTTCGGGCGAACTGAGGTTTCAGCTGAAAACTGAGAACTTACTGAGATATATTTTCACATTTTGCTGGATAACATAATTTTATTCCTCTAATTACTCTTTAATGTGTACAGGTCATTCCATATGAAATTGTCAAAAAATATTTGCGTTAAAATTGTTGGAAAATAATTTTTCAGAAACGCTGACAATATATTTTATGTAACATTAATAACTTTAGACAATTAGAGAAAACAATTTTATAGGGAAAAAGTTTAAAAAGGCATCTAGCATTTTTTTCGTTCTTTCATAATGTTTTTATAATAAAATAATTTTCTAGAATTATCCCTTTATTTTCCGGGATTTGAAAAAAAATTATTAAAATAATCGGGTTCAGAATCTCAAATTATTAACATATCTAATTTCTTCAAAAGAAACAATTATTACACAAAACTACAAACCAAGAAAAAATTTAACATTGTTTTAAGAAAATAAATGCAAAACAAAATTTCGAACTGAAGATATGACCGTGGACTTTCTTTTATATGAAATATAATTTAACTTTGGAAAGTTTCTTTAAATAATTAAAAAATATTTTTACATAATTTTTCATTAAGCACACTTCTTATACATAAATTTAATTCTTATAAATTGTAAAAATTAAATATTCGAAAATGAAACTTATCAATGGTCTTCTCTCTATTTATACATCTGTGATCTTCTTTTTTTGTTATTATAAACTACACACACATATAAACTACAAAATACTTTCCGATTATTTTCATATTTCCTTGCATCTTTGATATTAATATTTATATATTTAATGGGGTGAAATAAATGTATACCTTTCGGCACAATAAATCCAAATTATTGAAATTTAATTTAAATTTATTTTTTAATTAAACATAGAAAATGAAAATAATTATGAAATTACCAAAAATAATCATTTCAAAACAAAACTTAAATTTCTTTTTCATATATTTAGATAGTATAAGCTATACTCGATGAGAACCTAACTGAGAGTTAACCATAAATTATCGACAGCAGTAAATACTCGTACAATGCATACAAACCGCCAGTAAATGTAATAAGTAAGTTCAGTTTGATCGGTACTAATGATTCATGATTTATGGAAACCGATAGTACGTGTTTAAGTTATATTTTCATACCTAAATTAGACATAAATAGTAAAATAACACGTCTCTTTAATTTCCGACAAGTATTTTTGCGTTTAACATACATGTTGTAATTAATGGTCCTAATTTTTTTCTTTCAGTTTTCCGTCTTCAATATATTATATTGCGAATAGGTAATTTTATATTAATTCTCTAATTTTTTCACTTATAGAAACTATGAAAATCACTAAGGGTTATATGCTAGTAGAATTTTATTTCTGATTACATGAAAAAGAAAAACAGGCAAGAAATTTTTGAACGTGTTGAAATTTTACTGACATATTCAAACTAACTTGGAAATAAGGTAAAAAAAAGTTAAGTTTTACTAAATCTTTGTGCTTCGAATAATTAACCTGGAATGTTTTGAAAATTCTCTAATTATTAACTTAAAATATCTAGATTTATAATAAAAAGACGTCACTTATAAGATTCCGAACCTGAAGAAAAAACAGAATAAGGATTTTATTATTTTACTTTCTCGGA
Organism: Druceiella hillmani; assembly: GCA_039881145.1. NCBI lineage: Eukaryota > Metazoa > Arthropoda > Insecta > Lepidoptera > Hepialidae > Druceiella > Druceiella hillmani. The sequence continues at coordinate 20,836,415 of JAYKKI010000038.1, read as the reverse complement.
AAACCATAATTACGATTATATATGTATATATATATGTATATGTATATATATATTTATATATATATATATATATAATATTAAATCTCATTTCCGCCGATAATACTAGAATGGGCAAGTTAATTTAAAGCCTTTCAAAGGAAAAAATATATGTGAATACTATATATGTATATATATATATATATACACACACACACACATACATATATATATATATATATGTATATATATATATATATATATATATATATATATATATATATGAGTATAAAATAATTATTTTAGAAAATTAAGGTAATACGATTTTTTCTTGAAAACGGTGCTAGCGATATATTTGTACCGTATATTAATTAAAAGTTGTAGCAATTATACGCGTTACAGTATGGAAGAAACCAAACAGTTTTTATTTAGAGCAGAACTTGGAAATTGATATCTATATCTGATCTTTTAGATCTTTAAAAATATAGTGTTTTCCGCTAAACTAGATGAATTATTTCACTGCATATTTTTCGTGTGCTTAATATATAACTTCCCTTAAAGGACACTGGAAAGTATTAGGTCGACTGTGCCACTCAGATATTAAATTCCTAACTTTGTTGAATATTATCAGAAGAACTAAAATTACGAAAGAACAGGAATAGAATCACCATTTACAGAGTTGCATATTTTTTATTTTAATTGTAAAAACAAAGCTAATTTCTCAGGGGCATATTACATTCATATTATATTCATAGTGATTATGGTAAAAGGAAATAATAAGTATATATTTACACAGATGTCAAATACTCTTAATAAGATTTTTGTTCTGAAATTATATCAATAGAGATATTGACTATATTTTTTTGAATGAGTTAGCTCTTAGTTGCAATAGTAGAAATGATTTGTCCTAAAGTTGTCGCTTTTGCAACTTTATAACTAACTCCATGTTTCAATAGAATGCAGCACAGGAACCAAATTTGTATCGCCAAAACAGCTGATCAATAAAATCAGATAAGATAGAATCGTCTAAAACGCCAATATACGTGTCATGACCATTGTAGCTTTGGTAGTTTGAAATGTTTACAAATTGTCTTTTCATCATTTGGCTAGTATGATATTTTTAGGTGAAATATCGATTCGGAAACTTATTACTAACACACACTCATATATACACACTCACAAACATTGAGAGTTGTAATAAGAAAATAAGGCTGGGCGCTGAAAAAGGATCTATGAATTTCATTTTCTTTTATATATTTTATCGAATATGACTTAGATCGCATAAATTTCCTTCCAGTATAGGAAAAACAGAACTTTTATTTAAAATTTTCAGATGGGGATAGTCCCATAAAGACGATATTTAATATTTTTCTCAAAGCATGAGTAGCCTTCTGGAAGAAGTATTTGCGATCTCTTAACAAAGCGTTCGTTTTAAATCCTGAAAATCATAAAGGCTACTGAAATTAAATGTCTCGCATATTGTATTTTAAACAATTACCGGAAATAATTAAGTACGGTTTACATATTTTTTTTCCAATATCATAAAATCTCAAATATCTGTATCGTGAATATAGCAAACATTTATGGCGAGGCTTGCAATCAATATATCCCATCAGTAAAAGCAAAACAAAATAACTTGCCACGCCATCTCTGCGATTCTGATCGGATCCTGATCAGACTTTGCAACGCTGCCTTGTACCGATAGTGCGGACTCTGATCTCATTTCTTTTTATGATACCCATCATTTTATTGTGACAAAAATTTTCAGGCAGTTAGTGAAGATATTGTGTCGAAGATTGTGTATTCTTTGAAGTTTGAAAGTGTCTATATAATGTATATAACTTATAGCAATCTTCATAATTTTTAATCTTAAGAAGATTGATGGAGATTATTTTGTTTTTAATTATTATTTGTAAATAAAAGCTATTGGCATTCTGTAAAAAAGTTTAGCAACTCAAATTGAGACAATATTTCAACAAAATCTACCAGTAGCTCTTTAACATAATACATAATTTCAAAAATACCACAGTCCTCTAGCTGAAATTAATTTTTACACAAATTATTTTTTTTTCTTTTTTACAATTATCTCTAGATATTTTAAAACTTTATGCATACTACGAATTTTTAAATCTTTAACCAAATCGTATAACTTAGGTATTATAACACGTTTGACTCGAGGTATTTATATTTGTTTTAGTAAAAAATCAGCAGTTAATTATTTTTAATAAATTATTTGAATTTAGGCAAAAATTGTTAGCTCTAGGATATAAACGATATGAAGCTTTGTTAATATAAAAAATTGGTCGTATTTTTAAATAAAACTAAAATAGTACTTTTGCTTGCTTCGAAGTAACATGGATTAGTTCTCTTTATCAAACTCCATTTCAGATAGTCTTGGGTAACAATGCCAAGCCACTGTCGACCATAATGCAGTATGAAAATAATAAAAATTTTGTGAGAAACACTTAATGTAGGGTTATTTTACATGACCTTCATCTTTGAAACCGAAGATGTCTCTTTTGTGACCCATGAAGTACAAAAATTTTAATACCCTAAAATATTTGACGCAAAGTTTACATGATACCAAATAATTATGTACAAAAGAATACTTGGAAATGTAAAATTGACACGTGTAAATATCAATCAAGTTTAATGTGAAGCTTGTGGACAGGATTTCATTTAACTTGTGGATTGGATTGAGATCACAAATAATACAAAAAATTAAATATTATCTTAATTTTTTTGTTCTTTTTACTTGTCAATATATTTTCCAAACCTGCACAATTACTAATATATTGTTTTGCAAATATATTATGTTCAAAAATGTAATATAACCACATCCATTATGTATCTTATCTTAAGGTATAGTAGAAACATAAAAGTTCAAAATATATTGTTGGAAATACGATAATTTCTTTTTTGCAATTCTAAGACTGTTGAAGAAGTTCTCAGACTGTCTCAATTCAAGACAGGAAGCGGATCATAGTGCAAGCGCCGCCGCCGGCTAGCAGACTATTTAATTTTATTCATTTCACTTCACGCTTATAACTTGAACTCGAAACAGCGTCCACTGCGATACTCATTTACATTATTAAAGAAACTTAAACACATTCTATTTCATATCCAATCTTAAAAGATTTAGATTTACTCCGAGGCCACTTAATTCCTGGAGACATCGGCCTGAACACAATAATTTTAGCCACTGTAACACAGAACAGAAAGCAGTTCCGGATTTCAATAAACCAACTGATTCCGGACGATACAAAAGGAAATGCTATTATTTCTTTTTTATTATAAGTTATATTCAAAACTATCTAAATTATTCTTTATATATTTAACAAGAAATGAAAACTTCGTCGAGTACGGTACTCACATCGAAATTAAATTGCATTTACCAACGTCACACCCTAGTACTGTGAACGGCATTTCGCGCGCATTTTGTGCGTAATTAAACGTTTAAGACTTGGGTTCGGTTTCATATGCAAAATTTTATTTAGTTCATTTTTAAGCTAGATTTAGCAATGTGTGAATAAACTGGATAATTAAATGGAGAGAAAAAAAAATTAAATTATTTAATTAAAAAACAGTGTTATAAAAAGTTGTCCAGCTAAATTTAAATAATATGTATTTACTATGCAAAGTATATTAACTAAAAATTAACAAAAACGTGGCTCGATTTCAGGTATATATTTGATTCATTAATGAATTGAAAGGATTCTATATCAATAGTAAGTAAATGTCACTATTTAAGATCGCCGGAGTATGACGGATCAGGCAATTCAGTCAACTGAATTTATGGAACGAATTTTAAATTTGCTTGGAAAATTCTTTGCAAACTAACATGTTTGTGAATTACTATTTCTAATCATTATTTGGCATTAAAACTGTTGAACTTTAATCCCATAGAAGATCACGTTTCATTTTAAACCATATTGCAAAAAAAATTAAACCTTAAACTTTATTAGGCCAACTCGCTGACAAGCGAGATATATTAATAACAGGCCTCAACAAAATTAAATAACCCTTTACAAGTTGGAAAAACTTAAATATAGATAATATGAAGAAAATTCCTTCTTTCAGCGATTTTAAAATGTTCTTACGAATCACTCACCCATGCTTCAAATGTTGCACTGCAGTAAAAGAAAAGCCCAAGTAGGTTTTTTTCTGTGAGGAACTGTATTAGTCAAAATTCTTAATAAATTTCATAATAAAGCTTCTCCTCTCGTGACTTATTCCATGCAGGTATTCAATATTTAAAAAAAAAATAAAAACTTAGAAAGGAAACCGAATTTATTCCATTTGATGCGTAACCTATTTTTGTTTCCAGCATCAATAGCTCTAAACTTTGCATATCAGAAAGCTGTAGTTTTAATGTATGTTCTTTAGTTATTAAATATAAATTGAACATTACATGTTTAATGATCCCTTCTTACAATTAAGTCTTTATCATTACTACTAATATTTTCGATCCGATTTGCTGATTCTGAATTATAGAAACTCTTTTATATTAATATTTTATTATGAGTAAAAATACATCCATTTTACGAGCTTCTAGATACAGAATAAAAAATATGAGATCCAAGTGTACAATTTTACAAAACTCCGAACTCAGACCTTGGGTGGTGGATAGTTGGAATGATAGACAACAGCCACGTTATTTAAAAAAATATTGGGTGTGATATCAGCAAAAAAGTTAATAAAATCCTTCAGCATTTTTGGAGCTTCGAGAATTGTCCGATTTTATGATTCCTGTTACAAACGGACATAAAACATGCAAACCACATTTTACTAATAACACTAAATACTTAAACGTGGATAAATTCAATTTGCATACCGTTTAGTTGAAGTAGGCTTTTTTCCTTTACAAGTTTAATTTCATAGTAAACTAACAAAATCAAACAATCGACAAAATACATTTGTTTTGCGATTCGTTCAATGCATTAAATTCGAAGTTAAGATGAAGGTTAAAATTTACGGAAACAAAAATTTTTTCATCAAACATTATCAAAAGGACTGGAAACAAATAAAGTAGACGGGACGCAAAAGTTACATCATATTAGCTCATTTTAATCTAAGGCAGATTTGGGCGTGCCGGTGATGCGGGAATATCCGACCAGATCCTTGGGAATGTAAATTAAACGTGAGCCAATGGTGATCGATTTAACTTGTTAACAACTAACTTTAAGTAGACAATAAAACTTAAAAGGGTTATTATAGTATTGCATCGTTTCTAAATTAATTTTGAAACACGGAAAATTTAAAAGGTGATTAGTAATCTACCTAAATGGATCTCAAAAATTTTATAAGATTCTTAAGATTTTTTTGATTTAAGACTCAAAATAATGGTTTGCTTAGTTATCAAAACTAACTCAACGGTCATATTTAAAAGCATATATGAATTAAATTTTTCTTTTTTTGTAATGTTACCTCTCGTAATTAGCAGAAAATACCCATTTTGGCCATTTTTGAGCATTAATATATTTTAATAAATGTATTTGACGACTGTAATGTATTAAAGATTTTACATAGGATTTATTCATACAGTTTTACACAACCATAGGTTTTTAAAAGCAGAAAATACATTAATGTGAAGAACAAAATGCGCATTTTGACACATTTATTATTCTTGGTTACACTTTTATGTTTCGAAATTTCAAGACCAAATTTCTTCAACGTTATTTAAGTAATCAGTTTTATGCGACGCAAAAAGGCTAAATTACAGAATAACATGGAAATATGTTACAAACTTTAGATGGGTTAAAGTATTATTAATAATGTGATTTATGAGCTAAGTCGAATATTACAGAAAATTTTCCAGAACGTTACGTTTTAATTTGTACAAAATAATACAAGGATTAACGACAAAATTCAACTTACATTTGTTCCTTTCAATAATCAAGAGTTATATTTTTTAAAACTGACACATACAACTCATCATCCAAGTATGGAAGTTGATGAAACGTGATATGAAAAAAATACCCTTCTAGTGTTTCGAAACCACTAAATTTGATTAAAAATATGATAGTTAACGACTTTCCATTTCCAATTAAATTTAAACAGTTAAATTTAATTCCATTTCCAATTAAATTTAAACAGTTAAATATTTTTATATTTAGTTTTAAATTGTGTTTGATCCAATAACGAAGTAACATTTAGGAATACAAATTTGGTAACCAATCCTTTGAAATGAATGGATCATATGAATTTTAAATGAACTGTTGATATGAAAATATCACATTTATTTAAACTGGGGAAAAATCAACGTTTCGAATCAAATGGCTAGTTGGTGTCAGTATGTTTCCATAAAGCTACGAAAATATTCTGCTTAGATTCTAAAAGAAATTTAAAGTAAAAATATTTTTTATAAAATATATTTTTTTGTGGTGAGATACATTGCAACAAATAATGCTGTTTTTTTACATTTAATATATATACTTAATAGAGTGTGTGCACCAGTAGTCGCGTACGTAAGAAAAAATTATTTTATTCAAATTTAACGTCAGACGCGCATTTTTTCTTAAATTTTTCATTTGTTGCTCATTGATAGTAATGGTAAGTTTTTATGAAGCAATAATCATTATTGAGGTTGAATGATCTATCAACTATGGTTATCAGATGATTAGAATTCTTTGATAGGTGCTAAATATTTGTTTGTAATTTCGTGAATCATTCCGTATTTTTCGTCTTTTCTCCACCGTATAAATGGCTGGGGGAGCCATTAGTAAAATTTGTAATTATTTCTTGTATAAGGTTTAAAATCAACTACTTATAGTGATAGATGGTAATGGAGGAACAATTATTTTGCTGGTAATAACAATTTAAAATTTGTGTAATTTAATAAAATGGTATAGTTTTTAATTTTAAAATATGTGTTCTCCTATTTATTTGTAATGTATTCTCTACATTCAGTGACGTTTACTGCTTTCTGTAGCAAGTTATTTACAAGTTACGTATATTCAAGTCAGTATTTCAATGTAAGTATTGCTTTTTTTTTATAGTAAAGTCTTTTTCATCAGATTTTATATGATTAACATTTGTTTTGTAATTTTCGTAATCTACAATGACTTCATTTTGGTGTTTCGATTCAACAATGTGTTTATAATTGGCCCTAGTACAAGCGGATTTATTTTTGTATTTCTGTTAAGACATTATTTCTGTCACTTTAATTATATAGCCGATTTTAAGTTGTCCCTTCCACTTAAAAATTGATTTTATCCATGGCTTAAAGGTAAAAATACCGTACTGAAATTGACAATCAGGCAACCAATTTTTTTTAATGTCAAACACTTATGGCACTGTGAATGTTTTCAAGCGACTTCTGTATACAAAATCCCTGTACTACTAAGGAAATATATACTATCATTAATACAGCACTTTTAATTATTATCAAAAAAATGCTTGCTGGCTGAAACAAACGATGATTTAGAGTAATTTAGTAAATTAAAACCTTACCTAACCTCAAAATTCGATCTTCAAAACCTAAAGAAACTTAATCTTACAATCAAAAAGTGATTATTATTTGTAATAGTGTGCCAATTTCAAGGTCTAAAAAATTTTTGCTTTTTCTGGTATGCGCTGGAACCGAATCACCACAGCACATCTTAATACATGTAAATAAAATTTTGCAAATGTTTAGAATTCTATATCAGAAAGAAGATTTTTTTAGATATTTTTATACATAGGTGAAGAATGAGTATTTTGGTTAAAATGAGCATGTTCTTCAATCTTTCAAAATATTCACTTATTAGAAGAAAATATAGTCTCACAATCACTATCATTCCCTAACTATATAAGTGAATTAACATGCTTCCATTCATATTTATTTCAAAGAGGAATTATATATGTTATTAGCGCTTTTGCGGCTCACACGACATATTAATTTTTAATCAATTCAGTTGAGATTTTATAAACCTGTTCTTGTGTTTATCAATTTTAAAAGCTGATAAAAACCAAAGAAAATATAATTTATTTCTATACGAGTATCTTATATTAAGCCGTCGTTTGTAGTCAGTCTAGAGTAAATTTTAACGATGACTGAAATATCAACGTTTTTAAGTTTACTTTGTTTGCTTTAAATAATGATTAAAAATTGTATTCTAGTGGTAAGTTTAATAATTTGTAATGTGATCTCTAAGGTAGGTCAAAAGGCAAAAACTACAGGAAATATTGTTATGGAATTTTTATTCAGGTTCAAATGTATGTTATTAGCGTATGCCGCAGTTATAAAATTATATCATATTATATATCAACACGGACATAGAAAAACTGCAGTTTTCAAAAACTGTTTTCTGCTTAAACCAATTCCATGAAAAAATATGCATAAGTGAGAGAACGCACGATAGACGGGAAGCTTCTTATTCTTTTTTATATAAACACATAATGGTGTAGTCTCCATTTATCTCCCTCCCCCCTCTCTTTCTCAATCACCGTACCTTTTTTCACTTCTCTCCCACAATAGGAACACAATATCAAAAACACATAATTGTTAATTTATTACTAAATCCAGCAAAAATATCCGTCACAACGTTTATTTGCTCTAAAAGCATCGCTTGATTCATCACTATTACAATATGATTTAGATTCAATTAACACGATAACATAACCCTCAAATTACAATAGATATTAGGTTTGTGCAAGTGTATATCGTCCGGGATTCGACTGCTGTAAGAATGAGTGGTCTCTGTATTAGGTATAGCTCCTATAAGAGAGAAAGAGACAGATAGAAGAAAACATCGAATCAGTTCGCCTAAGCAGCAGAGTGAACACAGAGAGGGTGCTATCGATAAGGAGCGCATCTATTTGTTTCTACACGCAGCCAAAGAGAGTATACGTGTACGTATACTCTTTTTTATGTGGCCGCTCCGCTAGTGTAATGTTACTTGTATCTCGTCTCAGTCGGTTTTTCTATGCTCACTCAAAATCGCAAAGCTCGCATTAAGAAGCTTCGCATCGAAATGGAAGATTTTATTCAAGCTTTAAAAGATAACATTACGTGTATTTATAATATATATATATATATATATATATATATATATATATATATATATATATATACATTAATCGTTTCTTTCAAACAGTAATATTTAATATACTTCCCCTTTTTTGTTGAATCGTTGGAATCGATTTATGTCTGACAAACAAAAGATTTATGTCGGTATATATCAATACACCCATGAATACACAACGAACTCATGCTCGCATGCACGAACGCACGCACGCACTCATGCTTGCACACACGAATGCACGTACGCTCGCACGCACGCACATAAGCACGCACGCATGCACGTATACATGTGTGTATATACAAAGAGATACAATAAATCATTTTTGCAGCACACAATTCATAACAAACAACTTTTATTTACTGCTAGTAAAATTAAATTGGCAAAAAAACAAATATATTCTTAGAGACACTAGCTTTTCCATTAATAATTTTGGCAAATTAGAAAAACGTTTACGTAAATTATTTGACACCTATTTAATTAATTTTGCGACTAGAAATAATATAATAAAATGAAACATTCACATGCGTAAAGAAAAAATTTCCAAATATATTGTAAATTTTATAAAACATATCAATTTTGTTTGGTCTCGGTGCGAAATTATTTCCAATTTTACAAATTTCTTACCGAACTGTTATTTGACCGTCGTGTAGGAAAAGGAAAAAAATTCTATTTCTTACCCTTGTTATTTTATGACAAGTATTATTCAGTAACTTGTCCGCTTTGAATTTAAAAAAAGCAAAGCTCAGAATTACTTCACGAGTTTTACCATAATCTTTTATTTCTGTTATTTAGCTAAATTTAGCTGATCAATTCATTGATCAAAGGCACAATTTTTTTGGTGACATGAATAATGGTGATGGGAGCTTTAATTTTTTTAGATACGCAGAGTAAGCTGTTGCGTGGATACTACTATGTATAGTTTGGCCGACACAAGTATTGATAATCTAAAAAGGAGTTACAATTACGTCGTGTTGATAATTTTTATGATAAAAATGGTTCAAATTGTATTACATTCGCCAAATTTTTACATCTTTAATTATTTACAAAACCTTACGATTTTTCACTTACTACACAACAGGTTCATTTTCAATTCCTCAATTAAAATGCTGATATAACAAGAAAGTTTTCGAAGTAGTCTATAAAAAATAATAAAAATTTACAATACTTCGAGTCTTAATTTTTTGCCGCCATGTTAAAAGTTATGTGAGTGTTTTTTATCCCGAATCGGTCAGTTAGTCAACTAGGTGATAAATAAATCAAATCTATGTGAAATTGGGAAAAAAACTATAACTGAAAAAATATAAAAACTTATTGAACGTAGGGAAACATCCCTAATGTTTCCCATAGGTTTTTATATTACTACTTCTGCGCTTCCGTTTGACAGTGTTTTAGAACGTGGGTGGTTTCTAGCTATTGTGTATATAGTAGCTATATATATATATATATATATATATATATATATATATATATAGATATATATATACATATACGTATATAAATATATATATATATATATATATATATATATATATATATTCATATATATGTTTATTGCTGGAGTTCCTTAACTTCTGAACATTTAAATATTTTAACTTTGAAAACCCTTATAAAGTCTATTTGGGTGACATAAAACATATTGAATTATTTTTTTCTTCATATTTCCAATATTTATCATTTACTGAACTGTGTAAAAGTTGATTGATATCCAATCACATTTCAATTGCAATTTCAGGTACCCAATCATATATAAGTACTCTAACGACCCTTCAACAACTCCGCCGGTAGTAATTGACCATTATCCCTTTTTCTGAACAGTGCCTGCGCTCCGAAGCTAGCCGTTAAAAGCTAAAAAAGAAAATTATTCGTTAAAATCGGCGCCAAAGAAGTTTTTTTTGTAATCGCCGAGTTGTGTCTTAATGATAGATAACTCAGTTCCCTATGGTTGTTTATGTTTTTTTTTAATAATTTTTAATAATAACTTGTTTGACAGATTCATTTTTATATACGTCGTTTATTACGTCGACAGAACTCATATTATTTTCCAACCTTCCAAAGTCTTCAGAATTGATTATCATATTATTATTTTCACAAGCAAATGAGAAGCATAGTGTTAACATTATTAAAATGACGTTACGAACACAGATTTTACTATTATTGCTCTCTTTTGTTTAATAAGTTAAATACTCTCCATTTGTATCTCTGAAGTATATTAGGTATAATGAAAATTTGTTGATCAATTTCTTCAATCTATTGTATTTAAATTGGGAATTGTGGTTTGCAATTAATTTCGGTTTAAAAATTTTTCTTTATTTATTTAATTAAAAATATAACTGAAATGTTATTGTTAATAACAGGATAAAATCTGTAAATAATACATTTCTAGTGTATTTAGTAAAAACATTTATATCACTAATAATAAAATTTAATTAACGTTAAAATACATATTCAATTTCATTGCAATTATTTATTTAGAGATCTCGTAGATCGAGAGGATTTATTGCAATAATTTATTTAAAGATCTTGTAGAAAATACTTCAAATTACCTTAAGCAGAATTTTATTTGCCAAAATGTACTTCCTGTGCATTGTTTATAAAAATAGACAAAATTTGCAATATTTACTAAAATACAGCAGAAAAATCTTTTATATTAACAATAAAAAAATATTATAACCGTGGAAAATTTAAATTTAAGTACTTAAAACACTATCGCATCAACTAAATAACTCCTACCAATATAATTTGACAAAATTGAGAACGATTTATTGCCTTTTTTCATGATAGTTATAATTATTTTATAAAATATTTCATTTATATTATTTATTAGATATTTGCTCATTAATTGTACCGTAGAGAGGACCATGATACATTTCAAATTCGAGCGAGAATTGTTCTGAACGGGCGCACTCACCAATGCGACGATTGGGGGCCATGGATTCGTAATCCCTGGCGTGACAACCGGCGGCCGCACAAATGGATCACTTAGCGGCATATAAGAGGGATCACGAGACTACCAAATCATAGTCGGAACAGTAATCGAACAATGGTAATCGAATAGTCGGAATAGTTTTACATTTTCTAATTATACGTAGAAGAAAACTTTGCAAGCGTAGTAGCCTTCCAAAAATTGTTGAGTTATATATATTTAGTAATACGTATTCAATTAGTTTAGTGTAGTTACTTATATTGGTTGCTGAACACATCGTAATTAAGACATTTATAAAAATTAATTTTGCAATTTTAAGAAAAATAAATATATATTGAATGAAAATAAAACATAATTTTTTGAACGTTTTCTGTTTGGTTAGGGGATTTTCATAAAGAAACGTTGGCCTCGAAGTTCTGTTAATGCAGCCTGCATTGGGCTATAAGGACGGAGATAGGATATGTGTCTGTGCTGTGTACTTGATTCAAAATAAGTACGTTAATAAATATTTACATAAGTCACGTATTCCATTAAACACACACGCATGTAAATATTCTAATATTCAATTGTAAATATTACATTGAACACGCATCGTTCTTTGGTAATTACATTCATATTAACGTAAAACATGACTAACTAAAACCGAAAAACAGAAAAATTGAGATTTTACATATTAATTAGTAGCGAAATGCAATACATTCATTTAACAATATTGTTGCTATTGTTCGTTTCACGCCCTTATTCACTTCTATCATGGAATTATCGCGTCGGTAATTGTGAAAACAATATTTCCATATCCAAATAAGCGAAATCCAAGAATTCCAACCATTTTCGAATTAATTTCAATTTCCGTTGTGGAATGTTAAAAAAATGTATTATGATAATTAACAATTAAGAAAAAAAGATATGGATGTCATCAATTAACCTGTTTTGTTTTCCCAATAGTGATAGCGAGTACCTGCTCGTGTACTAAGCACTTAACGGTAATTTAAATGAATAGTGAATAATTTCTTAAATGATTTTGAATTTGTTCTTTTACATGATGAGAATTTAAAAATTGATATTTGTAAAATGTTTTGTGTTTAAATTTATAATTTCGTTTGTCCTACAATTTAGATCAAATATAAATAAAATTCGCTATGAAAGAAATATAAATAAAATTCGCTATGAAAGTCTTTATACTTTTATGAAAGTCTTTAAACTAAAAAATATAAATAAAATTCGCTATGAAAGTCTTTAAACAGGAAAGTGTTTGCAAGCGTGAATATGAATACCGATATTAATTTATTCGCAAACAATAGTAAATAGGACTCGTCTACATAAAAATTTAGAACATTTCTGCAAAATTAGGAACAAATATGCTGTTTATTATTACTTTAAGTCGCACATGGTAAGATCTAGGATACAAATAAATAGACTTAAAATACGACTTACATAATCTTCAATATTTTACATAAGAGGGTTACAACCTTATGAATAAAGAGTGTTCCTCTCTTTATTCATTGCATCAAAATCACTCATTTATATCAATGCCAAAATTTATTACTAAAGGGCCTTCATAGTTAATTAATTTTAACAATTAAAAACACAGACTTTATATTTAATATGATTCTTTCATTTTCAGGCCTTCAGACATTTCGGAAGACTAGTTTACCCAACTACGAGTTCCAAACTAATCCTTATTAAGTATTTATAATAGTACCTTTTTACTATTGAGTTAAACATAATTATTAATTTCTCTCAAAATATTTCTAATATTTTGATTGAGGATACTTCTTGATCATTCGATGTTTTATATTACAGAGAATGTTTTTAATTCTAGAGGTTATAATATTGGAGAACACATAATTTTTGATAATGCTCGTCACGCTGGAATTACTTTTGATCTCGAACAACGGTCTTGAACTTTAAAAAACTAAACTTTAATTGGATTGAATTCAAATATTTAAGTTATATATGTAAACAAATCCAATATATTTACATTTTTAACAATGACATTTACACAAATTATGTAAATATGGTTAAGTTTGAAATGGATACAACCCCAAATCTATCATTATTTACATAAAAAAATAATAATCTGGTATTTTAATTGTTGATTTGGTTTAAATTATGGGTATAAATACATATTTTCGTAAAATTTTTCACCCGTTCCTCATGCCGCCAGCCCTAGTGGCCAAATGTGCTCTTTTGTTTGTTCTTAACACTAGCTTTTCAACATCCATGTTAACGTCTATTGCTCTTTTCAAAGTACGTCCAATTTCCATTGCGTTAACTAAGCGAGCAAGGCCATACTTAAATCCTTACATTATTTGAGAATTTTATTTCATTCAAACTATGTAAGAGGCTTTCTCAAAATCATTCCTATCGTTTACAATTTACTACATCAGGTACTTTCTGGTGCAAAAAGCATTTTTAAAAGCCACCTTCTACTCAAAAAATAACCAAATCATGCACTTATGTAATTTAAATCATTTTAGAACACTTCGCTGTTTAATAAGTTGTTTCAGCCTTAAGTAACACACATAAACTTCAATTTCTCTATGTTCATCAAGTTAGTACTAAAGTTTCTTCTGGATTAATTTGGTAAGGACCAAAAAAACCAAAAAGAAATTTGTATTTGTATTCTATTTTTAAAATACGCCAATTTTTTTTCCACCTCAAACCCTGTAAAATTCATGGTATTCCCTGCATCTAAATATAATTATATAATTTAACATAGCTTATCAATTTAATGAACATAAAAATATTATCAAAATAATGGAAGAAATATTTTCATTTATGACCATATTTGTTTATTTGAAATTTAAAGTGTTTTTAAACAATCAAACTGAAAAAAAATGTTTATCGAAGACGCTTATATTTCGATGGTTATCTAGAATAATTCAATCAAACATTTCTTCTGGCTTCAATTGCTAAGGTCATTCCGCACCATAGTTTAATTAAAATATTCCGTTACATTCATATAATAGCAATAAAATAATTGTTCTGATGATAATATTTTTAATTTGTATTAAGTGACGTCTGGAGGTAAGCGAAAATTTAAATAAAATATTCCATTGCATTCACACGAACATAAACATGTACAAATGAAGATAATAAAAGTGCTTTAAAAATATAAGTGCTTAGTTTACTTTTAAGGTGCGTTTAATGAGCACTAAATATTTTTAGAATCGGTGAAAGCGTCTCTCTTCTCTTGGGTACATACACACACCGACACACCTATGAGTCTTTTATGTCACTTTGCACCGACTCCAAAAGTCTTTACGGGTACCGATATTCTGCAAATTTACTTAATTTCGGAAGCGATATTCTACTGGAAAACTTTAAACTGAGTTTTCCTATTTTTATTTTATTCTTTGCAGTGTGCTTCTTGTGGAGTGTTTATTTGAAGACGCCTCAATGCTTTATTTATTGATGGCGGCAATTACCATCGACGAATATGATGTCAAAAGTAATGGTTTTAAACATATTCAAAGCTCCCACGAGCGTGCAAACTACGTAGCTAGGAAAGTGCCGTAATTTAAAAGCTAATCCTATTTATGCAAGGAAGTACTAACTTGATGAACATAGAGAAATTGAAGTTTATGTGCGTTTCTTAAGACTGAAACAACTTATTAATCAGCACATTAATGCAATGATTTGAGGAAATATTCCGTTTTCTTTTGATATTAAGTATGTCAAAACACAATATTAACTTTTTGAAATGAATTTGGTTTTCAGTGGACAGAACAGTAATCGAAGTATTCTAAAATGATTAAAATTACATAAGTGCATGATTTGGTTATTTTTTGAGTAGAAGGTGGCTTTTAAATATGATTTTTGCACCAGGAAGTACCTGATGTAATAAATTTTAAACGAAAGGAATGATTTTGAGAAAGCCTCTTACATAGTTTGACCGAAATAAAATTCTCAAATAATTGAAGGACTTAAGTATGGCCTTGCTCGCTTAGTTCATACTATGGAAATTGGACGTACTTTGAAAAGAGCAACAGACGATAACATAGATGTTGAAACGCTAGTGTTAAGAACAAACAAAAGAGCACATTTGGCCACTAGGGCTGTCGGCATGAGTGGCGGATGAAAAATTTTATGTAAATATGTATTTTTATTATATTTGTAGCCATAATTTAAACCAAATTAACAATTAAAATAGTAGATTACGATTTTTTTATGTAAATAATGATAGATTTGGGGTTGTATCCATTTCAAACTTAAATATGTTTACATAATTTGTGTAAATGTCATTGTTAAAAATGTAAATATATTGGAGTTGTTTACATATAGAACTTTAACATCTGAATTTAACCAAATTCAAATTTAGTTTTTTAAAGTTCAAGACAGATGTTCGAGATCAAAAGTAATTCCAGCATGACGAGCATTAAAAAAATTATGTTTTCTCCAATAGTATAACCTCTAGAATTAAAAATACTCTCTGTAATATAAAAAGTCGAATGATCAAGAAAAATATCCACAATCAAAATATTAAAAATATTTTAAGAGAAATTATTATGTTTAGCTCAATAGTAAAAAGGTTATTTCGTGACGGTTACTATTATAAATACTTAATAAGGATTAGTTTGGAACTCGTAGTTGGGTAAACAATTTGACCGAAATGTCCGAAGGGTTGAAAATAAAAGATCCTTATCATACATAAAGTCTCTGTTGTTAATTGTCAAAATTAATTAAATTTGAGGTCCTTTGAATCTGACGTCCCTTGAAAATAACTTTTGCCATTGATAGAAATGTGTGATTATGATGAAATAAGACAATTAATGACTTAGAAAGTGAAAGCAGAGGTAAAGAAACTAACTGTTATTTTAATGTTAAGAGTCACTATTTAT
Source organism: Druceiella hillmani (assembly GCA_039881145.1). NCBI lineage: Eukaryota > Metazoa > Arthropoda > Insecta > Lepidoptera > Hepialidae > Druceiella > Druceiella hillmani. The sequence continues at coordinate 20,819,667 of JAYKKI010000038.1, read as the reverse complement.
TGATAGGGCTGTAACCCTCTTATATAAAATATTGAAGATTATATAAGTCGTATTTTAAGTCTCTTTATCCGTTTTATATCGTATCCTAGATCTTGCGCAATCTTTTGCACAAGGTGTGCAAGTTTAAATAATAATAAACAGCATATTTGTTACTAATTTCGCATAAATATTCTAATTTTTAATGTAGACGAGTCCTATTTTTTATTGTTTGTGAAAAAATTCATATCGCTAATCATATTCAAGCTTGCAAACAATTTCCTGTTTAGAGATTTTCATAGTGAATTTTATTTTACTAACATTAATTATATTAACATATTAACAATAGTGTTAATATAACATTAATTATATTAACACTATTAATATGTAGTTTCATCCTCAATTATTTCGTATGCAGGTAAGATACGTTTACACTTATTAAAACCTTTAAATATAATTTTTTTATTGGTCTATTCAGAAAAATAATGCTGACCTTCTGAAATGTTTCATAAAATTATATAATTTAGTGCTAAAAATCGTGGGATATAAATATGCGAAGGCAAAAGTTGTTACAATATTATTGTTTCAACGGTTTTTCGATTGAATAAATAAAAAGGTGAGTACTAAAGTAACGTATAAAGGACTGTAGTTTCTACTGCTCTTTGAAATAATTTTTAACCACTGGTGGAACACCATGGTCTTAATAAGAGGTATTATATATAATAGTAGAATAGTTTAAATAAATGCTAATTAAAACGACAATTTAAAAAAACGCATTTTAATAAATCTAATAGAGTCGAATAAAACGGGAAATAGTCACAGATATAAGAAGCGTATTAGTTTAATTAATTCGGCCATGTACTTACTAAAATATACCCAAAATATCATACCTTGGTTGTATATATGTCCGTAAAATACTGATCTAAGTTAACCGAATAAATTTAATAATACAATCTAGTCAAACGCTATCTGGAGTTCGTTCAGGTTTTTCAAACAATACTTTACAAGTTGGAGGCGACACGTTGAACTTTGTTTCGATGTTAATATTTCGCAAATGGAAAAATGAGAAACTGTTAATTAAACCTTAATTTCACATTAAGTAAATTGAAAAAAAAAAATTTGGCACCCTATTTACCACACCCTATGGACGGACGGATAAGACGAAAATATCGAGTATCCTCGTTTTGCTACGAACCTTAATAAAAAATCGTATGTAATTTGTAAAAGCAAATAAAAGTAAAGTGCTGTACAGATTTTTATAAAAAATTTTAAAAAATCATAAAAAATCTAAAAAAAATGTCTTATTTTAAAATAATTTCCAACATTTGATAATACAAATTGATAAGTCATATTATCGTATCGTTATATTCATTTTCTAGTATCACATAAACTTCGTACAATATGTCAATTTTCATGTACATACTTTATTAGAATAAAACTTTCTAAACAAAAGGCACTGAGACCTATTTATTTTGAATTATAACAATTGTGAGATAAATATTAATGAAATTAAATCCCATTCTATCATGATAATACGGAAAAAGACAACAATTGGGTAAAATTTATTATAGAACGTTTATATACATATTTATATGTGTATGTATATATATATATATATATATATATATATATATATATATATATATATATATATATATATATATATAGTATCGTTAAAAAAGTCATTTAATTTGCTCATTAATTATCAGTAACTTGTGATTTTATAACTCATATTTACTTGAAAAATCGATGCAATAATAAATTTTATCTGTCGTCCGTGCGCGCCAGTGGCAATAATAGATTATTTATTACTGATTTTATTTCTAGGTAACCACAAAATATGTACGCACTTATAAGTGGCGAGCACTCATACACAAATTACCAAAATAAATGAATACTATGTTAATACAAAATACGCCCTTAACTTCGACATCATAGTTGCAAGCGTAACCTGTACATACTGCACACAACAATAATAATAATTCTCAAAATTCATACATACAAAATATATGCCGTTTTGTATTCTCCTGATGGAGCACAACTCAAGGTTTTTTTTTCGAATAGGGGTCGTGGACAACCTTTATACATATTGATATGTATGTATGCACATACATATATATATATATATATATATATATACACATATATATACATATATATATATATGTATATATATGTATATATATATATATATATATATATATAAATGTGTATATATTCGCACATACATACATAGAAACAAAACGCATCTTAAGGATATTCGTCTTAATGAAATTTCTTTTCCCATGAAAAATATAAATTTCAAATAAATATAAAATATGCACAATGACGTTATACTTCGATTCCTGTGAAATTGGTAATAATAGAATATACACGAAAAATAAAATACGTAAATAATCTAAATAAAATTTTATTTATAAAAAAACTCCCTTTTTGCAATTTGATATTTAGCCTAAATTGTAGGACAAAGATAATTATAAATTTAAACTCATAAAATATTTTACAAATATAAATTTTTAATTCCTCGTCACGTAAAAAAAAACATATTCCAATATCTTTTAAGAAGTTATTAAATATTAATTTAAATTACCGTTAAGTGCCTTGTACACGAGCAGGTCCGTACTTGCTATCACTATCGAGAAAACAAAACATATTAATTGTTAATGTACGAAATGGATAATTGATGATATCAACGTCTTTTTTCCTTAATTATTAATTATCATAAAACGTTTTTTTAACTTTCATCATAAACGTTTATCATAAACGTTTTTTTAACTTTCATCTTTCGTTTTTTTAAAGCATGCATTAGTATCTATCAGAGAATTATACGAAGAGGCTGCTGAAGCTAATAATAACAATTTGAAGGCATTTAGATGAGACCATACGCGATAAATTACTCGGGAACTTACTAATACCGATTTAATGAATAGACTCATGTTACAGTTAGACCTCTTCGTTACCAGCCTACGGAATCTTCCCCGAAAGAAAACGGATTTTGTAAATAGTCAGATATTAAGTTAGTAGTTTTGAAAATCTTGTAATTATTTTTGTAAGAATGTAAGAGTATATTTTTGTTATTTTTCTTAAAAAATTCAGAGCTTTTACCCTAATTTCAATGCCGTTTTTATTAATAATTTTGTGCTAATTGACCCATAAATATAAGAATCTTTTCCGAGCATTTTAAACGTTGTAAATTTGATTGTGTATGACATCAGTAGAATTTTGCGTAATAGAATATTGGAATTTATGTTGAAAATATCCAACGAAAAACATTAAAGTCTGTTCTTCCTTAATTCCAGATCTTAATATTTGAAAAATTCATGATAATTTTTTTGCTGTAGCTATGATTTTTCTCCATACAAATATGGAGAAAAATCGTATTTAATAGCTCAATGAAAGTATTACGGAACTTAAATATTCAAATTTTTATATGAGTTTAATTAGGTATAGAACACATAAATTTTTCTCGTATTTAACAATTTTTTTTCTTATTAAAAAGTAAAAATCCATAAAAACTATAGTTGATACATAAAGCGAAAAAGTTTGCCTGTTTATTTCCTTGTTTATGCTAATCTCTGGAACCACATAATTAAGATAATACTACGCTGATGAAACTGCCGGGCACGGCTAGTAAAATATAAAACGACAAACAGATTGCGATGAAAGAAAGTGATAGATATATTCCATCTAGATTTTAAGTCAATAGATTAAACTTGTAATAATAAACGTTTCTATTGAAAAAAAAAATTATATTTAAATATTTCATCTTCAAGACGTCGCATATTTTTATATTAAGTGTTGTTATAACAGCTTTATACAATCTTATTTGCATGTCGATATAAGTATTTAGGTTCTTTTACTACGAATTTATTTAACTATTCCTTTTAAGACATGTTGTAATAAGCAATTAGACACAATATCGATTCAAACATATTTTATGGTAAGTATATTCCTTGAAATAATAATACATATTGATTTAAATTCATTCATTCACATTCTTAAATAAAAATATATTTTTCAAAAAAGACATATTAATTTCAATTAGTGGAGGGAGAAATTCGAATTAGTATTTAACACTTTCAACAATAAATATCCTAAGTGCATCGATTCATATAAGTGTAAAACGATTAATGGAATGAATCGTCTATCTCGTTGTATCTCGTTAATGGAATTGAAAAATATCGTCGCATTATGTACTTATATTTACGAGTACTTCTAACCCACCCATTACGCTCACCACACGTTAGGCTAATCTACACTAAATACATAATTTTCTACTACAAATGATATACAAGTCCCTTTTTATAATGATTCCATTACATAGTTATAAGAAGAGACTTGCGTATCGCGTGCATGTATTTACAAGCGATTCGTGTATATCGTAAAAAAATATGGAGCTACAAAATCGTCTGCGTACCCTTATCTAGATCTACGAGCGTGTCTTATACCATAAACAGTTTCATAGCTCTCGTATAAAGTACACATTTTGCTTAGTCATGTTTACTTTACAAGAATTTGTTGTCGTGGTTATAGTTTACTGTAAAACATTTAGATACTAAAAAATAGAGATACTTGCAGGTTCTCGAATTATTGAAGATGATATCTTCCAACATGTTTAGATGTACCTTGCTCAAAAGTAGTAGTTTAAGTTAATACCTGTATTTTATATTTATGACACCACTTTCGCTATTTAAAAAATGTTTATAAAACTCAGAACAGTTCCTTTGTATACCACATAAGTAACATAAGTACAAATGTGTGAAACCACATTATTATTATAAAATGTTGTATATTTGAAAATTATCCTGTGTTATACTATATAAATATATATATATATATATATATATATATATATATATATATATACACACATATATGTATATATATATATACATTATGCGGTAAAAAAAGAACGGTTCTGAGCGATTTAAAGATTTTTTAAATAGTGAAAATGTTGTCATAAATATAGAACACGAGTTTTTACATATAGGTAGCTTATGAGCACAGTACATCTAAACTCGTTAGAAGATATCATCGTCAAGAATTCAAGAAGCTGCAAGCGTCTCCATTTCTGTAGCAATAACTATTTAAAAAAACCATAAAATGTGTCTTCCCGTAATATATCTGTAAATAAAGTTTATTCATGTTTAGATCTCAGCCCAAATAGATGGCGATTCGTGGTCAAGATAATCCTAATATTCCCTCATTACTCTATAGTATTTAAAACCATCCGCATTCGATACTAGATTCACGAAATCATTTATATAAGGTCTCGATGTACCATTATAAAATTTACTATTGCTTCTTGTTCCGAAGATTTTGATTGTTTTCTTGAAAATATTTCTTTAGCGTTTGCGCCACTGAGTTATGAAATTCACTGAATCCATATTAGAAATTCGTCCTAGATATACGCTTCAAAAACCTATCAGAAAAATATTTTGACTCTACACGAACTATTTTCTTTCCGTTGACATCCTGTTTTCCTTCATGCCTCATCTTATTCAGATTTTCCCTTATTAATAAAATTTTTTTATGAAATTTGTTATTTTGTTCAAATTTTTTTTTTGCCAAAATCATAAAAATATTATAGTTTACAGTCTCCTCTTTCTTAATTGTGGTTGACTGGAAGAGTTTACTCTTGTAGCAAGAAGTTCACCGTATATGCAAATATTGCATAACAAACAATAAATAGACAAAATAAATATAATACACTAATAAATGTTTAATGCATTGCTACATTTTACCAAGACCAGTGAAAATATTCAATTTAATTTTTGTTTTATGAAACAAATAAAACCATCAGCCATCGAGCGTATACTTTCTGGCGTTTTTTGTAACGTTAATATAAAATTGTATTGTTGGACTTGTAAAGGTTTGTAATATTAAACTGCAGCTTTACGTACCACTTGCCACTCTTTTTCCAGGGCAAGAACGCGAGCAAGTTTATTTTAAAAAATTTTCAGGGAAAAGTGGTTATAGAATGTTTAAAAAATAAAAAAATGTTTACTGGCTTCTATTTGCACTTTGTACATTAAGTATACCACTTTTTTTAAATATTTTTAATATACAGAATTCACTCCGTTACAATTTAATTATATGTATAAACTATGAAAATAAAAGTATTAAACTCTGTGAATTTTTAATATCTTCCAGTAAAGATTATTGACAACCAATTTGTCTATAATTTGACGAACGAATTTATCATAACCGAGTTGGATAAATTTATTCAACTAATAGGATTTTTAAAATTTATTTTAAACAGAACAATATTTCACTTATTATCAAAACACTATCTACAATTCTAAAGCATTCTGGTTTTCTTTACTTACAGTATTTTATAATAAGTAAAAGCTTCAGGTGTAACATCATACTTACATTGTGTAACATTATACATATATACGAGTACACATTTCAATTAAACGAAAAATATCAACAAACGAGAATCACATTGGTAATACCTAACCTATTAGTTAATTCCTAAATGAGCTTCGAGCATAAAAGAATATTACTTTAAAGCTTTCGGCTTACACCCAGTTTACTAGAATACACATACATCAAATATTTGTCTATATCGAGTCTAATAATAAAAATACAAGTAAATACATGCAGTCTTTGTAAATATTCCAGATTTGTCCTATATCGCCCCCGTGTATTTAGAGAGAGATTTGACTGGGAATATAATGGTAATTTTTTTCTCTCACAATATATTTATTATACGAAAATTTTTGATGACAACAACTTCCGGATGAGTGAAACAGAAAATTATACTCAAAGAATACTTTTATTTTTCGATAGTTATTGGTAAAGTGACATAAAATAACAGTTTGAAATTTTATCAATCTACAATCAATTTGTATATAGTGTCCATATAATGAAATAATCATGACTTGGCTTTATAAGAGAAAGTAAGCTTTTTATAAATTCACTGCATTCTTATATTATGTATGTAATTTAAAAACTATTTTTTTAATTATCCCGTTATTTAAACTATTTAATATGTTATTCATAGTTACATATATTTATTGCTGGAGTTAATAACAAAATTTAAATGGTTAAATATTATAATATGTGTATATATAGTATATATAACTCATTATGTCCAGAATGCAAGCTATGCCAACAATAATTCCACATATGAATAATTTAACCTAATATAATATCTACATGTGGTTCATTGATTTTTACGTACAAATGCTTTTTTTTCCTCTAACTACAATTTAGTTGTTACGTCGCAGACTAATTAAAGTAGGTGAGGTGAACCTGATGACCAAGGGTAGTTATTTTAGGTAAGATTGTTTTTTTCTGTAATTTGACTGATCGTACACAAACCGTATTTATTTATTTTTAAAAGTAAATTATTCGAGTATCCACAATTAAAATACTTGAAAAGCGTGATTTATATTTACATGTGTTTAGCATGATTTAAAAAATTGTAAATAAAGCCAACGTACAACGTAACCTACCTCGGCTAGTACCATGTCATACGTAGGACATATTGGAGATTTTGGGGTAAAACAAAGATATTTAAACAAATTATTAACTTCCCTATACTGAAAATGTTTTATTAAATCTAGTAAAATATTTAAATTGCAAATTCTTAAAAGAACCAACATAACGATTTTAGTTTTGTTTTACTTAAACAAAATATTTAGCACGAACAAATAATTTACTTACAATAACAATAATTTACTTTAGTCACTGTTTTGTCACGTGGCAGTCGACAAGTAGGACTAGTAGGCTATACATTAACACACAAAATATAAAGCAAATCCACATTAAACAGATACCTTAATTTTAAATTGTAGAAAATAAAATCTTTAGACAATTAATTTTATATACTATAATAATGTCATTCTTTTTTATTTTTCAGTCAGTCCTTAGGCTAGCTTTTATAAGAACATTAGCAATATATGTGTTAATTAGTGTCAGTCTTACGCATGTAGAATAAATTCCAGTTGTTCTGAATCTTTGGAACATACTAAAATTGATTCGTTGTGTTAAATTTTTGAGGCGTTTTAATTTTTTATTTAATGTCATTAATCGGTGTCAGATTTAGATCAGGCTATATTTTGAGTACACAAGAGTTCGAGTGAATATTTATCAGGCTATTTTTTGAGTGACTTTTGCATTAATTTCAGCAGTATATCCTCTGCAGATATTAATTCTACCTTTCCAATAAAATGAGAACCTTCGTATACAAATATAACTTAGTCTCCAATGTTGTAATTTTCTTTATTAATATGTTCAACCTGAAGGTTCTCTATCTTACTGTCATTGAGGAGAAGTCTTAAAATGTATCAATAAACAAATAGTTGTGACAATCCTCACTGGTTTTCGATTCTGATAGGATACTTTTTTTGGCCTTACTTATAATCATGGATTTATTTTTAGCCATAACTCTATTTATTGCCCATAAATTTACAAACTGCCTCATTAGATTTCGTTGAAAAAAGTTTTTTGGATTTTATATTTTTAATGTCTTGTTTTTCTGGCATACCTGTCAATGTTCAAGATATAACTTGCTACTCGCCAAGAGGTACTGATATCATTGGATGAACATGGATAATCCACAATTTAGTTTTATATGAATTCTAGATATCAGTTGCTTTTATATTACGAGGACATTTAGAAAGGATTTTCTCAAAATTAACAAATGTTTAGGTATTTTTATTAAATGACCATGAGCGAACCAAACTAATGGATTCAGAATTTATCAAGGACAATTCGTTCTTGTTCTCCCAGCTCTTAGTGTAGTTTTGTCATTCACTTTTGAAAATTAATATGTATTTTAAAGTCTTTTAAAGACAGTCCAAATGATAAGTGTGCTGCATCCTTGATAAAGACAAATAGACTGCGTTTTTTCTTACTATCAAAAACTTAATTAATTGCAAGATTAACGTTCAACTTGCTTCCAATTTATCTGTTTCCATACAGTGCTTTAAGTGATAACGCAAAATTGGTCTGAATAACCCAAAATGTTTCTAAGCACCAAAAAGTGTAAATAATTTCTCCTTTATCATTTCAATGACACTTGACAAATCGTATGTATTAATAGACCTCCTCTTCTTCTTTTCTTTACTTCGAAGCATAACTTCTAAAATATTAATACAATAAATAAATATTATAGGGCAATTTTACACACATTGATTTAGCTCCAAAATAGGTTAATACCTGTGCTACAGATACTAGACAACGATATATATAAGTAGATAAATATATAAATATCCATGATGTGGCCTCTGAAATATTAAATGTATTTCAATAGGAATTTAGCATTTAAATATAAAATATATAACAATACATCCTTCAGGCCAAAGAACAACGTCCAGATTGAACTCAGGCCACCGATCAAAGTAGAACTGATCGGTAGTGACCCCTTGGTCAACACTGCTTAAATGATAATTTATAGAGCATAAAAATAACAGACTTTAAAATATATTAAAAGTACTTACATTTTCGGCTTTTCTTCTAGTTTTCTTTCGAAACCAAATAATATAAACTTCCGTTTCTGTTTTTAAAAAAAAAAGAGCAGGTTCGAAAATGATTGACGAGATGATCACTATAAAATTTTATTGTCAGTTTTCAATAAAGATCTAACGAATAAATGTAACCTTTCAATAACTTCGTGGAAATCGCGAGAGATGCGAAACAGTTTTACAACTTTTGCATCTAGCACTTTATGCGAAAAGCCACAAAACCGGTTATAAACTTTCACCCCACTAGAGAAGATGTAACTGTTTAGTATACTGTATAAAAGCGTGGAAAGGAAGCATTTGAAAAATGTTTGTGGCGCGAAGGTGGAGTAACGACGTAACACGAAGTGTTTACGGAAATAAAATGTAACGTACCCGTATAAGCAATCGCGCCCATAGTTATTCATGTACTTACGAGGGCACAGCATCCACGTAGGTAATGTATTATATTCAATTCCGAAACCATTTTATTTCTCTGCGTAAATATTAAAAATAAAACCATGTATCCTACCGTTTTTCATAAGTTGTTGTTATGATTATGATACGAGGATTAACGTAAGAGACAACGCATTGGTATATCTCTTCATATTTAATTAATTATAAACGATTCTTTTGTAATATGGATATAAAAAGTACATGTAAAAACGCGGTAACTTTCTTATTTGATGTCGCCGATGCCAATCAGTAATGCGTCTGTGTTTTATTTTTAATTAATTACAACTTATTCAACAAAATCCGAACTTTATATTCAAATTACTGTCTAATGCACACCTTAGAAATTGTATTTATACGCAGACTGCTGCAAGAATTTTGGGACACCAAATTTGCAATATTTTTTTTAAAGTGAACCTTCAGTATACGGATTTAGATTGGTCAAATGTAATGTTGGGTCAAATACATAAAATAATAATATTTGGATTGTATATTCCTTTAACTGAAAATTTATTCAAGAAGAAAATAAAAATTTAATTAGTGAAAGTATTGAATATATTTGATAAATATTTTCTCTGTAATTCATGTAGCTGTTGTTCATTCATGTAGCTGTTGTAGTGAAGTTTTTAAACATAAAAACTTATTTTATTGTACATATCTTGCCGCTGTTGAACAAATAAAACTGTCAACGAAACCCCGTCTACAAAATGTAAACAACTTCTTTGTAATTGGTGAATAAGTGCATATGTTACGCACGAGCGCAAAAACAATATACGTGGAATTAAATCGACAATTTTGTCCTTAAATCAGTTAATAGACGCTGCCTTAGAATTCTAACGATATGTATATCAAATTGTTATAGACGATTCTAATATATCAAATTGTTATAGACGATTCAAATTGTAACGATATGTATGTAAAATTGTTATAGATATATATTCTGAGGCAGTTAATAGACACTACCTCAGAATTCTAACGATATGTATATCAGAATTCTAACGATATGTTACGCACGAGCGCATAAACAATATACGTGTAATCAAATCGACAATTTTGTCCTTCAATCAGTTAATTACGCTGCCTCAGAATTCTAACGATATGTATATCAAAATGAAACTCATTTTATTCAATCAAGTTTGAAATATTTGTCCAGTCAAATAATGATAAAACCTGGGAATAAAAGGAGGCAGGCTGAAAGTTTGCGCAGACATTTTTGACATTCTAAACATGGGTCAATGGTAAAATAGAAAACAAAGTAATATTTACTTAAGATGTAACCTACTGAAATTCAATAATTGAAATACATGATTAGTAATTAGGTTTTAATGCACAATACAGCCTCCGAACATCTTAAATTTTGAACTCGTCTGTGATTTGCATTAATTGAATTTTTTTTAATACACGACTTTTCTAATTTTCTTGATAAATAAAATAATGATATTTTATCATATAATTAACTTTGTACATTATACTATGCATCTGGTTTCCAGTATACATGGCGTTATCCTATAAACGGACGCACACCTGAAACTCTCCGCTCTCTATCAAAAAGGTTAATCTTACAAAATAATACTCATAACCAAAATTTCTAGAGAATATTTTGCTCTTAAAATTTAATGTATACATCTCTAATTAAACGTAACAACGCATAAGGCCTAAGAAATTTTCCAGAAAAAACTACTTCTTGGCCTTTTTCTCTTTTATGAGACATTTCAGCACATCGTTAGAACGTCAAAACAAAGGTCTATGCAAATTTTGAGCTTTCTTCCTTTCATTTTGGGAGTTTTATCTTGTTTGACTACACTTTATACAATATATTATCATATTTATGAACAATACTATCATATTTATGAATACATTTCAGAGCCAATTCAAATAAATAATTTATGAATAATTGTCAATTCGTTCGAACTTCATTAAATCATTTTCAATAAGAAGTGCCAAAAATAATTTGACGAGCCCATTTACTACGCCCAGACTAGTGCTACATTTTGCTTTCCTCAGTTGAAATATTTTCTAATTTATATTTTATTTTTTATGGCATGAAGTTTGAGAAGATCAATGTACCTATGTTTAAGGCGTCTTCTGAAGCAAAATTTATATAATATTATCCTAAGCTAATATTTACAAATTAAAATCATAATACAGGAAATTTGGGTATTTTAATTGAATGTACTTACGACATTAATATTACCGTTCTCGTCTTTATTTTTTGGGGACAATATAGTAAGATATTGCAAGTCTGAATATATATCGGTAATGTATTTCTGAATTACTATTTTAAAAATACATAACTATCTACTTTGCTGCATAAATTTTGGAGTCTCTTTAAATGAAAAAGACGTAGTCATATCTGTTCGAATTTTTAAAATTCCTGGAAACAAAATTATTATTTTCCAACGACTTTACTTAGTACTCAAATTAGAGCAACCGTGATAACTTCAAAATTAGTGTGGAGTGCGTAGCGTAAATTATTTCAGAAATAAAGTTAGGGTCCTTTTAATCCTAGGTAATTCTGAAATATTAGTAGCAAAAACCTAACTAATTTGTCAAAAAATCGTGGATAAGCGTTGGTTAGTATTTCTGATAGATTATAGAATGAAATTGTTTTTCGTATTATTTATTTTCTTTCCATTGTTTTATTTTCAATATGTTCAATTATTGTATTTTTTGGCAAAACTAGAAACACATTTCTTACTACCAAGGCAATCCCTTTATTCAACCAATGTAAATGAATTCAAGCAATAAATTTCAAGGTGGACGTGATTGGTAACCGACGATATTTTAGTAACCGTATAACAAACGGTTAAATATTATTTTAATCCTTGATTTGAATCGATATTAGTAAAATATTGCATTAAAATCTGCATTCTGGAGTATACATCTTCAGATCACATGCGATCGCAATCATGATACAATGTCATGATAGCAAGTTCAAGGGACATAATTGTTCAAATATAATATAATTCTTTAACTATAATTGTATAAATTTCTTCAATTTTGTGTAGAAACCATATCATAGCATAGTTTTAGAAATCGCTTACTATCAATTTCCTTAGAGAAACCTACTTCTGAGTGAGATATTTCTGTCGTCTTTTATTATCAGTTTATATTTCGTCTCATGTAATTCTTCTAATTTGATGTGATTATGAATTGTTCAATGGAATTTTTCAAAACTAATGGCAATCAAATGGATTTCAACAATTGTTGCTAATCTCTTTGATAATTCACTTTCTAAGAAAGAATAAACAAACCTCCACTATTGTATATAAATTATTGACGCATCAAATGGTCCAACATGGGCCTACAAGCATTTTCTTAGTTGTATAGAATCTTAGTTATAAGTCAAAATAATACAAAAAAAATAATAATACCCGGCGAAGGATTCATTAAAAATTTAAATATATATCTAGTAGTCTAATATTAATAATATAATTACCAAAACATGAACCATTTTTAAAAATTAAAACTGTCCACCGCGATTTGCCTCGATGGCTATGGTAATACATTATCAATGTCAAGAGGAAAGCAATGCCGATAAATTATATCCACTTTATAATACAAAATAAAAACCTGTCATGCTCTATTCAATTGATCGGCAGGAAATAATAGGTATGGGCTAAAATAATCTTACAATAAATAACGCAAGTGTTAATTACATATGTGAGATAATAATTAATCCTAACGAAGAAAAACTCTAGCAAAACAAACGATATAATCAATGTTCAATTCTATAACTATATATATATGTGTGTGTGTGTGTGTGTGTGTGTGTGTGTGTGTGTTTGTTTGTTTGTGTGTGTGTGTGTGTGTATACACCCCTCTTCAAATTAACCGTCGGAAATCGCTAAATTCCGTTCTCACGATCATTTTTCTAGGAATAAGCTTGTTCTTGGAATACTAGTTTGTCTAGCGACTGTACTCTCTGGAGTGTTTAATTAAATTCTGGAACACCGATTTAGCTTTAAGATTCTTCTTCCTCCGAAAAAGACTAAATTGAAAATCTATGATTAATGTAATTAAATTGAAAACTCTCACTAATTTGGAGACGACTTCTTCCACATGAATTAAATGTACATATTACTCATTTCTCCCTTTAGTCCACTTAGTGCATAGAGATATATTTACAAAAGAGGAAGTAAAATTAGTATATGAAAATGAATATATAATATCGCTTAATAAACCATTCTTAACCATACTTTGCTCACTTTTTAAACACACATAACAAAGATAACAAAGTTTTGCTATGCAAAAAAATTTAAAAAAATAACTTGTATAATTTAAATATTATTAAATCAATTATGATATTCACAGTAACCTGTATAATTGGAATATTGTTAAATCAATTTTAATATTTGATAGATTTTTTTATGTTAAAACAATTTTTATGTCACACGTTACTTAGTGTGGAGCGTACATAATCTTGTTTACCGTGAAGATTTTTCTTAGTTCTGTGTAATATGCACGTGAACTTGAAGACCTAATATTAAATATGCATTTATCTAATGGGATATGATATATTTTGTTAAGTTATGCATCCAGTTATATCGGAGAGGCTAGAGCTAACAAACCGAATATTAGAAACCGCTTAGTATTCCGTTCACGTCTCAGTCTCACGGATTGTTATTTTCTGGTATTGCGATCAGCACATGGTCATGTTTCAAAATTACTTCATTTAAGTCGTTGTAATTGATCGACCAATTCCTATTATTTTTTGTAACTTTATTATATTTCTTTGTAGTAAAGTAATCGTTCTTTGTAGTAAATCAATTATAAATATAAAAAACAAGTAACACAAATTACGCAGAATGTCATAAATGCGGGATCTGTTAATAAATTTCACATCCCGAATTAACAAGTCATAAAGCTTACTGAAATAAACATTTACTCTTACCATAGGATTTTAAAAGATTAAATTTTAAAGTGAATTACGAGTATCAAGAATGGTATTTATTAACAGATTTAATTCGCTGAACCCCACAAACCAGCAACGATAATTTTCAACATTTAAAAATCTGAAAAATTTCAATTGAGATGTGATAATTTTTTTGAAAGTATCAGGATAATTTGAAAACATCAAATTCAGTTGACACAAATTGTTTCCATGAGTAGAAAGAATTGCTGACAAGAACATTTTGACATATGTCTTTGTTGAAATTGTAAACTAGCCATGCACGCGATTTTTTCGCATGCGGATTTTTGGAAAATATGATTAAATTTCATATTAATGTAAATAATCAATTATAACCATTCTAAAAGCAAATTTCTTAAATAAGTACATTTGGTGTCGAAACACCAAATTACCATGCAATGGTTATGCATTTCCTAATTCTATCAGTTTCAAATATTTTGCAATGTCTTTGTATTGTACAATTTTTTTAACTGTAAAAAATTCTTTCAATTGATTACTTTTCTTGACCTTTCTGAAATGTTCAAATATTTATTTTTAGCCTTAGTTATTAAAATATGTGTGGATTAAAATATCACGTAGTATTTGAATTCAAATTACCTATATCTTAAAAAATAGCTAAGCTGTAGCTGGATAAACAGATGAACAGACACTTGAGTGAACTTTTAACAGTTTTTTTTCGTTAGAATTTTATATTACATAGTTCTAAAAATATTGTTTAGAAAGTCAAGAAAAATCCCCGCCTGTGAAAGAGATACAATATATTGACATGGAAAAATAATAGCAATTTTTGCAGTCTTTTAGAAATACCACGTAGGGGGAAGTCCCCTAGTGGCGGACACCTAAGGTTTTCAGAAAATAAAATAAAAACTACTTCGAGAAATGTAATTTTATTCATGAATTAGGTAAGTAAATCAATTATAAAATCAGAATCAAACAACAAAAATACAACTTCCGCATAAACATATTTAGGAAGTTTTGGTATGAAAAAATGCAATCTTTGCCATTGGCACCTGGTGCCGGACGAACTAACTACGAACCCCAAGCGCCAGACATTATTAAAAGATCATGCATCGATCGCATATATAGACATCTCCACAGTCAGGAATGTCTGCACATGCTTCATGAGCTTACTTTTGGCAACTTGAGCATTGTATCTAGTCTTCGTCTGATCCTCTAAGCATACTACCCAAATAGTTTTTCCTATATTAGATATTTGGGTTGATGGTTCCTTTTCCTTGGCTTTGTCTCCACATCTTCCTTTGGCTTTTTTTTTTATAATGAAAATTTTCTAAGTTACAGTGCTTTAATAATAATACAATGCTTTAATAATAAACGTTTACTTAGAAAAAAATTGCAAATGTTGCGCGCACTGCAAGACATTGGTAACAATAAGTCGGCAGTTACCTGGTCGAATATATTTTGTATAAAAAAACGTTATTTGGTACATAATTACATTTATATTAATATAGTAACATTTTATATGATAAAATCACTGTTTATCTTCGGGCATTTTTTCTGACATCTAGCCAATAGACGAACTACCTAAAACTACAGAAGGGAAGTGAATATTCAATAAACGTATATTTATATTCATAACTGTTATTAATAAAGAGAAAATTGTTCACTTATTGCCTGAGTTACCCTGGAAAAAATAAATTGTAAACAGTCCGGTGTTAAGGGACATATTTGTGTCCGGTGCTAGGGGACAGGGAGTCCACAAAATTACATGTTTTATATCAAAACTGTTTAGGAAATTTATGAACATTTTCACAGTATACGAATTATAATGGAACATTATCTTTATTGACGATTAACCTAAACACTTAAACATAAAATCATACCAGAAATACCCACTTAGAATTTATGTGACGCTGTGCTTTCCTGCTAAAGACAGCAATTGACTACCCCCACCACTGCCTTTCGCGTTATTGGCAAATCGCTTCCCGTGTCTCTATACCTCTGCATTCCCCCGCACCCCTTTTGCCGATTTTTGAATCGTACTTGTCGTAACTTGTCGAGATAGTGCGAGTGTCCGACACTAGATGCCGTCCGGCGTTACGGGACTTCCCCCTATACTTAAATACTTATTCATGTCTAAGAATGCACGGAATGCCGATTTACAGGTAATAGGTTCATAACTCTAATAGAGTTATAAATGAATCTCTGAACGTTGAAAATTTTATTTATCTTTTTTTATTTATCATTCCAATTGTTTTTATATCCGCCTGCCAGTCAAACAATCTTAGTAGTTTGAACTAAAATCTAATAAAATGTTTAGTTTGTAAAATTTTACAAATTATATATCGAGTATACAGACACGAAATTTAAAGTTAAAAAATGGTCATACATTCTTATTTCGTTGACATTGCTTCTTTTATATTTTTACTTAATATATTATATATTTTTGTGAGTGCAATTCATAGACTTAATAACCACTGGACGTGCCATGCTTGGACAACTCCCCTAGCCTTACGTTAGTAAAATTTGACAATACGCTATTTTAGAAAAATCGAATATATCAGATGCATACAGGTAACAGTCGTAAACGCATTGTGTTACAAAATGCCAAATTAAGCAATTACTTGATGCTGTAGTTATAGTGGGACATCACATTTAGAAAAAAATACATAATATTTCACTTGTGAGTGTATAACGTTTATATTACATCTTTCATTTCAGTGCTAATAGTCATTATTTGTAACTTACTTCCAATATAAACTGACGTGTACTTCTTACGACACTAGTGAGGATAGCTGTATCTGTTCAAAGCATTTTACCAATCACTGCTTTAATATAAGCAATAATAACCGAAGAATAATTTTTCCAACTGCAATTCTGATGATGTTATTGCTATCATATGTAAATAAATTATGATACATTTCTAGTACTTTTTAAGAGAAATTCAGTCTGATACTTTTGTTTTCAATTTATATAATTTTATATTTATTTTCTTTTCATTATTTATTTGTCAATACGTTTATTGTGAACTACTTTTGTAAATACATAAAATAAAAACTTTTACTAAAAATAAAGTTTCAGCATTGAACAATGTACAGCTTATATCATGAGAAGTATCGCGCTGAAAACAGAGTTAGCCTTCATGACCCAAACAATCGCTAAGAACCCATAAGGATTTTGGGAAAACACTGTGGATACGGGAAAAATTAAGAAACGATAATACTTCTCAACTACGTGCACATGATAAGCTTTGCATAATTCCATGGAGGATGAAGGATTCCTCGGATGAAGTCGCTTATATCAGCTTGCATCTACATCTGTAAAGTTCAACAAATTTTGTAAATAGAAATATAAAATTATAAACGCTAATTTGATGCTAATTTTACCTGCATTCATAATGAATGTGGAATTAGCGTCAAATGGAGGATTTTTAATTTCGTCATTGAAATCAGCAGTTATATTGGTTTATAAATCAAAAAATTAATTCGGTTCTCATACTTGGTTGACATTTTATACCCAAAGATATTTCATATTTGGTGAACATTTTATATCAAAGAATAGGATGAAATTATTTTCTGAGTCATTTCTACTTTTTGTTATATAGAATTAAAAGCATTTTATCTGAAGCCAAGCTGATCATTTTTTTACAATGATATCATTTGCTGAGCTTTCTTGTACAAATTAGACATAAGTTAAAATATTTTCCAACAAATGTTTGTATTTACAGAGCAAACATTTAAAATAAGTTCAAATAAACTTAATTGTGGGTGTTCATGGTCGTACAAAGGTAACCATGAATCTTAAAAAGTAATGGATATTGTATATCGTATTTCCTCTTGCTATCAGATTTCACATTTACGTATGTTTTTTTTCTGTCGCTGTATGACAATATCCCGCCAAGGAAAACGGTATTCGTAATTTTTATACTTAAAAAATTGGTTTGAAGGCGTAGAATAAAAAAATATGGTAAAGGGATTTCGCTTACCTCAAATATTAACACGATTAAATGTAATGAATATGTATTTAAATTTAGAGCTTAAGCGATAGATTGCGATATAAAGCATTGCAAAATTGTTTGGAGTTCGAAATTTGACATTAAATTTCACAAATGAGTGCAGTTTTACAATAACTTAAGTTTCACAATAATTTCAATAATGAACATATATATGAATACCGCATAACATTGTGACTACGACTGATAACAACACGTTAATAGTACCCATATTTAAAAAAAAATACGGTTCCCACATATGGAATATCCATTAGTTACCTACTCCGTAATGTGGGTAATATCATAAACTTATTTTCTTAATGCTGAATCTAAAAGTACAAGTATAAATTTAGAGATACATTATTGAACATTTACAGTTTACATTATGCCGATCTCATACATTTTCAATTACGTACTTTAGATAAATGCACTTAAGTATTGAGTCAATAAAATATAAAAATTATATTAGGTAATAATGTGTTAGAAAATAATTTAAATTATGAAAATATATCATAGAACGATTGATACTTTTTAAATACAGAAAATTTATTCGTCAAAAAATTGTTACATTCTCTGCCTTTTTTTTTATTATTCATTAGGTGATTTTTTAGTTGAATCATGTTTAGATTTGTATGACTTAGTTTTGCCTGTACATTGGACAAGTTTTATTTTCATCGACCGTACAAAATTAGTCAACGCAGGTTTATGATGACGAATTTTTTTTTTGCTTTGGCACTTAATACCAAATAGAAGTAAATTGATAAGATTGCTTAAAAATTAACATATGATTAAAATTGTCAATTTTTCCTTTACATATAATGTCTCCTAGTACACTAAGATTATTATTAGCATTAGTTGGACCAAGTTTAAAGACTAAAGTTCACATTACAGAAAATCGTTTTCGAAATTGCGATAGTACGAACTCGGTAAATAGATACTATCGAACAATAGTTTACCGATATTGTCCCAGCATCAATATCTATGATTTAAAAAAATATGTGATTGGTGCGTCCACTGACCAATTACAATCAAATACGTCGCTTCTCATTGGCTAACGCACACCGCGTTAGCCAATTAGAAGCGAGTACTATCCCCACGCACACCTCAAATTTTGAAACACCTTTTTTTATAATGAACTTGTGTCATTACACGTCCAGTGGTAGAGGTCATTAGGTCTATGACGCAATTGGTTTATTATAAACATTTTTGAACTACCATTAAAACTTTAATATATCTTTTCAAACTTTTTGATAATTTATAAAAGAAATATTTAATTACGTATAGCTGTTTAGTTGATCATTTTTACCGTGTTGCAAGTTTATAGGTACGATACATTATTTTTTTCTAAACTAACATCCACATGACCTTTTACACGTCTAAGAGTTGAATTATAGATATCTATAAAACACTAGTTTGAGTATTTGATTAATTGATTTTCGTGCCGTGTTTCTGGTTGAAGAATATTTTATATAATTCTTTCCTAGAATGACCCTTAAGGGGTGAATTTTAAAAAGTTATTTCTTAATGAGTTTAATTTAGTTTTTAATTACTTTTTTCTACAACGAAAGCTTCTCTTCGAAAATAATTTAAAAATTTCATCTACAGGAGTATAAAAAAATTTAATTTTTACAATTTCTCTAAATGTTTTTCATTCAATGAAACGTTAACTTAGTATTTGCTTATAAATATATCACATTATACAAATATATTGACTTCTTTAATTTTAATTTCAAATATTTTTTCATACCGAGGAAGAAAATGGTAAACAAATATAAGTTTAAATGTTATCATCAAAATATTCTGAGAAATATTATTCGCCAATATTGTTTAACTGCAATAATAAAAATTTAGCGAATACTTGAAGCAAAAAATAACAAAACTGGTCAAGTGCTAGTTGGACTCGCGCATAAAGAGTTTCGTTACACCAATCAATATTAAACATATAAGTTTTTATTTCTCAAAGAAACAGTGAAAAGTAACGTTATTGCTGCGGTTGGTACCGAAAATATAGCATATCTCAAAAACTACATATCTATATACTACTAACATACATATCTATATACTACTAACATATCGTATTCAAATTAATTCTTTGATAGCTTATTTTAACTTCCATAACCATAATTTTTTTCAGAAATTTACACACATTAGTTGAAAAGTTAGAGGGACACATATTTTTTGAAACTTTAGAAATGCATATCTCACCAATATTGACTTAAATAAATACAAATATTTTGAAACCTCTTTATCATTTTTAAAACATATCTAGCGATACTCCACACGCCTATGCTCACTAGATTTCTTTTCATCTCTCAGTAAAACTTATGGGGCGCCACCGTTAATATATTTTTTTCATATTCCCTCTCTTTTACTGTGGAGCGGCTCGTAGAACACACATATTCTCCATACATTTTACTGAGAGATGAAAACTATCTAGTGCACATAGGCGTGTGGAGTATCGTTAGATATGTTTTAACATAAATTTTATCTGTATTTTACCAATAGTTTCCTATTAAAATAGCGTTGATATACGAACAACGAGACAGACAGATAGGACGAAATTATATTAGTCATTTGGCTACGGAATCCTGAAAACGAAGAGATTGCTCCTTATTACTGTCCTAAATACAAAAGCGTGCACACGCATATGGATTTATAGGCGGTAAAATATTATAACATGAACATTTATATCAATAGTACGTTATAAAGAGTGACATGTTCTCAAGGACTACTTTATTTACCGTCTATTTATTTCGATCCTTCTTATTTTATACCACTTACAAAATACAGTATTTATTCATAGCTCGCAATTATTAAGTCTTCGAGTAATTACATAAAATTAAATATTTTTACTGCTAGAGGACTGTTCACATTAATGGTGCAAATAATTTTTGAATTTTACGTATTATATAAATATATCTGTAGAGACCGTCACTGAAGTTAAAAATTTTGCCGTTATTAATTTTACATAACCCATTTTAGACGAGACTAACTAGTTGTGTAGCAGAATTGAAATTAATTTGAAAAATGACCAATTGTTTAAAAAGGCCGAAACAACTGTGTGCCGTATTTTTTCTTTAAAATGACATATTGTACCTTTCAGGTGACAGAAATAAGAAAATTATGTTACATATGCATATATACATTTATGTAATTAATCTGTAATCAATAAATTAATTTCACTACAATTTCAGGAGGGAAATAAATTCATATTCAAGTAAATTATAATCAAGCATCAAATTAATTAAATGGCACAGAAGAACGAAATACTTAATTATTAACATGGAAAGGTCAGAAAAAATTCCTGATTACCTAAAAAGTATTTTCGCCTTCTGTAACGGGCTGCTTTGATAGCGCAGTTATTATATTATAAATCCGCGCTAAGGGTACTGATCGGCATAATCTCTCGGAATAAATTACTCGATGAGGGTCGCTTAGTATTGACGGTGTCCTCTAGAATTTCCCAAGGAATTATGAGCGCAATATAATATTAAAAAAGATATGAATGAACTTTTTTTTTTTTTAAATTGTTTAAATGCAGCAACGTGTCAATGTATTAAGTTTTTCGAGAATTTAAGTAAGGATCATAACCCACCTTATCAACTGTTATAAAAATCTATAAATACATTAGGCGAATGTAATGACTATCAAAACTGATTTGTATTTATATAAACACAAGTCAATAATCCTGATGACAGCGTGATTTTCGAAGCAATTTTATATATTGTAGGCATATACTCGTAAATAGAAAAAATATTCTTGTTTTTGAAATGAGATCTTTTTAAAACATATTTCAAATTGTTGTACGCTTAATGTATTTGCAGTCATGAAGTTTAACATATGCAATATACAGACTGTTGTTAAAATTGTGTTGTTAAATTGTGCATTACGATTCATGAGGAACGAGTAAGATAATTATAATTCATAATTGGTACCATGACACTTTTACATGAATGAAAACATACAAAGCTCACTTCGATGTATATTGATTTTCTGCATGTTACTATAAGTGTGTACAAGCACGCACGCATGCATGCACATGCAGACGCGCACGAACACGTTCACGCATATACTCACGTACTCGCGCACGCACACCCCCATGCTCACGCACACGCGCACTCGCATGCGCAGGCCTACACGCGCGCTCACGCGCACGCATACGCACACGTGTACGCACACGCAAATGCGCACGCGCACGCACACGCACACACGGTGTTACACATATTTGGCTACGTTTTCAGTATTCATCCGGTGTTCGAATGAAAACCGAAAATATAGCCAAATATGTGTAACACCAAATAATTGTTGCACTTCTAGAAATAACCATTTTAATGGGAATATATTATCAATCCTTAAATTATTTATTTCAGGCGTATAAAAATGTCTCTTTCATAATTTTATCATTTTTGCATCATATCTCTTGATATGCCTGGCGTATATTTGGGTGCCAATTCTGTACTACGTACTTTCTTCTACAATTGTGACAACGTCTCAACAGTTATAAACAAAAAAAAAGTTGTTGCTTCCATCACATCGCGAAATTCAGCTTGTGTCAAAAATGATCTCTCTAGTCATTACTTTGTAATATACATATATTTTATGTGATTCCATTATATATTAATTTCATGGCTATTTTAATATTTGTTTTTGTAATTTTTACTTTCAAAATTTGTTTACCTGTTTTGAAAAACTTCTGTAAAGTCAATTTGATAGATGAATTTTGAATATCAATTAATATTTTACCAATATCATTGAATAATAGATTTTAAATAGCTAAAGTGCAGAGTTGAATGGGTTACGTAGTCTATAATATTTTCACTACAATGATAGGTATTTGAAAATGTTGTAAATGACCTCTAGTAATTAACAACATCAAAAATTCACTGTGATTCCCTGATGAAATGTTATTTTCATTTTAGTAAGTTCGGTAATTATATTCAACTTGAGAAAGTCTTGTAAATAGGTCATAAATATTTAAGAAAATTAATAATTTTAATAATATTGTGTTATTAAACAAACTGGAACATAATAAATACGTTTTGGTAATAATATTTTTTCAAAATTATTTTTTTGTTAAAATTTTATTTTCTGCTCAAATACCGGAAATAATTACCAAACGTATGTAAGACTTTTTCAACTCAAAGGTAAATCACACCAAAGAAATAATGTAATATTAATATTGAAAGCACACTACTTTCGCTTTATATCTACATTATTGTGCACATTCATACAAGAAAGCTTTTTTATGAGACAGAATAATAATTGAGTAAAGAATACATTTCCTAACGTTTTTGAAGGGTTTTGAACCTAGATAAATCACAAAATCCTTGAGGACTCAAAAGACATGTGCATTAAATTTGACTTAAGGCATTGCTAATGAAATAGATAATATAATGGAATATATGGTTCTGGATGTAGTCCAATATATTGACATGACTGATATGTAAAATAAGTAAAGGTTCCGCATAGTCACATTTGCATATTATTGAAAAGTCAAAGTTTGAGTGTATGCTCAGCCACGAGTGCAAAAACAAAGTAAGAAAGTAGATAAATGAGCTTGCGGATGGGCGTAGAAGGAAAAAGTTTATTACAAGTTTTCCGATAGAAGAAAAATTTAGTTACCAATTCGATAACTATTATTAAAGGCGAAAACTTTGATTACTAATCTCTTCCTCATCTATCAATGTAAAATTATTCAATTTTTACTTGGATTTTAGCAAGTGCTTTGTAAAGTAGGAATGAAAATGTTTAGCTTCAATGCACCTACTTAAACCGTTAAATGTATTTATATTTTAGATTAATATATCAACAAATATAACAAACTTTAAAATTGACCTGTCTGTACATTGAAAATATTTATAAAAATGAATGACTTTGGGGTACATAATAAACGTGATGTAACAGAAAAACATTGTTTTCGTAATTTTTTTTGTATTTTTATTGATTTGAATTCATTTGGAGACGTATCACATAAAACTATTGACGCAATTCAATCGTAGCTTCCTGAAAAAAAAATTACATTCATTAGTAACTTAGAACTTGGTGTAATATTTAGTTTTTACTTTATCGGAATTGTTGTATTCAATCAAAAGATATGAGAGTTAAATATTTCCAGAAATGATTCATTAATAATACAACATAAAAATACTTAGTTTCGCAACACGAACTAGTTACACAAATGCTTATTGTTAATTGAAGTTTTCTGTAAAAAATAGACTGTGATGTGGTGTAATATTTAATTTTTATTTTTTTGGAATCGCTTTACACAATTAGAAGACTCAATATTTCCAAAAATTAATTAGATTGAGTAGTACTACAACAAAAAAGAGCTTAGTTAAGTCACACAAATGTAGATCTATAAAGGGCTAGGTGCAATTTGAAGTTAAGTTAAGCTTTGTTTTGACCAAAATAATTTTATCTTTAGTTGTTCACAATGAGATATTACAGATAATATTACAGAAAATATTTAATTGCCGGGAAAATTATGCATATTAATTAAATTTTTATGTTTTGTCAAATTAGTATTACAGTATTTCGATAAATAAAACTGAGAACACTAATATACTGCTCTACTACCATTTTAATTAAATAGGTTGCAAGATTACTTGAAATAAAATATTCACACTGATAGAAGTCCATGCAATCAACCATATTCGCGGATATAACTTGATATTAAGCTTTAAATATAATTTTTTCTTATCGAACTTCGAGCTTGAGTTCCAGATTGAATTAAAGGCCGTAAATAGAAACACAAGGACCAGTTCACTTTCCGCCAAATAGTCACCACGTAGTCAATATCTATATCTACTTAATCGTGATAATATTTTCCGTTCCGATCGAAGCAAAGATATATTGCCGTTTCATATTTTATGTAATGCTTTCGGATATTGAATGTATTGGACGTTAATTTTATAAAAATGCATTATTCACAATTAAATGAAAGTAGGTGATGTAGTATTGTTTGTACTTTAATGAAATTCTTCCCCACGACCTAGGTTTCGTTATATTACAACATCTATGAT
The DNA here is from genome assembly GCA_039881145.1 of Druceiella hillmani. Taxonomy (NCBI): domain Eukaryota; kingdom Metazoa; phylum Arthropoda; class Insecta; order Lepidoptera; family Hepialidae; genus Druceiella; species Druceiella hillmani. The sequence goes on along the minus strand of JAYKKI010000038.1, from coordinate 20,793,903 downwards.
TTGAATAAAATGCAGAAATTGTATTATAATAATTCAAACCAAAGTCTGTGTCCAATTAAATATCGAAACAAGTGCCTCAATAAGCGTAGAGGCAAAAAAATATTGTCACATGTTTTCGCGGCAAAAAAATTAGTTAACGATTCAAAAACTTAGCTCAGAAGAAAAAACTGTATTTCTCTTCTTATTTACCACATCACTGGAAATTGTTTAAAATTAAATTTTAAGCTTGAGCTTTTGGTTTAGATTAGGAAGAAAGTGGAATATAACATATATCAATATTGAGTGCATAAATAAATAGTTATAATTTATTCGCGTTTTTAGTTCGATAAAATTAGACAAACATTTATATAGACCATTTAATGTTCACGGCTATATATGCATATTCAATTTCAAAATAAGCTCAAAGATTCAAACTTGAATTTTATTTTGAACTATATTTCATATTTATTCCGATTGTTTTTTAGCGTCATGAAACTTTATTCTTTTTGGATCTGTCCAAATAATTTATTAACAAAACATATCGATAAGATAGCAGATAGAACAATTTGCATATTTTGGTTATTTATATTCGACCTCAGAAATGGGAACATTTTCTCAAATATCATTTACAATTAATTTGATGCTGTCTATGTTTATTTCATCATGCGACTAAAAATTCTTTTCTAAGTTTATAAAACTTTTTCTAATATTTCTGTCTTTCTCAATATATATTTCGTTCTCTAAGCGTTTACATAAAACTTAGTGTTCGAAGCTTAATTTTATTGACGAAAAGCTTAATTGTAAGGTTATCCTTGGATTATCTCCTTAGTACAGAACATAGAACTTTCAGTATGCATTTATTAAACGAGTAAGTATAGATTTGTTCCAACGACAAAATGTCTACCCATGTTATTTTAAATATAGTCAACCTAAAACTTCATGCTCAATCGTGACACTTAATAACTATCTCCTACATTTACGGGATGACCGACGTTTTAATTCGACTAAATTTAAATTGAATGGTTTCAGTTACAAAAGAAGGTTCAAAGGCTCTTAATAATAGCCCGTGATATTCTGAATGCTTATACGTTTTGAGTATTGAGGGACCTTTTATATATGATGCAGTTTAGCATAAGATTATCTTATCTGTATTCAGATTGTTTATTCATATTTGCTACGTAAATGGGTGGATATATTAATGCCTTTTCTAAAAAAGGAAGATATTAATGTGGGTTGTATACAGTAAAATTATGGGCCATTTAAAACCATCTACATCAGGAAGCAAAACTTCAGTTGTACGTAGAGGTTAAATATAGTCTGCAGTAGAAAACGTGCCATATTTTATCCATAAACATCTCCTGCCACATAAAAAATGACGTTGTTGGAGCCACATCAAAACTAGGCTCGAAAACCGAAGGTAAAAAAAAAATTTAAATTTTTGAACTTTTCACTAAATGACTAGGACTAAAAAGATGTTTAAAGAATCTTGAAACATGTTCTTAGTACTAGTAATTTTGTGAAAACTTATAAGAAGCTAAAAAAAGCATAAGGGAATTTATAAAACTATTTCTGATATGCTATTGAGCCATTACTAGAAGACTGGATTGAATACGGATACTGCAAATGCTAACGGAGGATGCACTTTTTATTCTGGCATAAGCTTATATTATTGCGATTTCTTCATAGAACGACTGATCTAATTCTTTTTTGCATGGCTACTTTATGCAATATATTTTCAGAATTTACCTGATACTTTCCTAATTAAAGTCGTTAAAGCGTAAGACTAACAGATACAGGTTTAACCTCTATTATTAATTTAATAAATGTGCACAAATACTTCAATATCATGCTAAATAATATGATTACACCTATATTAAAATAAATTATTACAAAGTATTAAGGGCCATGAAATGAAAGCGCCGTTGGGGATTTACAGACACGTTAATTACATAAAAACGGTATTTTTGTTGAATACTATAAAATTTACAATGTTTATTCTATCAATAATATTTATATCTTAATACATTTAAATGTGTCTGCTTTGTCCGAGTAATTAACTTCCTTTATGTTTCCGTACAGGCAAAGCGAAATATTCAAGGGATTTTGTATATTGAAAAAAGTATCATAAAAACTTACGCAGTCCTTATATTATTTCAAAGAACAATAAGTAATAAGATAACAATAAGTAATACTACCGCCACATTCAAATAAAAAGGTGTATTTTGAGCTTTCAGTCTTAACTTACCCACCATGAGTCACCAAGCTCAAAAAAATACGACGCGCTCTTGCTTAATGCTATCCCTGACTCGGAACTTCAGCTACTATTTGAGTTTTCGCAATTTTTTTGACTCCTCACTTAAAGTTTTATAAAAAATGGAGTATATTAAAGTTCTTTTAAAATAATCTGTAAAAATCTAGTTTCTTTCATTTGCACAAATTTTGCAGAATTCTACGGAACAGATTAAAACAACGACCGATTTATAAAACTTTATTTAATTCACATTCCATGGAATTTAATACAGAGACCAATCCAATAGTATTAATTGCACATTGGAATTACATTATCCAATTAAAACATATGGATTGAGTTAATAGCTGTAATATATGAAAGATTTTGAGACTACGCACTCAATATTCTCTCAATTGTAAGTTTTTTTTATTCTAGTAATTGAAAGTAAAATATGTAAAGTGCAAAAGGTGTCCTTTAACGAATTTTCTTTCATTATTCTTGTGAAATTAGTACCATGGATTACAATGTTAAATACTAATGACAAATCTTGTTAAACTCGCATTAAAACTTACATTTATTTTCGTCCATAAAATAAAGTGTAGATAGGGGTGTAACTATTTCGTTTTAATATTATATTTACGCCTTTGTTGTCCTATTCAGTTACATTCAAAAGAATGTAACTTAATAGGACAACTTCTACAATCAAAAGAGGGAAGTACTATTGAAGAATGTGGGATAATCAGCTCTAGCGGTTCACAGTCTTTCGATAACTCGTTTTTATAGGAACTATTACTCTAATAGTCATTCTTATTAATGGCACCATTTGGTTGTTTAAAACTATTCATTTAACGTTATTAAAATCGGAAGGAAATATGTACTATTAAATTTACTTTAGTACGTATTACTACTTTTGTTTGCAACATTAAAATAAAATTAGAATAAATTAAGATTAAAAATATGTTTGAAACCTTTACAGAATTTTAATTCGTCTTCACATAATCAATCTGGCGCTGGTTTGAGGGATATCAGATAACAACTTGTATGATAATTTCACGCGAGGAGAACAAGTAACTATTAGATAAAAAAGACGACATTTGCAGACAGCGGTAAGTGATTTTACTAATATATAGATCAAATATATCTTAATTCTTTTTTTTTAGAAAAAATATTAATAAATCTGGTACCAACTTTTCGTACTTGTGTAATATTTTAAGTATATAATATTTTAAACATATCTGTAATGTGAAGCTCAATTAATGGACAAAATTTACGTCCGCATGCTGATTATTTGAACATATTTTATATTAGTTTCATGCTAAAAGTGAAAATAACTATCACTCACCAAAGACTAAATGCTGAGGAGTCAAGTTATAGATGTAAATAAAGGAAAGCTTTTTTAATATTACACAATATGTTCAAATCAATTATTCACACCTAAGAAGAAGCATCTAAAAACGGTAAATAACCTCTTTTTCAAAGTTCCATTATATATAAACATCTTACAATGCTCAGTCTATTCTAATATTATGATCTAACAAGCTTATTTAAATAGCCGATATACTATAATGTGGAAGTAATCGAATCTCAAAGAAATAGAGGCTAAAAGAAGCAAAACTTTATGGAATGATTGGAATCGGATAATGATTCTTTTTTATCGCCGTTTGCGCTTATTATATATATATATATATATATATATATATATATATATATATATATATATATATATATATATATATACATATATATATATATATATATATACATATATATATATATATATATATATATATAAATATATATATATATGTATATATTGGTGCAAAATAAACACATGAAAAACATTAAATTAAAATCGCTTCACATTGTATTGAAATAAATAGCAATTTTTGCCCTCTTAAAAACGTACAATGCCTACTTACAATTTCAGTTTTAAGGAAAAACAACCTAATTTTATGTATTGTAATGATGTCTCAATTTGAATAACGTCTTATGCCGATAAGGTAACTTCACGTAATGGGCAAAACTGAATATAAGCATTAGATAAGTTTTTTTTTTATATTATTCAAAAGAAAACGTGCATCAAATCTTAGTTCAAAAATAATATACCAAGTTGAGAGTACTTTACATAATAAAAGAAGCATTCTATATTAAATCTAGTCCCCGTGACAACAGTCAATCATTTAACATTTCCATAGCCTTCTAACTAGGGATTGAAGCAAAATATTAAAAAGAAAATCTTCATATTTTTTCATATCTTCTTTGTTTTCTTTGAAAACGGCTTATTAATAACGACCGTTATTCAGATAGTATAAATTGAAGCTGATTTCTCTCTTTAGCTTTGATGATTTTTACAAAGAATATCAAATACACACTTTCAGCCCCAGATACTTTCATTTAAAAATGATTAATATATACATGTTAGTCCCGGCGCATGCATAGATTTTTCTTGATATCTTTCAGCCTTAAATAAAAACGTATTTTTTTATATCTGCTAATTTATTAAATTTTGATATATATATATATACATATATATATATATATATATAAGGCTAAAAAGTAATGAGCATTTTTTTTTTAATTATATAGAAAATATGAGCAAGTTCTGGAAGTTCCCACCATCGAAGATATATAAAGAGCTCGGCATGCTCTCACTGATTCAGTAATGACTAAGACGCTGCGCTGCACGTATGAAATATAAACGACATTAAGACGCACGTGAGATACTGGGTCAATCAATGTATCAATCGAGTAACTCAGCTGCCAAAGCTACGCTTAACATATGTCGTTCTGGTCGATCGGTGCAATAGGATAGAAAAAATTGTTAAATGTAAAAGGTAGCCAATCAACTACACACTATCTAGCAACTGGGCTCGGGTGCTCCGACGGAACTATAGAGAATCATTTACATCACTTGGGAAAAGCTTCATATACGGTGCGTGGGTATCATATAAACTCGGCCCGCAAAAAAAATGCAGCCAAATAGGCCCGCCTTAAAGTTTTGGATTTTGGTTAGACACAGATACCCCACTCGCCATATTCTCCAGAACTTGTACCCACTGATTGGCAACGCCTTACGTAAAAAAAATTGTTGATGAAGACTACGTAGGACATGTAATGCAAAATTATGGTAATTGTTATATTAACGATTAATTCATTTTAAATTGAAAATATTGTAAAAAATTATAATTTTAATGGCCCCTCATCACTTATTAGTCGATCCAATATATATATATATATATATATATATATATATATATATATATATATATATATATATATACATATATATATATATATATACATACATATATATATGTATATGTATATATGTGTGTGTGCGTGTGCGTGTGTGCGAGTTTGTGGGTTTGTGTGTGTGTGGGTGTATATACTTACATTATTATTAATTTTTACTTCGTCAAAAATTCAATATATCGTTCGTCTATGTAATTTTAGCAAATAATCAACATTTCTTTTACTATAAAACCAATAAAATTAAAAAAATATTATGCAATTTTATATCTTTTATATTTAAGAAAAAAAATTAAAAGAGACGTTTATCCTAGACTTCATAAGTAAGAATTAAATGTCAAAATAAGAAATAAACTGATTTTTTTAGAAAAATGCCAGATTTTATTTTTATCTAAAATTGGAATATTTTTAAACTTTTCACATTACTTTTGTGCTGTGGATATAATTTTTCGTATGAAAGCGGGAAAATTTTAAGTTTTCAAATATATAAATAATTAATTAGTTTAATAAATGTTATCTGTCTTTGAACTTGGAAATTTTTTGTCCATCGTTTCTTCTTTTCTTAAATTTAAACTTCAATTTTTTCAAAGAAATTCCAATTTAAGATTAACATTGAGATATTGTTGCCCTACTTTTCATGTCTATTTTATTGACTATTATTTTATATTATTAAAAATTAAATGATATTATCATATACCAGTAATAATGATATTTTGGTGTTAATTTGCTCTGCTTCCGAAATATTATTATTGAATTAGTCTTCGAGGGCGTTTTTAACTTTTCAAAAAAAAATTTAATTTGAATTAGATTCTATGTAGGTGTTTTGACCTTGGACTGACCCTCACGAAGTAGCTATCTTATCATAATTATTATTATATAACAATCAAATGAAGTGTTGTCTATTCACGTTATATTTTTGTTCAGTACATTGCATAGAATAATTTACATTTATGTCTGTATTTGGTTTCAATTGCAGGTAGAAACATTCGGCAATTGACGTTAGTTTTAGTATTGTGAATTTGCTAACCGATGTACTGCAACTCTTCGTTTTCGCTTTTATACAGATTAGGAAGTAGGCCCTAATGAAATGTTGCCAAATAACAAGAACTACAAAATATCGAGTTTATTCTTATATTCTTGGCCTCTGCGCATTTATTCCAAGCAGGAATTTTGTATGTTTACAAGATTTATAGTATCAATTTACTGGTATAAAATTTGATGCAAATAGATATCTACAAATATTATTTATTCCTGTGGCTATATTAAAAGAATGAAAGAAAAGTTGTTAGATAACATATCACGCAATTTCCATTTAAATAACATATTTCCCATCAGAGTATCGTCCATACAAAACCTAAGTAAATTACGCGTTTTCCTGCAGCTCGAGCGGTGCATGATGTCAGACGGGCAGTGCTTGTAGTAATAATTACGGTTAATAGAAAATCCCGTGTCAAATCCTTCAAGACTCTTTAGGCTCTTACCGCCGAGTTCAAGAACTCCCACGGTCAGATTTAAGAGGCGGGGAGTTTAATGAAAGCGCTGTTAACTACATACAATCGTGTTTAGGACATGGAGGCAAGTCCTTTTCCTCGAAATATCATGCTTATTCACGGTATGAAAGAGGAAGCTATTATCCGACATCAGCCGCTCTTAGCAATACCGTTGACAAACTTGACTGTTTCGCATTAAAGTTAAAGTGAAGTCAACCTGTATGCGTGCTACCGCCTGGATGCTGCAAATACGGTCGGCGAGAACCGTTATAAAGTACGCTCAGTGAAGAAAACGTTAAAGGGAACCAGCATACTTATCACGGAGTCTCTAATCAGACCTTGACATGTATTGTTCACCAAGGCTCGCGCAATATTCCCAGCCAAATACTCCTAGACACGCGATGGAAGGATCGTTTTAATCTTTCTCGATAGCTGTAAGGAACATGTCATACGTCTTGCACAGTTTGTAGTAACCCACATAAAGGTTATCTGTTTTCATACGGATGATAAAAATGGTCGACGCAACACTCGGTCACGCACAAAGAAATAATATATGTACTGATATTAATTTTTATAAAAATTTACTTCATTAATATTTTTGTTATACATTTTATTTAACTTCACACGAACCATATTTTCTATACTTAACACAAAAATACTCCTATTAATTTGTATGCGGTGTGCTTCGGTTTTATTTATGAAATTACCCATCCTATTTATTTAGGCTCTATCATTTTGTAAGTAGATGCATATAATGTTTTCGTGTTATTGAGGACTATGTTTCAGTGTGTAAAAATGGTCTATAGTTTCACGTGCATTATTATTTCTCTATTGCAATTATTTTGTGTTAGGTCATTTATTTCAAAAATTTAAGTTTCCTAAATTATTGAATAGTTTTTTTCTGGTCAATTTATATTGTATATATACTTTTAATTTTTATATTGATATATCCTTCAAATCTTCAATTTATTCCTCCTATTCCTGCTGTTTGCCTTTTTCTTTTATTTCAGATGACCTTGAACTCTTTTGTGACTCTGTTTATACAACACATGATAATCTTAAGCCTGTTTTTTCACGCAGTCTTTCAGAGTTATAATGCTGTCAATGTCCAGAGTTTTCCGTCCCATTAGTCGCATTTTATAAATTATTTTCAAAAATTCAATATGCACGCTTGTCTTTTTTAAAAAAATCTGGTTTAAATTGTCACTCCCTTTTAATATTTATTCATTTCCAGGTTTCACATTAATCCGTAATGATCGCCATTTTGGGGCGGTGGTAGGGTCACTATCCATATGATAAGAAACATAATCTTTGAAACACAAGAGAATAGTAACTGTCAAACGTCCAATACACAATTTGTGTTGCTCGTCACAAATCAGACATAAGTGGTTTAAATAGGCTTAATAATTTAGTAGCAATTTAACCTTAGATAAGGGCATTACTCGAGTAGTTTTCCATTACAAGTGATAGATACCAGTTGAGAAAATCATGTTAAATATTTTAAAGCTTCAAAGAAAATGTCAGTTCATGCCTTGAGTATATAACTGGGTAAGCAAACAGGTCCTATTGATCTCTGTAGCTGTATAAATTAATTGCCAAGTAGCTGTTACTAATCTGCATGACATCAACGTGGGGTGTGCACTGTGCACCGAACGGAAGTACTCAACAAACGTTTCAGCCGCCGTTGAACCGCACACGATATATATATATATATATATATATATATATATATATATATATATATATATATATATATATATATATATATATATGTAACTCTAAATAAGCTTAATCCAATTGACAGAGCAATTTAGTTAGTCGTCTGCGAATGTTGATAATAAATTTTCTTTGCACTACGAGATGAATCTTAAATTTCGGTCAATATTGTTAAGTTCGTGTCCAACTCTCTGTTTGTTATGATATTTTCATTCAAAATCTTGTTTTCATCATGTAAGGGAAGGACCTTGGAATTAACTTAAAATTATGTACTTGAAAAAATAAGTAAAATTATTTACAGGTATTAAAAATAGACAGTACACAGAATGTTTCTTGCTTAACTAACTATTGTAATCATGCAGAAAGTTTTTTAGTTAGTAGTACTATTGTTAACAAAGTACAATACTGAGTATCCATAATAACCGATGCGATTTGGATTCCAAACATGACAAGCTACAATGTGGTGCCTGTCCACATATTACCCCCCACGTCAACCGATTGTAGTGCTCCTCTCAAACTCAACTGACATATTGCGATAAAACACGTCCATCCGTTTCCAAAGGTATGAAGTTCGTATGTATTTGACGTTCGGCGGGATAAGCGATCTTGTCTGTTGTGGCTTGATTTAATGTTCAATTTAATATAAATTTCGGAATTTGTGTAAGTTTTACATTGATAAATAACTCGAAAAGCTACTTTTAGTTCTAACAAGGCTACAAGTTTGCTTTATAAATAAAATTCCTTTTTGGTAACACATTAATTACTCAGCTAGCAGAAGGTATTGGTATTACTTAATTATAAAAGAGGGAGTTACAGTAAGAGTGTAAAGCCCGTAATTTTGGAATAATTTTTATTAGTTGTAGAAAAAGTTAAAAGCATGAACGTAGTTGATGTAATTTTCCGTTTTTATTTTATTAAAAAGAAAAATACAGATCAAAACTGTCTCAGGTTGCTTTATACATTAGCTATTATTGCATATTAATCTACTCAGCACCAAAACAAAAAAAAAACAAAGTATCATGAAGTCTACTGACATGAATTAAGCCCCCCAGTGCCCTTTCTTATCCAATATCAGTTATATCAACACTCATAACAGTTGGTAAATTAGCAATATATTTAATTGAGAGAATTTTCATTTCATCTTCCAAAAAAAATTTTATTTTATTTTGACTATATTTTCATTTCATTTTAACTAGTGTATTTAATAAATTTTCCTTTGATATCGTTACCATTAAAAAACTTAAGTGCTCCGTATTATAGATTAAAAGGAAAGGGTTCTTTTTCAGGGTTCCGTATCTCAAAAGGAAAAAAGGAACCCTCACAGGATCACTTCGTCGCTCGTCAAGACAATGGGTGAGTCCACCGTGTCTTACGCGATAGCAAAGATTTGGTTTAGAAAGTTCAAGAATGAGGACTACGATCTTGAGGACGAACCCCTTACCTGATATCCAGTCGAATTAGTCGTAGAACCTTTACGACGCTTAATTGAGGAGGATTCTCGGTTAACGGCTCGTCAATTGGCAAATGAACTACACTACAACCATAGAAACATATTTGCACGAATTGGGAAAATTTTCAAAATACGGTGTATGGATACTACACGAATTGTCATCATATCACTTTCAGTGCAGAGTTGATACTTATAAATGGTTATTGACATTAAAATTTAACTTTAACTAGCTGAATCAATTAGTAACTGGTGACGAGAAGTGGGTTACGTACATTGAACATACACGCATGATTGAACAATTGGACTGATTAGATGATTGAGTTATCAACAGGATGGAGCTTATTATCTACGTGAAAATGCTAGACCACATGTTGCAAAATGTACTCGTGATAAATTAGAGAAGCTCGCCTGTGTTCTAATCACCCATCCACTATATTTTGCCGGACATTGCGCCCTCTGATTAATCATTTAAGAGAAAAAAAATCGACGGTAAAAAGGTGTCCAAAGCGACCTCGCACAGTTTTTTGAATCAAAGTTACCGGAATTTTACAAGAAACCATGCTAACTAGATGACGATAAGTAGTAGATAATGATGGTACAAACAAAACATTTTTGACAGCAACTCGGGGTAAAAACTTATTAGCCAACCCAATATCATCTATAATTAAATGTTTATAAATGCATAATGTGTACGAAACCCTCAATGTTCGAGTTCCACTCGTGACTGGCAGGTTTTTTAATTGTATCATCGATATTATAGCTTCCAAATAAAATTCACCCCGTGTGATTTTGGTTTCTTCATGGTTTATCGAAAAAACGTCATTGACACCAGAGTACTGATATTTAATGGATTTTCAGATACATGTTTGATGCTTTCCCCCCTCCAAGAAATACCCGTTGAAACAAATAAGACAGCCATTAAATTACTACCTCAATCATGTATATTTACAGTGATTTGACAATACTTTCACCTTTTTGTCCATCTTGTAACTTGTATCACGTTTTTTAAAGCAGTACTTATAGACGATATAATTTCTTTTGTAAAACTTTTTAAATCAAATGAAATTATTAACATTTTCACTTTCTGTTCACTTCACTTCACAAAGGAAATTTGTGCCTTTAAGATTTATTTTTTCAAATTAGGGAGACTTATCAAATCTAAAATTACATACTTGGTTATCGCTTCAAAAATTTTTTTATGATTCTCGTGTTTTTTTATTATTCAGATTTTTTATATAAAATTATACTTTCCAATACTTGATTTCGCTGAAAATATTTAAAAGTCGAACAATTAATGACACTGCGAATTACTGAACTGTTTTGACTAGTTTTTTGTGCGTATTGTTGATGTTTAATACATCCTGTCCCTAATTTACTCACTGATTATGATATGTTCAATATGTCAGGCGGTTTTAAACATTCTACACGCTTCAATAATAAAAAAATAGAATTAAAATGAATAACCTATACCGTCGTTAATTGAATACCGAATATTCGCACGAGGGTCTTGGGGGAATACCTGAATATCGACAAAATTATTTGGCAAGGAATTGACACAAATATATATATATATATATATATATATATATATATATTTATGTGTGTGTGTGTGTGTATATATATATAAATATATACATATATATATATATATATATATATATATATATATATATATATATATAGTGTGTGTGTGTATAAATATGTGTACATATATCTGAATATTATTCACATGTACCAAAAAATTACTAGTTTCTTCTTACACGCAAAGTTGAAGAATAGCGTATTAACCGCAACATATCGTGCCAGATTTATTGAAAAGACTTGAGGAAGGTAAAATTTTCGAAACAGGAAATGTCCGCCACCACACTTTGGTCAATATCCCTTTTATGCTATTAAACTAGAATCGATGAAAGTGCAAGCTGGTCTCCTGCTTGGATAAAATAGAAGATGACCGATGAGCCCAGATATCTCGCACATAATTTTGGATTTTTGAATGTAGATTTTAGTAATGAATTCAAACGATGACGCAAGCAAATCAAATACGAAAAACCCATTGCTAAGAGAATACACGTATAAGCAGAGAAAATTTATACTACAGTGCTGTTATTTTCAAGCCATCATTTACTAAGTTGTATAATTTCTGTAGACTTTTCCTCATAGAGTGATTATTATTTAAATAGAATTCCTTAACTCCCATATTTCATTTCACAGAAAAGCGCCTAGGGGCCGAGACTACATCTAATCTGGCTGAGAATCGTTTTCTGCAAGTCAATAATTACATTTTGAGCCATTTTATATTTACATAATGCGAATAATATAAAATGAAAAACGAATTACGACTTTCCCATTTGTATGTTTAACCCAATGTATTCCTCTATATGTGCACCTGTAATGTCCACAGGCAACTTATTTTTCTTCCACATTGAGATTAAATTAATTTATGATCTGAATTGTTTTTATTGTAACATAATAGATTTATTTCATTTAAGCTTATAAATGAGCAAAGAATGTCAATTTAAATAGATTACTACAATGCAAGCGTTGTATTTAATTGAATCACCTTTATTCAAAAGCAAAAAAAATTTCCATATTTTGATATTGACTGAAGTTTAACTTTACCTTTTAGTAATAATTAAATTATATACAAATAATGAAACCCGAAATACATTTCAGACTTTGTCTCCAAAACGTGTTGGAAAATTATTGAGTCTACGTAATTTATTCGTATAAAAACTTTATTTTTTTCTCGTATTCCATAATTTTAGAATGTATAACGCCATTGTTATGTTAAGATCTATCAGTATGTCTGATCACTTACGAAATAGATGAAGAAAACTTGAAGAAAACTCTTTATATCCATACGTGATCCAATCATAGCTACACAATATTTATAAACGTTTTCTAATATTTCTGATGGTTAAAACGTACGCAAGATGATAAAAACCACATTGTGCTCAAAATGCAGCTTATATAGTGTCGATGTATTTCCGCAAAAATGCTTAGTTTTGGTACTGGCTAACTCAATCATCATAATTCTGGCCTACTTTAATCGATTTCGAAACTTGCTATATATGAATGAATAAGTAACAAATTGATCTAGGGTGATGAGATGCTTTGATAAACTGAGAAGTGGAGTAAAGTATAGAACATGTTATTTATAAAATGTTGATTATATCCATTTGGAACTGCAAATATTAATTTATGCTAGATTGCTCGTTATGTTTTGCACTTGATATAATTGCAACTAATCTGTTCTTTCTTGTGCTCAGATTTGCAAAAATTCCACCGTTCCTTATAAATAACTAAATTATATTTGACTAATCATTTAAATCACACGTGTAAACCGTAAGCAAATTATTGTAATTCATTCTGAAGATTTTCTATATTTTGTTATTTAGTGCATATAGAACAAAAATTCTTACGATTTTGGTTTATTGTATTGCAAGGAATATTTCTTAATTTTTGGTCCTGCAATGGAATTTACTATGTTTTAAAAACTTTCCAAGATCAAATATAAAAGTTATGTTAATTACATAGAAGCTTTGGCATATCTCTTAAATTTGCACTTTATTATTTTTTGACATAAGGAAACTGATTATAATTTGGTTCGCTTATTTTAATTCCCAATCTTTTTTCAGCTAATGTACAAAGAATAAAACATTTTGATGATAAATGAAATATTTTTAGCATGTACTTTTTTGTATTTTGTATTTACGTTTTTGTATTGTATATTTTATATACCGCCCTTTCAAAATTAAATCATATAGAAACTCTATTTTATCAGGGGAAATTAGATGGTTTTTCTCAAGAAATGTTTACCATATACAGTTCCTAAACTTTCTTACTACTGAAATGAGTATGTACTGACACGATAACTGCATTTATATGTTAACGTAATAAATCCAAGTAAATATTTTTTAAACCCACGGAAATCTATGATTTTGCTATTTTTAATAATGACTTATTATATATACATATACATACATACATATGTGTGTATATATGTATATATATATATATATATATATATATATATATATATATTTTCAGAAATGTTTTTTTCGTCGTACTAAAAAATGCAAACTATGCTTAGACATTTTGCCAGTCAAGAAGATCGTTAGAAAATAAATATCAATAAATCATCTGTCGCCGCATTTTATTTCGCCGGAAAACGGAATACATATATCTGAAATAGAGTGAAAATAATAAGAGGTATTCTTGGTAATTTTGTGTTATAAACACAAAGTGGTAGACGTAGTAGATTTTGTATTTCATCCATTCTTTAAAATTTTGGCGTACATCCATTGTATGATTTTGCATGCGCTGTATGCATACCTGTGCGTGTTTTTCATTATGATGGCCGCATGTTCAAGGAGATTGCCAAAATGTCGTATTTTCTCATACAACAGAGAAACGTTTAATATGTACAATTTTTCTTAGAAATATACAATATGAAAGTATGATTTGGAGACATTCAACCAATGTATTGTCACATACCGATATTATGTGATATTTTAAGCCGTAATTAAAAATCGGACCGCATATATCACCATACCCATACAAAACGCTATAAAAGCTGTTGGTTTAATTTATTTCTAAATAATTTTTTAAAATGCGGCAAAATATAAATTCTTTTTCCATTGACCAACAAATGTGACCATAGTTTTAATTATACACGTTAGGATATATTGATACATTTTTTTAAAATATATGTTTAAAAATACCATTACTGAAGTGTTTCAATAAATATTTACTTTGTTAAGATTAGTTTTGGGTTCAAGTGCCATAACAATAAAAATTACACTCTCGAATAAAAAAAATGGAAAAAATAAAAGGCCCTTTTCACAGTGATATTTATTTTTTTCACTCAGGAAAATAACAAATCTATTTTTTTACGAAAGCTTGGTTTATTTTTCCTAGATTTTAAATGCTATTTCCATGAAACATTTTGAACTAGCATGATGAAACAAAGTTCACATTGTGCTCTATTATATATTTTATATTCAGGCCTAACAAAATATTCCATTTCCGTAGGCCTGGCAGGGATTCCAAAATAAGCTACTTAAAATTTACATAGAACGAAAATTATATTCATATTAACAAAAGCACCAAACGAATTTAATTGTTTGCCATTACTTAATTTTTAAACACAGATTCGTTTCATTTTTATTTTTAAAAATATCAGTTGTTTATTTCTATATCGTCAAGCCCATTTTTATCGGTTTCCTTAACAACCTGTATTTATATAAGACTATAATTTTTATTTAAAAGAAAGAATAGAAATGGAAATGAAATAGAAAAACAGCAATAATTTAGAAAAATAAAAAATACAAATATGCTGTAAAATCAATGTGTTTACTTAAATAATAATAGTCATTACGATTCGTTTTTGTTTATGCTGTATGCAAGTAGGTGAAAGTACGTTCAGATGATCTGAAGGAACTCAAAATCATGTGCTGGTTACATATTAATAGACTGACTGTATCAACATAAACATGAAGCTAC
Source organism: Druceiella hillmani (assembly GCA_039881145.1). Classification (NCBI taxonomy): domain Eukaryota; kingdom Metazoa; phylum Arthropoda; class Insecta; order Lepidoptera; family Hepialidae; genus Druceiella; species Druceiella hillmani. Next base: position 20,778,284 of record JAYKKI010000038.1, on the reverse strand, counting down.
ATTGAACTATAAAAAACTTGTATAATCGAACGTTTACATAATATGACGAAGCTTGTACTTTATTTATGTTGTATTGTTGAAGATATAGATCGTGGCGAGCGAGGGGAATATATTTGTATTTACATTGTACGCAAGTATCAACATTGGCTTGCATAATGTGACTCATTTTATGTTGTGATTTGTATGTATGTTATTTTATAGGAATTGTGGTTTGATATTGGATTCAGGGCCTTGAAACTAATTTTATTATGTAAGATAGAAAATAGAAAACGGTGATGAAACTAGATTAAACTAAGTTGATATAAAAATCATTTAAATATGATACTATGTAGAATATATCTTGTGTTAGAGAATAACTCACGCCCGCATAAGTGTGAGTAATGCGATTAAGAAAAATACTGAATTGATCATTACTCACTGGACAGCAACCGAATTTATGCCCGTAGAAAACCACAACATTTGTTTAAGGAATATGACCTTCAAAAGAAAGTTGTTGTTATTTTTCTGCAAAAGTTTTTTAAAAACTGATGCAGAAAAATAAAATGAACGTTTAATTTTTAATATTTTTTAAGAAATCTACTTAATCGATATTTATATAATTCAATCTCGTAAACAACAAGCTTTTAAATTCATCGTCCGCACAGAAAAATTTTAAAAATTAATAAATTCTGAAAAGGTTATTTTAGGATAGGCAATTAGCGATAAGCGTAATGTAGAGTAGAATCTATCTTATATTGCATTTAATTATACACCAGTATCAACCACTTTTTTTATTATTGTAATGAGTGATAACATGTTTATATATAAATTTGAAACTTGATTTGGTCTTATTTCATATAAAAATTACTACAAAGTTCTGTCACTTATTGTATTCATTTACCGGATAGCGTCCGTGCCGGATTTACCGGATTGGGTCTGTCAATAAAATATTACATTTGTATTACACTCTGCCGTTAAAATAAATTTTTTACATACTGAATACGATTAGATAATTTATTACTAGGAAACAGAAGAAAAACGAGGACGAACACAATTACGAAATTTAGAAAAATTATGTTTTGACTTTTCGAAATTCATTTACAATGAAATCTCATTATTCATTCATTCATTTACAAAGAAATTCCGGTCGAAAAAAATGTTTCCGATTAGACAAATATTTCTGCGGGTCGGCGTATGGTTTAGATTATGTCTTGAATGTGTAATGAAAGTTGGCTGTAAAAGTTTGTAAGTGTCTTAAAATTTACTATTTATGTATGATTTAAAAATATTTTCATATTAATCGTATGCCCACAGTTATTCCCCTTTCACTATTCGACTACATTATTTTCATAACTAGGAAAAAACACGCTACAAAAAGTATTAAATTTGAGATGTATGTTAGACATGTATTCCCTATTTAATTTAGCTTCTTGTCTTAATACATTGCTGCTTGACCTTGGTGCAAATATCTAACTCGAAATTACAACATTAATTTGTGATGAACAACACTATATCCTGTTGCGAACTTGTATCAATTAGATATTTACTCGTAGATTGAGAGCGTCAGGATTGTGATCTTGTAGACACGATTAATTAACGGATTCATCCGCGCTATTGAATCAAAACCATTGTGCGTGAGCGATGGAATATGAATGAAAATTAATGAATGCGGAAAATAAATTAATTACGTTTGGCCTTATGAAAAACTGTGTTCACTAAAGATTTTCAATACGATCACTTAAAACGTACGAGCTTTCATACATAGCCAGAGTAAGTTTACTTAAATTATTATATCAAATAAACCTGAAACTAATGGGGTTAAAGGCCAAACTTATTCCATAAAAATATTCATTATAGTAGTCTTCCACTCGTATGCATTTCTTCATAAATTACACGGTCTTTCATGTTAGTGTCAGATATGTTAAGTCAATACATGCCAAATTATAACCAATGTTCAACACACTGTGCATCTGTAGATGCAGATTAATCATAAAGATTTCGATGTTGAGAATAATCATGCTCTTTCAAACCCGCTTAGAGTGGTAGATATTTTGCGGACGGTATAACTTACTTTGTACTTGGCTGATAAGAGCCAATACATAAGGCTCTGTAACTGCTAAATAAACTTATATTCTACATAATGTGCGATAAGCTAGGATTCGAATCTCAGAATCCTTTTTGCTAACTGAGCCACTTTATTAAAAGGAAAAAAAATTCTGTCCCTCATTATTATGATATATATATATATATATATATATATATATATATATATATATATATATATATATATGTATATATATATATATATGTATATATTTATTTATATATACATTTCATTATCGCTTATTTTCTCTATCGTTAGGCATTGGTAACCTGCAACATGACAAATTTATAGTAAATAAGTAAATACATATATAATTTTAAATGGACGCATAATGGCAACAATCGTACCTTTATTGCAGTGCTAAATTCGTTCGTTCGTTCTTCTGCATTCTCTCTGCCGTTTTTCTTATTTCAATGCCTAATGTAAAAATAATTTTTAAGTAGCATACCCTAGTACCGATATATGAAACATATATCGGGCATACGTAAAATAGAAACTTGTGCCATTTAAACTATATATGCTTTAATATATAACCAGACATTTTTTGACTGAGAACAAGTTCTTCTCGTTCGTTGCTAACAAAAATTAAGGTCGATAATTATGAATATGTATGGAAAAATAATAAATGTTTTTTAATTACGTTAATTAAAGTCAACGTTTTCTATTAAACAAAATGTAATATTTTATCGTTGGGGCTATTTTTCATACTTTCATGAACGCTTTAGAGTCTGCTAATGAAACAAATTAACTAAGCGTCAAACTCACATGTGTTTAGCTTAATATCCAACATAACATTTATGCCTGGAAAACAAATATTATTATTGCAGGATATACAACAAATTTGATGTATCAAGGATAGAATATATAAACTGTTACTTTGTATTTGTGCTAAATTGTAAAGATAAATCACAAATGAAAGGAATTATGTGGCAAATCTCTTTGATATATTTGCGTAAGGTTTAGATTATTTACAAACATTGGACCAAATAGTGCTAAAGTTATGATTTGTGCAATTATTTTCCCACTTATCATTTATTAATTTACACGTTACAGTAAAGGGACAATATTTTAACAGATGACATAATGATAGGCAAGTTATAATTTATCACAGCTAAGTTGAATATTGCTATAGATGTAATAGTCAATAAATCTAGACACAAAAATATTACTTACAGGTAAGCATTTTACTAGCAAAGCTCTATAAGAGCTTGACTGCTTTTCTCTGTATATTTCTTACGCTAACTTTTCAAAGACAAACTTTTACAGTAATGTTTTTTATGGGATTATCTTTTTTGCGAATAAACAAATTTAAATTATTATAATATTTTATTAGGTGACTCTTTGTGAGACTTTGTTTCTGCATGGACTTTTGATCTTTTTATGATAAAGTAATAGTATATCAATGGAAACCAACACTCATATAAACAAATCGTAGATTATCGAACCAGTGATATGACCACCTGTTCTTATGTTGCTTTGAATTGTATGACAAATCAATTATTCGAACTTTGTAATGACTATTCATAGTGTGATTAAACATTTAGGCCTCTTCTCGGGTATGGTTCAGGGGGTTTATGTCCAGGAATTATTAAAAGGATTTAGTTTACAGAAGCATTCCTAGTTGTATTTTCGTGAGATCTTCACTTTGACACATTACGGAGATGTTATCGATATTTATAAAATAATACGAATATTGAATATATTTGGCGTTAATTTTAGAAAAACTACGTGATGTAGTATTATTTCTACTTTCTTTAATTTCTTTACCACGACCTAGGTTTCGTTGTATTACAACATCTTCAGGTGGGATATTAGCATCTAATGTTGCTAATATCCCACATGACGATTTTGTAATACAATGAAACCTAGGTCGTGGTAAAGAAATTAAAGAAAGTAGAAATAATATTACATCACATAGTTTCATTTAATTGTGAAAACAATACGAGTTTATACCAAATATCTAATAAGCTCAAGGGAACATCGCAAACTTTCCCATTTGATAAACGGTGTGTGCTGAAATTTGGGATGAAAACAAACATTATTAACTAAACGTACTTAGTTGACGGAGACGCCAGTTAAAGACCGCAAGTATCTCATGCACCGTAATGTTCCATACAAATTTAAAAATCCTATTGTCTATTTCGTAAATTTCTGGAGCCTTTTTGAGTCAAAATTCTTAACGATGTCGTTTCAGTCAGAATATTGCAGCTCCGGATCTAAACTGTTAACTGGAAATACGTACGCTATATAACTGATGCTCCGTTGGTCGAAGGTGTGGAAATCAGGGTCATAATCGGGTAAGTATGACGTCACTTGGTTTTGCGAGTATTCCCAGTGTAACTCCCATCGTTCCTCTTAAGAACATGGAAGGTTTCAAGGGGTTACGTACACTTTTGTATGCGATTTAGAAAACCTATCAAGCTCTCGGCGGAAAATTTAAATACATCGATTCCAGTCTTAACACCTTGTTTTGAACTATGTGCTGGTTTTGGTGAGGGTATGAGCTTGGGAAATAGAGAAAATAATTGCTCTATGGTCATTCGAGAAAGGACCCTGTTCAGTCTGCCAGCCTAGCACCGCGAGCATACTCGAGAGGAAAATTATACCAATATCACTCTCCCTGGGAAAGTTGCGGGCAGATTAGGTATAATGCATAGTAGGAAGCCATTCTGATTGATTAATTTTTCCTCCACACCGATTGGGGCGTATCGAATACCACAAACATGATGTCGCTTTAGTATCAGCACAGATAGTTACTAGGTTCCGCCCTGTTGAGCGCGGTATAGACTTTAAGTGCTTGCAGAAAATATTTGTGGCCAATGAATACTGAAAATAAATGCCAATTACCACAATCTGTAAAGGACCGAAGTACGCAATATTCTCTCCTTGGATGATAACCTCTCCTCCATAACGAGGAAGGGTTCCAATCCCATACTGCTTCCCTTGGGGCGTACTATTTTTGGACACAAATACAATTATAAAATGTTGTAGCTGCACTTACATCACCTACCAAGCGGCGATAACTATGCAGTTTAAAGCGCAGTGGATAATCTCGAATAATTGACAATGAGAAAATGCCAAATAATAGCAACCAAGGTCACTGCAGTACGTGGCAATTAAAACAAAAACAAAAATAGCCCAACAAATTACTATGCAATCCTGTACTAGACAACCAGCAGCCCAGTCGGATTTAAGAGGAGCTAACGATCTATTCACACAGACAAGACGTTACATCTTGATCGTGGCTGAATCAGCTACTAGCCCATATTCGCAACCTGGCCATCGGAGGCAAAACCTTATTCAAATTACGCTATTAGATGACTCGCACTACTGCTCGATAAACTACTTGAGCATAGACGTGTTTCTCAGCCGCCAATTCCGCCCACAATAGTCGCTTCAGGCAACGAGTGTCTATCGAATGAGATTCTTAAACTTACGCTCGATGTAGAGAAGCTTAAGGTGAGGCCACAAACCCCCTCGACCCTCATCGTAACGTAATTGGCCACCGATAAACGCAGTGAATTCAGTAAAATCCGTTCTATTACGAACTACCATCACGGTCACAGACCAAGTCACACTGCTATTACCATTGCAGATTTGGAACCAACGCAAGAAAATGCACGACGCTGTGCTCATTTAAGAAATCGACCAAAGATACACTGATAAGAACAGTGGCGACGAGTCCTCTCACCGTCTTTTTACCACGGACAAGAAATCAAAATTCACCTTCCTGGTAGAGGCCAATACATCCGTCTCACCACGAAGTAGTACTTCAAGAAGGGGTAATTCAACGCCGCCACTCCTGTTCCAACTTTACGCCGTTAACAACATTGTAATTTCCATCTAACGCAAAAAAACATTAGAGCTCGGCTAAGTCTGTGACGTCCATACAAATGGCGATTTATCGTCTCCAGTGAGCCTATCTTAGGAACCGATTTTTTGATACACAACCAGCTTATGGTTGGGTTTCAAAAATGAGTTAGCAAATATAATTTAGTAGGTACGACGCAGTCCAAACAAAAGCCACTAGTCCAAAAGCCACTGGTCACTTCACGTCAAACCTAAAAAAATATGGCGACTCACGAACCAATATCAAACCCATCGACGCTCGAATTCACCAAAAAAGGCACAGCTAACGGACTAAATGATACAATTGTTAGCTTAACAAAGCAACTTATCGCTCAAACAAATAAATCTACCCAGCATCGACTACAACTTATATTGTGAAATGTCGACCCAGTGCGTTCGCTTCTATATACACGGGAAATATCGACGTGCCGCGTTTAAATCTGTGCATGAAATAATTCACCCCGGCATCCGAACAACGCGTAAAATGGTAGCATACAATTATTTTTCCCGTCAATGAATACTTGTGTCGCAAAATGGACCAAGGCTTGTATTTTCTGCTTAAAAAAGCAAAATACGTCGCCATATTAAAAATGCCAATTCGAGTTTCCCGCCAACCGACCGATTCCAACATGTCCATATCGATATCATCGAACCACTACCTATTACACTTCGTGGTGATGGATTCTGCATTCCTAGTATCTACCGAGCGACTAAATGGCTAGAGATAGTATATAAGGACACATACAATTGCTGAATCGGTCGCTGAAATATTTTACGAGAATTGGATGTCGAGACACGGATGCCCCGCGACGATAACCGGTAATCAAACTTGCCAGTTCTAGAGCCAATTTTTCACCAGACTCACGAAACACGACACGCAAAATATCGTGACACACAAACTACTTACAGCACATCACAGCTTACGGGCCCCCCTGCTCTCTGATAGCGAAGTGATTCGTAGTTGCTCAGGAGTCACAGTAGGAAAGGCCACTACCTCAGAAATAAATATTCTATTGAATTATAAAGGAGAAAGGAGAAGGAGTCTGGTAAATACTATTGTTTTTTATTATTATTATGATTTCAATATTCCAAAATAATTGAAAATATAACATTTCTATGTTTAGTAAAAGATCGGAAGACTAAAGCTGAATTAGACGAAGAAATTAACGACTGAAAGGGTTGCAGCTAGTAATGAACCATTACAGTCAAAGGCAACATTTACAGTCAAAGAGAAAACTATTTTTTCTGAAATACCACCAATTTAACATTAAACCCCAACTCAAAATATTCTCCGGCAATAATCTGGACCACATAGATGTACAGAGAATTTATTGATAAGCGAAACATTAAAAAAAATTTTCTCTGCTGAAATAGCCGATCAAATTTTTCGTTGTATCGAGAAGGTCGTCGTATCAATATAAAGCATACAATGAGGAAAATCGTAGGGATAAGGAATTTACATGGAAAAATTCAACTCTTCATGAATTCTATGCCTGCTCGGAAATTATCATCATGTGAGGTGCAAATAATCCTAATGCTGACCATCCGTCGAATATGTGGAAGTCACCTCATCCGCCATATCCAGCTACTATGAGCATCACACTGTTTTTGAGTATAAGATTTACTCGGTGAACACTTGTTAAGTTTGTATCGATGGACATAAAGTAGTGCCTATGCGCGAAATATGGACAATGTTTAATTACAATTTATCGGCCCTTTCCAAACTAACAGCGTGTTTGACAATCGATGCGCAATTTTATCCATTCAAACGGTGAATTAGAATCATACAGTATATAACATAAAACCACCAAAGTATGGAATAAAGGTATGGTGGATATGCAGAAAATTCATGCCCATTGAATGCTCAGATTTACATTAGCGAAGACTTTTCCCCTCTCTTTGGATTTCATGAGAAAGTGACAATAAAAATAATGAAATTTAAAAAAAGGCATACAAGCGCCGATAATTTTTACGACAGTTAACATAATATCGTGTGACAGTAATATACAAATATTACAAAATTGTTTAATGAAAATTTTTTTCCCTATTATTAATATAACATAACTTTAACAGTTTTGAAAAAGAAAATAATTTTGGTGTTATTTATGGCGTTTTTAAAATAAAATTAATTGTGATGAACTAGATAATTTTCCTTTAATGTCAATTATACAACTTTGGAAAGAGATTTTTAATAAAACTAAACGGTAAAAACTTTTTCAAAGTTTTAATATACCATAGCTTTACGTTGACTTAATTTATTAGACAAATCGTTCCACGCGTTTAAAAACAATTAAGTGTGGTTAAATTAATATTTTTTTATGTACCTGGACTGTTGATTGTAAAATTTTTGAGAGCGATTTCTACCAAAACTAAGCGGTAAATGATTTTGTTTTGAGATTTTTTTTGATTTCACAATTACCTTAAGTGAAGAATTTTATATACCAACGATTCAAAATCGATCTCAAAATATTCAGGTTATGAGAAGTTTTACCACTAAAATTGCAATTGAAAGCATCTATGGAAAACCAATAAATCTTGTACGCAGAGAAGATGCACTGAACGAAAAGTTTAATTTTGTTTAATTTGATGAATAAGTTTCGCAATTAAGTATTGTTCAAATCCCTTTTACATATAGTCTGAATTAATTTAAAATTAAACTAATATATCCAAATAGCTAATTATGACGCCTAAAAATCGCCTTAAAGGCCGTGATTTAATAATACCTAATTTTATTAACTTATTTTAATGAATCGAGTCTGAGAAGGAAAATAATTCAAAATAAAAATTTGAAAAAATACCGTAAGTAATAAAGAAATCGGTATTGTTTGATTCAAATAATACTGGTAAATACCATGGAAGGTATCTTTTAATTTTTAATTTAAAGTCAGTAGTTACAAGGTTTAAAAAAAGTTTAGTAAAAATGGTGAAAGCTGATAAAAATTATTAAACTAGAAAAACCACGTTTTTTACTAGGTGTCAAAAAAGTGGCAAAGTTCAAAAAGTTAGACAAGTCAGAAATTAATGAGTGAGTTCGAGCTACATGATGAGAATTAATTGAAGTTAGCTGTAAAAACTTTAACTTTGAAATTTAATATTTTTCCAATTAGCCTAAATTATAATAAGAACTAAAAAAAATATTTAGAATGCTGAAACATTGGCAGTCGTTGGTGGCTAATATATATTACATATAATTTTTGGCTTTGTGTGTATCTTCTCTTAGATATTTTCACGTGTCCTTTTTTAACCGTTGTCTTTCAGTGACCAGAAGTAAGTACCTACGGCGTGGCTTATGATAACCGATTCCCAAAGTTAATAATAATTTCATACTTTAAGACAATTAATAGATTCATCATTTCCCATTTTGTTAATCTATCAATAGTTTCGTCAACCGTTCGAATTTCCATAGAATTTGTCTTTTAACAGTTTCTTTGGTTATAGCGTAGTTTCATAACTAATGTTTTGGCCGTTTTTCGGGATACGGTGTAAATGTTTATAATCCTGATCTTCATACCAGGACTATGACTAAATAGCAAGTTAGTGATAAATGAAGGACAGACATTTATTATACCTTTATGATTTATTTTACATAAGAATTACGATTTTTGCTTTGCAAAAAATACAAAACATTTTAAAGTTGCTGTAACAAAATTAAAGACAAATAGTTATTGAAAACACATCATTATCTTAGATAAAACAGTTTTATAATTCCTTAAAATATGACGTGTTTAAAAAAATTGCAACTTCTTCCCATATTTATAATACCTTCTACTGTAATATAAAAATTATCTTTCAGTTGGAAAATCTGATTTTGTACTTTTGAGAATTCCATTTTTCGTAATTGCATTACCCCATAATATAATATGTACAGTACAGTACATATTATATTATGGGGTAATGCAATTCCTTACCTAATTTAATATTTTTATAATGTGGTACATTTAAAGAAATAATCTACAAAATTATTTATAAGTGGGTAGGAGCACTTCTAATATATAAAAAAGCTTTGTAAACCTACAGTAAAAATTTAGGACACAATAATTTATATGGAAAAGAAATTAATTTAGAGATTTGACTCAAATTGACTCTTGTACTAGAATTTACTAAGGAAATCTGAATTTAATTTTTTTCACATCTGCACATGTATGTAAAAAGCATATTTTTGAAAATAATATTTTCTCTAGTCAACAATTTTAATTTAATATAATTTGCATAATAAAAAAAAAAGTAAACAAAGAAATTGTTTAAAAGTTGAACGACCAATTTTCAGGTGTCGTTTTGTTTCAATAGTCTGCTTTTTAGGTTATACACTTAGAGTTTATACGACAAACATAAGGAGGGAAAACTCGGTATTAGTCTATTACACCCGTCGGATACTTAGAAGTACCCTGCGCATACTGGAGCCAATGTGTAAACGAATGTGGCTGAAACAAAAATAAAAAAACTACGTTATAACTCGCCTTACTTAAAGTACAGGTATACTTTGGGTCTACAAACATTGCAGTTTAGGACGTTAGTCTCAGCGCGGGGGCGGCGGGTGGTGAGGTCGAAATCTGCCCTGTGCCAGTCGAAATTTGTACGTCTCACAGGTTGTACGCTGTCGATACGCAACATTTCGTTTCTTATTGCTATTGTTTTGACAATTTTTTTATTACTGCTACAGATCCAGTGATCATTGTAGTCAGAGAGAAATTAGCTTTAGGTATGTACTTGTTTATAATATTTTGAATTTACCAAATATGGGTAATATTTGGTAAATTCAAAATATTATAAACACACTACTAATACAGTCAAAAATGAAATTGATCCGATATACAGTTATTTTTTTTAATCAAAATATTAAACTTAAATTTTAGTTATGTATCGGGCACTACCAGAATGAGCTTTTAATATTAATTTGTAGACGTATTCATTTTTTGTACCAATGTAAAAAAAAATCGCGCATATTTGCGCTATTTTGTGATATTGTTTTTCTTTAACTCATTCATCTGGAAATACTGATTTATGGTAAAGCTAATTAAGTTTTATTACCCTTTAGAATCTTTTCGTAAGCTTTTAGAACTTTAGAGTCTTAGCTGTTAACAAATTATTTCTAACAAAACGACACTTTATCTTAAAGTGAACAATTAAAAAATGAAAATACTAGATTTCCATTGACTTGATTCTGCAGAACCATAAGATTTCTGTTTGCTCGGGAGGCGAATGAGCTTTCAAAAAAAAAATAAGTATATTACATAGGTAATCAGAGCACAACTTCAACTAACATCATGGAAATCGAAGATTACCTTTGAAATAAACCGTAAACTTCCTTTTGCCATAGTAAGCCGTAGGGTGAATATTTCATAAATACTGTCAAATACAAAGAATACGCAATGACTACCACCTAAATGTATCTAGGGTTTTACGGTTGATATTTAATGTCACCAAGCATACAAATGATCTTAATGCACGGTGTTGATGTCATGTCAAACTTCTGGTTACCCATTGTGCAATTAGGGGAAGAGACTCAAAAAGCTAATAACCAGGTCTTTAAAAATATCGCAAAAGTTTGTCAAAAAAAAATGAGTAGATCCTCTAATATCAAGCATGGAAACTCCTCACTAAGAAAACCTTTTGGTAAAGAAGTTTTGAAGTTATTGAAGAGGGTTTAGGTGATAACTTTTAAGAAAGCAGTGATTCGGATTCGGAATGAGTTTTATATAATATATTAAAATACCTATACTAATCCTCTTTTTTGTATATTAATACTTTCAGAAATCCTTGATTCAAGGTTCATTGCATTGTTCTTTTGTCTTATCATGGACAAGCAGCATAAATAATTTTGGCCAAGTTTTACGAACTTTGGCCCCACTGTGATGTGACCTGGCAGTAAATTTAAAAATGAGTAGGGGCACTTCTGTCGTGTAAGTACACTTACTCCCAATTAAATGAAACCACGTGATGTAGTATTATTTGTACTTTCCTTAAGTTCTTTACCACGACCTAGGTTTCGTTGTATTACAACATCTTCAGGTGGGCTATTAGCAAAGATTCTCATGTCTTCTTTATATCTTTGCTAACAGCCCACCTGATGCGATTTTGTAATACAACGAAACGTAGGTCGTGGTAAAGAACTTAAAAAAAGTACAAATAATACTACATCACGTAGTTTCATTTAATTGTGAATAATGAATTTCTACAAAATTAACGCTAACATATTCAATACACTTACTCCTTTGTACGTTTTATAAAGGAAAAATAAAAATAGGAGATTTAATTAGTATATTTTTTAACACTTATATTGAAATCAAAATAGGATAAATACTAATAATTATGAAAGTTTTGTAAATATCGATTAATATAATTTATAATCATAGTTAGGACACATATAAATAAATTTCGAAATAATGGGAATGAAAAATATTGAAAGTAGGAAGCGCAATAATTTAAAAACGATTTGGAAGGTACTTGATTCAAAAAAGGTAACCACTACCTACTTCACACTCCTGCCACACTCCTTTCTTTGAAATTATCAAATCTAACCAATTCCGTGTAAAATTAATTTGTATAATATTATCGGTGTTTGCTTTTAATTGGTGAAACATGTCTTAATCATCTGAATGAACTTTTAGTAGGAAACTCATTTACTCTTTTTACACTAAATTTAATACACGAAAATCTTCTAAAGAAAATTTGAATGAATCTCATTTTCCATATACTTTTTCAAATTATAAATCGTATTATTTAGAATTCCTTTAATATTAGCTTGGTAGTTCGGAATATTTTATTGATAAATCTTTTCAACTATCTATCTTAATTACTGGTAGAAAGAAGTTCTCGGTCAAACACCTTTGTACACAAGCTGATCTGAAGAATTAAAAAAATGCAATAAACAATGTTTGCATGAATTCTTTGCTATTCTGTAATGTCAACACGATAAATATCAACGCTATCAAGACACGATCGTATAGGCAGTGCATGATCTTTTTTTATTGCAACCCTCGTTTTGTTAGCAACGTGACGTAATAGCGGTGCGATATTGATTTATCCTAGGATCTCTCTGTACGTGATATGGTACCTTTAGTTGTGATAAAGAGAGAGAGAGAGAGAGAGTTAATGGTAGGTTAATAAAAGAAATATCACTGAACGTTTTTCTTGTTTCTATTGTATATTTTTTAATTATACATGCGTGTACGATGTAAAATGCATCGTTATTACACATCTATTCATTACACAGTATGATCGTAGCTATTATAAAGAGGGAAAGTGAGAAAATTATGTGTCTAATGAACACTTTTATTAATATTACATGTAATGTAAGTGACATTATTCACTTATATGCTGTCTTATGTATTCTTAGTTTATGGGAATTGGTCAAAAGATGAAAAAACCTTTATTGAATATAATACATAATTAGGTATTCAGGCGCAGAACATGGTTAAAGTTAATTGGTAATATTTTCTTCTTTATTCAATTTTCAGTCAAGTATTCAATTTTCGACGAATTAAAAAAAAGTATCGGCCATTTGAATGAATTATATTTCTAGGTCGGAAAAAATTACGTCCTAGTTAGCATGTTTTAACAAATTGTGGAGTGCTGTGATTATTTTCTTCCAAGACTTGTTACCATTTACAATCTTCATTATATTTTCACAATCATAATTTTTGAATAGCCACTTAATTTTCTTTAATCTAATTTATGTTACTACTATTTCAATGTAAAATGAAAAAATGTTAATTTCAGTTCATTAAATTCTTGTAATCTGCATTTATTTTAGCTCAATGAACTACTCTTTTAACACAATAATTTAATTTGGTGCAATTCATTAAACTAAAAATTTATTGAGTGCAAAATCGCTTGCTCAAAATTCCTTTTTCTTTCCGTTTTCTTAATTAAGAAGTAGTGAACCATACCTGTCATGAAAATTAAATATTTAATAAGCAATACTCAAAATATAAAAGTAACTGACAACTTAAGGCATGATGGCCGTCAATTCAAAGTATTGAAAATATGATATCCGGTTAATTGAATGATTTGCCACCCACGTCGCCAAGCGACAAAGAATCACATTTTTGTCATATCATGATAATTTGACATTTCTACGAGATTTCAAGTTTTAATTATAAAATTTAATAATAATAAAAATAAATTTTTTTTCTTCAAGTATTTGGTTAATATATATATATATATATATATATATATATATATATATATATATATATATATATATATATGTATATATATAAATATATATATATATATATATATATGTATATATATAAACATATAAATATATATATATATATATATATACATAGAAAAATATTTTGAAACATCGAAATTCTTCTCATTCCAGTCAAAGATTTAAAACTGCTTTAATTTCCTCCTCGAGGGATCTTGTAGCTATCATTTACTATCCTCTCTGATTTTGACATGTTGCTTCTCGCATCATCTTTGCGCATATAATGGAAAATAACAAGAATTGCTGACAGCGAATAATAATCAATCATAATTTTCTTAGGCGTGTCCGGGTGGAAACAAACTACATGGGGCTCAAATATAATTAATTAGAGAAACTCACTAGCATTAATTAATCAAAAGGTGTAAATAATAAGTAGGTTTGTTGTCTTATACATAATTAGGTTAAGAGATTACCGAAGGCTAATAATTAGGTATGAAAACATGGGGAATTTCATTTAAGCATTTTTCTAACATAGTTAAAATAAGCTATATTTTCAAAAATTGATGTTTCATCAATATAATGACTCATGATATTTCGTCAATATAAACGAGGAAGGCATCTCAATTTTCACACATGTGACATTCCCAATTAACTGTTTCAATCAATAACAATAATAATCAAAGAGATTTTGGTATTTCCTGTTCCCACTTGAGATATATTTTCCAGCACTTGGAGCCAAGCAAAAAACAAAATTATTGAAATATTTATGGATATTTATTTCAAACCAAGTTTGAATTCAATACACAAAAATTGAAAAAAATGTAAGATTTTTTTGTGAAAAAATATGTGGTATACTAAAATTGTTTCAAATACAGCCAAAGAGTAGAAGCTTTATAATTTATGGAAAATAATTATTTTAATTTATTAATCAATAATCTAAATTTAATTATTATGAATTATTATGGGAGAATATGTATATTTTCGTTGTTATATAATATGCCTATTTATTACAACGGTGGTGGGTCGCTCATATCCATACTTTGTATCCATATTGTGCTTTCCATGGACTTAGTGGAAATATATTAAACAAATAATATTACTTTCATTAGAAAACTATTTCAATACCGTAAATCCTCGCGAGGGGTAAAGAAACACTATTAATGAAATACCAGTTCATTTTTCTTCCAATTTAAAGTGTTAATTAATATACGCATTTCCTCCATACACATATATAGTACTGTTTATGTAATAATTAAATGTGATGGCAACATAATCTATAACTCAGATCTACTTTTACAATATCATTTGAATATTAAATTATAACAGGTTTAAAATAAAAATTCTCAAAGAAAAGGGAAGAAGTTTATCCTTCCTTTCACTTTACCTTTTTACTGCCAAAGTGAAAGTTCCCTCAAAAACAACGATTGTCATAATTAAAGGAACAAAATTCTTAATTAATGTAAGAACAAAGTTTGCGGAAAGGTTTTAGCAAAGAAAATATTGCTTTAGCCAAGAAAATATTTTACTTTCTTACAAAGATAACTATTTGGAAAAAATCTCTAGCGGTTCTTTTTTGGTAACGCACGAAAAGGGTAAGGTTGTTTTTAAATATAATAACTCTAATTGTACAGATGTATCTATATTTACCTGCTAAATATAGAAATGTACTATTTATATATATATATATATATATATATATATATATATATATATGAGTGTGTGTGTACGCATTTTTTTCTAAAAATGGGATATTAATATTCACAAAATGTATTGTATGGAGAAATTATGAAAAATTTAAATTAATCTACATTGACAATCTATACAAGTAATAAAGTAGTAACAGGGTGAATCCTGTAAGTGATCAAAATAGCATATAAAATGATAATAGAAGCCAGAAAAACTTCTTTTAGAATTTTTCTCTCTGTATGTTAATTTTAGCGGATGGCAACAAAATCTACTACACTGATTTCGATGAAACTTGGTATGTAACAAATAAAAGAGAAAAAAAACAATTATTTTTCCTAATTACACGCAAACGAAGCCGTGGATACAGTTAGTATTATATAATACTGAAATATGAATGGTTTTGGACTATATTTACATGACAGTATTAACTAGTCGATGCTCTTCATAGCATGGAAAGCTTTTTTAACTTGAACTTATTAGCAGTTCAGGATTATAAATTGAAAATGAATGTTGCAAAGATAGCGTTTTGAAACACCTTGTTTCTTTTTACAGTTTTAGTGTATCACGTTATTTCTTTTTACATGTAGTTTATGATTAGACTATCTAAAAAAAATTGTCATAAATTCTAAACAAAATTTTCCAGCCATTCCACTATATAATTTATGCACCCGAACAGTATGTATAGCAACAAATCCGCACTTTTAGTCGCACCGTTTTTAAAAAAAAATTGATCAGTAATATTTATTATAAAAAATGTTTAACATCAAGATCCTTTTTTGGTAACATAGTTCTCATTTTTTTTCTTATTTCGTTAATAAGGTCAAAAATAAAAATAATATTTTTTTAGTAACTCAATTATTAACTGCTCTTATGTATATTTACAAAAAAACTGCAATGTCATTTTCAACCTATATTTAATCTTTTTGTTCAACAACTATAAGTAGAATTAAGAAATAATTGTAGACGAAAGTAATAAATGTGAAAATTGAAAAAATTCGTTTAGCGAATCTAAATTAAATAAAATAATTAGAAAAAACAACCATAGAACGTGATGTCGCAACACGTGTAATGGTATACTATGGTTGACTGAAGTTAGTATATAGTTGTCATAGAGGCAGAACAAACCTACTTGTTATTTTCAGTAACGGATGATTTTAAAAATATCGTATATTTTATTGCATGATTTGATTATCAGTTTCATATTTTCAATACAATATTTCCAGATAATAAATACACGTTCTTTTACTATCAAAGTTGGCTTTACAGCCATCACAGCCTTTTTCAAAACTTTTCAAGTTTCGGGTTCATTTTTCCGTTGTTTCAAATTCTTTTTAGATCGAACCTTTTTATTATATGAGAGTGGATGATATTGTGAGTAGAATTTGTCGCCACGATAGTTTTTTGTAGTTGCTGTTAAAAAATTATAGAATTTAAAAAATTATAGAAATTACTATTTGAAAGGAAATCTTTGTGTTTGCCGTTAATTTCTGTGGACGCATTCAAAGTATTTGTGTAGAGGATAGGTGGAGAGAATAATTTATTATAAAGTTTTTTATTAAATTTAATCAAAGCTATGTTTCAGTAATTATGTCTCAAAAATTCTTTCTTTTATTAATAAATGTGAAAGGGTTGTCAAAATATCTGGTTTTATACAAAATGATTTTTAGATATTTTAAAAATGGGGTACACAAATCGTATTCTATCGATAGAATACGATTTGTGTACCCCATTTTTAAAATATCTAAAGTAAATTCTCAATCTGCACATCTATTATGTCATAATTTGTCATCATAGCCTGTGATGTTATAATTTTTCAATAGTGCCTCATTATATTTTCTTATCTTCAATCATTTTTACAAGATAGTGCCTCAACAGACAACTATATAGGAAGTCAAATGTTTAACAAAGCTTGTGGTTTGCAGATATTGTCACCATTCCACCTTCAGAAAATATTAGAGATCAATAAGTGTTTTGTTTTTAATACATTTCTGTTTCAGAAATATTTCGGCCATATGCCGAACAGAAATTTTTCGGCCATATGCCGAAGAGTTTCAGAAATCTTTCGGCCATATGACGCTCATCGACGATGAGCGTCGAATTCCAACGTACTCTTAGATCCAATAATAAGTTCAACTTGCGGACAAACATTTCTTTTGTGTATTTATGCTAAGTAACGTTCTTTTAAACAACTCTTTCTGAATAATTTTACCAATGCATATGTTTCCTTGAAAACTTTTTTTATTTCTTCTTTGGAATAAACATCGAATTTCGATTGGAATTCTGAATCATACACATTATCATGGTAGTAATTTTCTCCATCAGATCTACTTGTACATCAATGTTACGGTTGGCAATTTGCCTTTAATTTTAAAATGTGACATCAGTAATAAGGCAAAAGACCATTTCAGTGAGATTTTCGCCGAAAATTTTAGGCATAATTTTTGGTCTATTGCGAGTCTCAGCTACGATGTAATGTTCGAAACGCAGACCAAAGTTTTGCAAATACCTTTTGTTAATTCTTCTTGTCCCGATTACCCCCATTTACCCGGAGCGTAAACTAACTCTAAATTATGAAATATGCCGTATGTATATGGTGAATAAAAACATTGAAATACTTTTAATTTTTTAAATTCATCCATTCATCGATAGTTAAACTGAATCAGACCTACTGATTATCGAAACCGAAATGAAACCTCACCATAGGAGGTGCAAATCTACAGCTCGCATGAGTTTTGCTGTCGAGACTGAATAAACGACTGAACGCATGGTGATACGCATGGTGAACGCAATATGATCGCGGACCAAGCGCGTGAAACGCCGGTTAAATGCGGGCTTTGTAATGTAAAACGTATTTAAATTATTTTTCCAGTATGCAATTTCTCGACGTATTTTAACTCATCTCTAAAAGAAGCTGATTTATATAGTTCTCCAGCTTCCATAAATCTCAACCAGAAACCCTAGCTAGTAACTATATGTCGTGCAAAGCGATGTAAAGATTTTAAAAAAAGGACTCATCGACCCTGATTATTATATTGAACCAATGGTCACACTTTCTCCACACTTGTCATGAAATCTGCCATTTTGCTTCATAATCCCAAAAAACATAAAAAATTAAATATCTAATGAAGTAACCTATATCCACACGTTTTATAATTTATTTCTCATCACGGTCATTGAAACAATACAGTTTTATGAAAACAAACTATAAATTAAATTTAATAAAAATAAAAATGAAAGTGCGAATAAAGTTGCAATACACTTTGGCCACATCTGGTCGGAGGGGAAGGTGGAAGTTATCAATGCGAGCGGGACTGCGATACTGGCCCTGGTATTCTTCTCCTATTAACAAAAATGTTTGGATGCGTGAGATGTCGGTATTATAAACCATCGGCTACTGTGAAATTACCTTCTCTGTTTTATTTATAATTCAATTCCATCCATACTACTGTTATTTATTATACTCACTTATAAAGTATTTAATTATAATCAATACAACTGTTGACGTATATTTTTAAATAATCTATCGTTCAATGTCAGAATTTAACCAAAAATTAATTAACCTTAAGCAAATTTACCCTTTGAAAAATATAAAATATTTATATGGATTTTTTAATTTCATAAACTTTCTCTTTTATCGGGAAATTAATTTAAATAGTCAAAAGCTGATAAAAATTTTAAATAAGAAAGGAAATTGTAATAAAACCCTTTGTTTGAATTTTAAAGATTTTTCAGAATTTTGAGTCTGTGTGCAAGAGGCACTCAAAATTAGTATATTACACTCTAAGAATATTTTGGATACATATATAGCGTTACGATGTTCCCTTTCTAATTTGTGATAACATAGATAATTTAAGTTTTTATTTTATTTTAGAGACAATAAAACATATCCTAGTTTAGAAGTAACAAATAAATAACAAAGAAATAAGTAGATTTTGAAACTAAAATATATGGAGTACAAAGTTTCACCCGCAACAGTAATTACCAGCTTCTCAAGTTTTATAGAAATATCAAGCATATGACGAACGAAATTGCTTATTATTTTTTCTAAGCCTTTTTTTTAATATTTGATAATACACTAAAAATTTATATGGACGAACGGACAAAAAGTTCCACCATATTGGTACCTTTTTACGGGAACAAAACTCTTGTCTAAAATTGACACCAATAATTGAATTTTCCGACGATATTGTATGGGTCCCTGAAAATACTTAGAAAGGATACAACTAAATAATTTTAAATTGTTAATAAACTAAACAGAAATTAAAAGAAAATATAGGAATAAGTATTACAAATATGAAATAAACCACAAATTATGTTTGACATAATTTAAAGGATTTCTAACACATTATTTAATGTTAATGTATGAAGTATGAAAAGGGTCTGAAAATATTAATTTTAGTTTCATATGAAAATACTTATTCGACCGCAAAATTTTTACGCTCATATAAAAATTTATTAGACTGCGTTTTTTTGTAGGCTTTAGGCACACGTCCGCATATTCGCTGACGACACATCTCCACGCGTCCGTGGCGGAAATCATAATTTACCGTTTTAGCGACATAGTATGAATATGTTAGTATATTTATCCTACCAGTACATTTAAGAGTACTCTACTAGTACATTTAATAGTTATATATAGTTTATGTTTTATAATTTATTATCACCAAATATTTTTTAGACAAAAGTTTATCATCAGTGTCTCAATTGTATGTGAAACATATTTTCAAGATAAAAACCCTTGCGTCAAAACTTATTACACATTATAAAATAATTCGTTCATTAAGAAATAATTTCATTATAAATGAAAGAAAATAGATTGCTAAAATTAAAGGATTTTTTTAAATTTCGGCAGTGTTAATCGAATAAACTTTGGTGAAATTTTGCGACGAGTATGAATTTGTAAAGGTTGAATAAATGGAAAAAATAATTGGTGCTTTGGTTGTGTGACAGAACAAGACATACAAAAATAAATATTCGTATATAAAAGAAAAATTTATTGTCAGAATGGAAGAAGTTTTCTTATGAAACGTGGGTTACGTTTTCAGTAAATAGAGACATGTTAAACATCATTCTAACATTTATTATTATAGTCAAATGTTATAGATATTAAGATTATTGATTTCAAGGAAATACATTTTGAGAAAACTTACAAAAAAAGAAAAAGAAAGAAGAAAAAAAAAAAGAATATATATATATATATATATATATATATATATATATATATATATATATATTTATATATTCAAATGAAATGAACAAACATCATTAATTAATGACAATAAGACCCATATTTCTTTTATTAATTTTCTTTACCATACGTATGTAGGCCAATAAGTCAGAGAAAATTACAATTCTGGTTGCTTATATAAATATCTTTAGCAAAATATGCCACTACGTCCAACTTTCGTTATACCATATCAGATCGTTAGAAGTTTAATAAATATTCAACATCGCTGTGCTAAAATTATTTTATAACATGCAAGTCGTATAATAAAACTCGGAAAATTTATCTACTAACTAATATTTAATTTTCTCCATAGAAGATTTTATTAATAGCTAGTTTTAATTTTTTACATATTGTAACAAACTCAAATATATTCTTTCCAAATTGTTTAGTTTTGTGATATCATAATGAATAAAAACAAGGTGGTAATCTAAAAAGAAAAAAAATTATAATTATTCTTTGGCAGATATTTACGATTTGCTTTACATTAATACACATATCAATCTACTTTTAATTACCCGGCATTATCTGCCTCCATATGTTTTATTAGCTCGGGAAATGTAAGTTTTCCTCTCGGAGAACTCCGAAATGTAAGTTTTACTCTAGGTGGACAAGTGAACTCCATCGTGTTTGGTATTAACTACCAACGTGAATACATTTGAAACACGTCAATTTAATTTAAGACGACGTTTCATTGACGTAAATACTTTTCATACGTCTTTGTGGAACTCGAGGAGGAACTGAATGTACTTATTATTTAAGAAAGTAATAGAGATATCTTTAACATCTGAAGAATGCCAATTATCGCGTTAACTACCTAATCAAAATGAATGTTTAATTTGTGATTTTTACTGAATTTAACTATTTATATTTCAAAGCCGCTTTAGCATACAATCCTAAATTTAAAATATATATACAGATTAAATTGACCCTTTAAAATGGTCAATAATAAGTTATAAAAACTACGTAAAATATAAGAAATATTATAAATGACTCTTGCAATATTTAGAGTACGTAATAACATACATTCAAAATGTGAATTAAGGGGATCAACTATGTAACTCTTTGCACATTAACGAAGATTGACTAATCTATTGAAACCGATTGCTAGATTGAAAACAAAGCACTCGTAAATCACTTTGAATACATTGTCGACTTTTTAGTTTACCTGCGTATATTTTATGCGTTAAAATAATAAATATTAAAAAAAATAAATGACTATGGAAAGGATTAAAGAATTATAATAAAATCACATACTTTACAACCCTTGAAAAGTATTATACAAACCTATCAAGCTTAAGTAGAAATTTCATTACGAGAGTTCCGTACTTGTAAACATTTAATATAATAAACTATCAAAAAATATTAATTTTTTACAAAGTAAATATACTGTCTATTACACTTTTCACAGGCCCATAAATTGTATGTTAAAAAAATTATGACATCTATAATTATGGCTATAGTTTTGCTACAATCCTTGTGTAGATTTTAAAAAAAACCATATTCATTTTATAATATTAATTTTGGAAATAAGGGGGAAGTATATTTTTTGGCATATTTTTCAGCATATCTTTGAATATATAATACTTAAAACTATTATAAAATATTATTGAGACCGGTATAATTAAACTTTTTAAACGATACAAGCTACTAAATATAAAATTAAAAATTATTTGTTTGGGCTCCTTAATTTGCCCCCAAAATTTCGACATAAACATTGTTAGTGTTAGCCGTCGAGGTATGAAGGCATTTTTATGTCAAAGGGTATCTGTGAAAAAGGGCAGTGACGGACCGACGCGTGAGTGATCTTATAAGCGTATCATATTTCCTTCCGAGGTTCGGAAACCCGAAAATTGCGGGTTTCTTTTATCTTGCTCCAATTTATGTGGAATATCTTTCACACTTATATTATTGCGCCTTTCGTATAGTATAAAAAAAAATTACGTCATCCACAACAAAAACACCCAACTTGCCAACGTTTAGCTTTTATGCCAGCATTTTTTTCTAGTCTTCATAATATTTCTGGACCACTCTTTTTGGTATGGCTTATCCTATGGGCTTCTTATTTCCTCTATGACGGCAAGAAACTGTTTTCTGTTGTCCCCTTCATCTTTCAAAAAAAAAATAAATGAAAGAGAAAATATCCGGTAAATATGACGGATGATACGTCACTATATCATATTCACAAATCGGTATTACAATTAATTTCATCACATTTATCTATCTGATTATATGCTAGAATCTCAAGTATCTATAAACCGATCAGAAGTTGTGGTGAAATTTATTTGATTTTAATGTTTATTACGTAAATGTCTATTACGGAGTATTAGTAAGTATATAGATATTTTAATGCGTTACAAATTTGTGTGTGTGTGTGTATGCTTGTGAGTGTGTATACGTTATTTTATGTGCATATATGTGTTTATGTGGGTTTGATAGGGTGTATGTGTGTATGTGTGCGCGCGCGAGCGGGTGTGTGTTTATGTGTGTGTGTTTTTTTGTTGCAAATTTTACTTCAGTTACAGGTAAGCTGGCCTATTGTATATTTTCTAAGATATTTGCTGTAAATTAAGTAAATTACTAGTTTAGATTAACCTCTATTTACATACAAACTATCTTTCATGCCCAATTGTTAAACCTTCTAAACAAGCACTAGCTCGTTTGCTGCTTTAGTAAAAATCACTATCGTATGTGAGAATAGTAATATGTAAATAGCAAGTTTAGCAGTATGCATAATTATGTAATGCTAAACTTGCTACTCTCATATTCTTTACCTCATATTCTTCACTTTTGAGTTAGATTTCTCTTTAGCATTGACACTATCGTCACAAACGTCCACTGTAATCATTACTTGTATGCAAATAAATTTTGTCAGCACTTTAATTTGTTTTAATGCAACTAGTTACTCGTACAATAAATAATTGGATACAAATAAATGAGAATTTGTAAGAAAAACACAACTTCCCTAAATTATGATTTTTTCTCGATTATAAGTCACATTTAATTTGCAATGTATAGCGTATAGTAATAAATAAGCATATTGAGTTTAAATTTCCTAATGTAACTACTAGTAGACAAGAGTTATTTTATATTGGATTATTTGATTTGGACTCTGAGAGTATGTTAGTAGATTAAAGGAAAGTATAATTATGTCACATTGGATCTTTAATCATTTAAGAAGTTCATCCAATGATAGGTTTTGTGAGTCACAGAAAATTTTAAAGACGTTTCAGGGATTAAGGTACTCTTTAATATTAATTGAGGTATTTATTGAAGTATTGAAATTGTTGCATTTACATCTAGAAGCAGTCAATGAAATTAAGAAGGAAAGAGCGTTTTCACAGAAAAAGATATGATCGAAAAAAAATTACATCGGAATATGTGTATGTATGTACGTATATACTGGACGTACGTTAGTTTGAAATGTTTATTAAATTTCTAATAAATAAAAAATATGCTGCATGCGATTAAATATAGACTTTTTTATTTGATAGCACTCAGCGGAACAAACAAAACGATAAGATTTTCGGCCTCTTGAATCCACCTTGTTCTTGAGTTATTGCACTAAAAAACTTTAATTCTATATCATAGAAAAATTAATTGGATTGAAATTCTTGAATTGAAATATCTTGATTGAAAATCTACTTGTATTAGTTCATATATGGTACGTATTATTTATATTTGTACTGCCTTCTTATAACACTAAAGAGGAGTTTGATTCAATTGTCGTTAAAAAGACAATTAATCCGCTCAATTTATATTTCGAGGAAAAACCTAATTTAATTTAAATTAAAGTTTTAAACGTAAGTAACTTTTCATAAATGTTCTGCTTTAATCTTAATTCGTATGACGCAGGCTTGTTAGTTACAAATTTGTAATTTTTATGAAAATTTGCGTGCACTTTTAATAAAAGTACCAATAAATATTTTCTTACCATTAACGATCATCGAATATATTTTTAAACAAAGTTATGAGTCAATTAATGTAAACGAATCTCGATGGATTTTTTTTCCAACATATCAGGAGTTTATGCTTATTGCTTCATACCTCTTAATGTCGATGTATTTTTAAATACACTATAATCAATTATGATATGAATTTATAATTAAACGTGAATAACATAATATTGGAAGATATATTGAAGAAGTCTGTGCCGGTTCATTTATACAACGTTGTAATCAATTTGCATGCGAAGGTAAATATTTTTTTGAGAAGAGCAGAATATTCTGCAATAAAGTCGTGTGGACGACAGTCGTGGTGAATTTTTGTATTTACGTGCGTCTACTGTGTAATTATTTATCTAAATTATCGTATTTTTAAAATTGATTTTGTATTTACTTTAAATTGCAGACACATAGTGGAAGTTATTTTATCGCTATACTTATATTGCGACCTGTTGTATATTTTATAAGGTATCAATAATTTATAATATTCAAGGTATTTACGTATCTGTCTTCAGATTTCAAAGAAGTAGAAGAAAATATTTAAATGGTGAATCATTTCAGCTCTATCAAAAATATTGTCAGTAAATAAGAATGATGAAAATTATCCTCGATATTCGGATTCCCAAATTCCATTGAATATCGATTTTAGTTTTCCAAAATTGTTCAACATTCGTGTTACGATTCTCTTTAAACGGGGTTTATATTGGAAAACACCAGCAGTGACCAATCGAGTCTTCGTTATTTACGTTTCTCATTTTGACAGAATAATTCACAGCTAATTTTCTAATTAGGTCATTTTATTAGTTTCATTAATCAAAAAACTTTGCTCAACATCATACATCATATATTTTTAACCTCGTTAATTTGTGCCAATAACCTTAAAAATGTATATTATTGAAATGTGTATAAAGGAAACAATGGCGTTGATTGTAATCCGGTAATCTTAAAAAAATATTATTTATGAGAAATTTCTCTTCCATTAAAAAAATAAGATTGTATTTATAATTACTTCATTTTCAAGTTCACAGCTAATTCACTTGAGTTAAATAGGTATATGCTGTTTTATATTCATCTTTGGTGTTAGTCAATACTTCTTACAAATATGTGAGTTTTTATCGCGCACCGTGAACACATCATCCTTAATTATATTTTGAAAAACAATAAGATCCATAATTACTGAAACAGTGAAAAAGTGAAGAATATGATTTTTTTTGTAGGCCTTTATGAAGCTAAATGCCACTGGGTTTTCTATTTCTCTGTCTCAACCATCTTTGTCACAACAATACTATATGTATAACAATGATTGACATTAAAATAATTTTTACCCCGTAAAATTTATGTTATAAGGAACAATTTTTATTGGTATAATATTACAAGTTAGGAAAATACTTAACCATGAGTATATTTTCATTCGTGGACAATACCGGAAGTTTAAGAGACTTCGTATGATTTTTACAATTTATTTTCTATAAAAGGTTTAGAAGTGACATTTCTTTAACAAATGTTGGTTTTGGTTTTTGCAATGTTCCATAACGAAAGGAAAAACGGAACCCTTATAGGGTCATTCACCTCTGTCTTTCTGTCACAGTCATTCTTTTTTCAGAACATACTTGACGTAGAAACTTGAAATTTAAAAATGGGAATTTTTTGGGGTGAGGTGCAAAATAGATATTCGAAATTTCTTTATAATTCCATATATTGTAACATCATACAATTATTATTTGGAATAATAATAAGGACCTCAAAATCCAATTTTTTTTGTGATTTTAGATACTATATTTTTAGAGATTTGCTGAAAAAAAATAAAAAAAATGTGTGCCCTACTTCCCTTTATTTCCGAAAACTCCGATCAAAAATTATGAAAAAGGGTGTTTGAGAGCCTACACAAACATAATTTTTCAACAATATCGATATTGATAAAAAATTCATTTTAGAAACAAAATGTGCTTACACTGAAATTATCCCTTTTCACGTGTATTAGCTGCAATGCTATAGACGCAACTATTGTTACTCGTAAATGTCATATACAACTTATATGTCATATACAACCTATATGTCATATACTGCCTAACATAATTAGATAATTTTATTAACAAAATGATTCTCCCAGGAACTTTCTGTTCTTGAACTTTGCTAAATTGTTTACTGTTTCGCCTTGATGTTCTAATATCATTGGTAATGCTGAATTGTTTACTGTTTCGCCTTGATGTCCTAATATCATTGGTAATAAAAGCATAAAAGTAAGAATTGCACAGGTTCTACATTTCATTATAATATGCTGTTGTTTTTTTCTTAACGCTATTATCTTCGGCACTTGAAAAAATATTACATGTGTGATTTATACAAACCAAAACAAAATGGAACCTAAATTATTATAACATAATTAAATTTTTTTCAATCACGGACGGATTTTCATCCGAGCAAAATATCGCCATGATCATAGAATAGCATAATTCAATAATACTGTACAAGCTAACCAAATGTTCGAACCCCCATCAAGGTCCAAACATTAAATCAGACATAAGAACAATAGAAGATAAATTCATTTCCAAACTATGAAAAATTTATGACAATAAATAACTAAAAAAAATCCTGAATATTTATTGGTCACAATGATCAATGTCATTGTCACTCGGAATGCGCATCGCTCTCGTCACGCGAATACGACAATAATTAATTAAATAAAGCATCGCGAGCACTAAATAAAGTAGCATGTTCCAACTGCTCGCTGCAAGGTCCAACTCGGCAATGACGCACGAGCTAGATTTGCATTCTGCTAAGACATGATATTAATACCAGTAAGTATGGAGAATATGGAAGGAATTTGTTTGTTTAATTTATTGATTTTCTTTATTCACTAATTTCTTCAAAGAAAAATGAAATTTTAAATTATACTAGACGCATAATATAATAGTCCAATTTGTTTTATTACATTTTATACTATCCTATTATCTGTCAAAATTTGCCTAAGAAAAAAGGGTTTTTCACTTGTTCCATCAGATTTTGCTGCCAATTTTAATATTTCAACTTTTATCGAAGAAAATAATAACATGTAAACAGAAATAGATTCATTATCATTGTATATCAAATGAGAGATTTCTGAAATTTGCGGGTATGGAAGGGTAATATAAAATATAAATAAGTGTTTAACTGTGTACGGAACCCTCGAACTGCGAGTTCTAATGTACTTTAAAAAAAATTTTAGACAACTTTTAACTGCTGTTTTACATTACTTAAATTTCCTTCCTTTACGTCTCTCGTAACTTAACATTACTTCTGTTTAATTTTTCTGCTTTTTTGTGTTTCTTCTCGTAATTTTCGAGAGAATCGAGGAAAGGTTATACCTTTAGCACATCGACATGATGGTTCATACCTTGATAAGATAATGTACATAAATTACATTTAATACGATAGCATTTACGCTCAATAAATTATTTTTTAATGACATTGCTTAGAGCAGAGGATTAAACAATGTTGTTTTTTATATATTTTGTTAATACTCCCTTTATTTAAACTATAAAAATTACACATAATATTATTACATGAACAATAATAAGTTACGAACGTAGCTACTTAAATAAAAGCTACCCAAATTATTTCACTTCGTAAGCACGCATTCATATCAGTTCCATATATCACTCAAAGTCAACTGCTCTAAGAGCGTAGGTAAGTCGTTTTAATATTATCGGTAAATAACTTTCAGCTTATCGCACGCATTAAAAGCTCAATTACAAGATCTCAAAAGCGAATGGATTTTTATTTGTCTGCCTAAATTATAAATATTTTTGCTTGCTTATTGTTGAAAAACTTCACTTGGCCAAATTATATTGACCAATTAATTATGAAATTACTATACGTACATCTCCGGTAAGTCTAATGTATAATATTGTACATGAATAGAAACAGGTAGTGAATAGCTTCAATGGTAACTTTGATTTTGAGTATATTAAGGTTAGTATTATCACAAACACAAGCACTGACGATTTTCATCTTAATGATAAATAATAATAAAATGTTGATGGGTAGTACTTCATTATTTAAGTAGGTTTTTATTTTTATTTTTGATACCATGGAGTAGTTTAACACAGCAAAACGAAGTGATATTCTAACAAATAAACAAATATACCCCCTGAATTGTATTTCTTTATAAAATATTTTTTCGAAACTACAAGAATAAATACGCAGAAAGCAGAGAAATTGAAGAAGTAATGTGTTCAGCTATGAAACTAGTGAATACTTCAGATAAAAAATTTAAAATGGAGGTAGGTCTAAAGTTTTTAGATTGATGTAAAATTGCAATTTTGATTAAATTAATGATATATACTTCTCTCATTTAATAAAAAATGTAGCAGTTGTGATTGAAGTGTTGAAAATATTGGTGATGGCTTTTATTTATAATACATTTAAGAACGTCAATATTAATTTCATCACTGCCAGAAGATTTAGACTTCATCAAGAGAGTATTAATTCCGATAACGCTATCGCAAATTATAAAAATTGGCACCGGTAACTTATGGTCACGAAAGAAAAGGTAAAAACCCCATTCAAGGTATTAAATAATTTCAAACCTATCAACATATGGATGTACATTTTTACAGCTGTCATATTCGAAGGCAATTTCGTTCGGCACACCAAGAAGAATGAACCATAAAGCGATTAAGAATTTAAGATATAATTTAAATTCAATAATTTATTTTCTCGTATTTTTTGCTATAAATTGGTAGCTTTAAGCATCCAATGATTAAAATAAAAATGATTACGACTGACGAACACGAAATCATTACGAAGTTAGCAAATTTCCGTCTCTTTTTTTGAAAGTTAATTAAAACATGTAGTTTTAATCATTACAAAAATTAAAACAGTAATGAATTAAATCAAATAACCTGTTTTAAATTCATAATTTATCTATTAAATTTGACGGAAATTAGTTCGTTGATCAACGTGAAGTGAATTCTAAATCGACAACAATAAAGTAAAAATTATATACAAAGTAAAATTTATATACATATAAGTATTCGAATTCTAAAGTGAAAACGAACAAATCTTCGACTTTACATGGCTTGAGCAAGTACTCGTAGTTACTACGGGCTATGAAAGTAGTTCGCGCGGTGACAATTGGAACGGCGTATCTATTATTTTAAAACATAGCACTGAAGTTATTCAATACTAGTATCTACCCATACACTACATTATTCATTAGACTTGCCGGGGACATATGTATGGTAATTTCGTAATTTACTGGTCAATATACTTTGACTAAGTGCAAGTTATTTAATATATTGGAACGCGAAAATTCAGAATTATCCTTACTTTTTAGGCTTTATTATTTTTAAGTTATATTTAAAAAACTTGCTTTTACCTACTGGGAAACGTTGATAAACTCGCTTTTGTAAATCAGGCATATGGGAAAGAGAATATCCAAAATTTATTTTCTTTGCACAATTAATACTATAATTGCATTTTCTACATTACATCTGGTTATCAGGTCTACCGCATTTTATTATCATGACAATATTACCCAGTTTACACTTATACATTTTGTTATGTAATGCGTACGTAGTTATTGATAAAATTATGTGTATTCAGTTTAAAATTAATTGTAATTTTGATAAAATATTTGTCTTCCCAATATATATATATATATATATATATATATATATATATATATATATATATATATATATATATACATATATATATATATATATACATATATATATATATATATATATATATATATATATATATATATATATATATATATTGAAGACAAATATTTATAAACTTTCATGTACCTTAGCAATTGGAAAACACTAATATCAATTTGTACTTAATGAGATAAACTATAATGGCTCTCGCAAAATTAATAAAAAAATAATAAAAATTTCATATTAAAAACGTAAATTTCCTATAAGGAAAATTAGCTTTTTAAACTGAATAGTTCAGAGAGCAGGCGACAAATAAATTAAGCAAATAATTAAACGTACGCTGCAAGACTGTTTTATAGTATTCATTTAAAAATGATAAAATCTCCTATCCATCCTGTCATCCTTATCTCTTATTCATCAAAAACCATCATGGCAAATTCAATGCTAGTAATATTTCTTAATTTTCCATAACTAAAATAAGGAGGTATTTAACTTTTTGTAGTAATTAAATTTTTTTTTTAACAATTTTTTGTAGTAACGAATTTAGCTGATCTGGTTTA
Source organism: Druceiella hillmani (assembly GCA_039881145.1). Taxonomy (NCBI): domain Eukaryota; kingdom Metazoa; phylum Arthropoda; class Insecta; order Lepidoptera; family Hepialidae; genus Druceiella; species Druceiella hillmani. Next base: position 20,747,132 of record JAYKKI010000038.1, on the reverse strand, counting down.
ATGAAAATTTTATTTAGGTACATACCAAACCATTTTTTTGTATGTCACTAAATTTTTAAGTTTGTTTATTTAATAATGGTATAAAATTTATATTCTGTCTATATCGTCTTTTATGTATAAATAATTGTAATAAAGATGCAAAAATATTATTTTATGAAATAAAGATACTCTAACAAATTATTATTCTAATAAAGCAATGTCTCAACTAAACGGATAATAAAATGGAAGACAACAAACATAGCTAGAGAGCGCTCTTGTATTACTCGCAGATCTCGAACATGATTTTTATCTGTGTTCCAGTGTAAAGGCTATCTTTCGTAGCAGAGGAAAAATGAACGCGGAAAACTGTTTTATGAAATACAAGTTAAAGTGGATGACTCCTATATTGTCGCGTTCCTGTTATGTAATATAAAGTATATATTCGTGCCTCGTTATAACTGCTTTTTTTATCGAATCAAAAAATTCAAAGAATTTCACCAGTCGGCAATAATTAATTTCTAATTATACGTTTTTCTCAATTGAATTAGTTTGTTGATGTGCACTTGAAAATTAATAATGTTAACTAATATAAAATTGGAATTCTATCGGAAAATGTTAAATATATCAAGCATCTCACACAAGTGAGCGTGGTAGAGAAGAAAATTTAAATATTTTTCCTGATCTTGAAGTAGAATGGTAGTTCTGATAAAGAATGAAGACAAACGTGCAAATAATGTTGAAATTGAAAATAAATATTGAAACTTTCAAATGAGTTCCTGTAAAATGTGATGTGTAAGATAGGTAGTAATTAATCCCTTTTTTTGCACATAAAATATTGTATCTTCGTCGCAGAAATAAAATGTTAGGAAAGAAGTAAAAATATACCTAGTTTTCTGGAAGATATCTTAAAAAATAAAAAATAATCATCCAGATTCATTTTAATCACTATGTACTCATATACATTAGACAGCTCCTTAGTGATGTCTTATTTATGTGCATTCACACAAAATACGAAATCAAAAGTTGCGATGGATAAGTCCGATTTTTAATAATAACCCGGATTGGTTTCATGTAAGAGTTAAGAAGTTTCACATGTAGTTCACATGTGTTTTAATTATTTTAAGTATGGCGATAGATGTTATGTACCCTGTATAAATTGGATTCATTTGTGTAATATGTTTTTGTCGCCAGAAATAACCTTTCGATAAAAAAATATATTTTTATTTTAATGATAGCACTATTTTTAGATTTCCTTCATCTATTGCAGTCAATTTTCTCAAACTGGAAAAGTATCAATTAAGCTTAATTGAGGAGCTAATTGACCCAAAAATTTCGTACTTGTGTGTGATATCGGTTGGATTTTGTATAACAGAGTAGTGCAAATATTGCTAGAAATACCTACAAAAAAGTATTTTAAAAATATAGTCTTTCGTTCTCCCGCTCACCAGAACTGCGAAAATTAAAGTTATGAATAAGATAAGTTTATTATAAAATAAAGTTTACATACAAACTATAGATCCGATCCCAGATGTTAGTTTTTGAAAAATCTACGATAATTTTATAGCTGCAACTACGACATGTATATGGAGAAAAATAATGTTTAATAGTTTAATGAAAATATTATATAACCTCAAATATTCAAATTTACATAAAAAATGTTCTTATTTTTTTCAAGTTGTTTTTTCTATTTAAAAACACTAATCCGTAAAAGTTATAGCTAATATCAAAAGCGGAAAAGTTTGCGTGTTTATTTCTTCGTTTAGGTTTATCTCTGGAACTACATAATTAAGATAATAGTACGTTGGTGAAACTGCCGGGTACAGCTAGTAAATTATAAAATGACAAATAGATTGCTCATGACCATATTCATAAATTACTCATGTTGTAGTTATATTCCAGATCTTAAGTCATAGAAATGAACTTCTAACAAAAAATACGTTTTGATAGAGAAAACCATTTGACACGTGAAAATTTTTCAACTTCAAGACGTCCTATATTTAATATTGAATGCTACTACAACAGCTTTGTATTGAGCTATTTGTATCTCAACATAAATATTTAGGTAGTATTTTGGCATATATACCTATATATATTTTTTAATACATGATCTTTTTTATTTCTACAAAAATCTTTAAGAACAATAGTGCGGAATTTCACACATTTACCCTTATGCTGTATTCATAGAAACTGTCCTGAGGGATGTAAAGATTTTTAAGTAACGAAAGTAGTGTCATAAATACAGAACACGGTATACCGGAACACGTTGTTAGATATCTTCTTCAAGAACTCAAGAACTGGTAAGTATTCCTATTTCTATAGTATCTAAATGTTTTATAGTAAATTGTAGATATGACAATAAAAAGTGAACACGACTAGCCAAAACGTATACTTTATACGAAAGCTATAAAACTGTTTATGGTATATGTCATGCTCTTAGATCTGTATAAGGGCTCACAAACGATTTTGCAGCTTCATATTTTTTTACGATATACGCGAATCGGTTGTAAATACATGCACGCGATACACAGGTCTCTTCCTTCAACGATATAATGGAATCATTATAAAAAGGGGTTCGTATATCACGTGTAGCAGAAAATTACATATTAAATGTAGATTAGCCTAACGTCTGGTGAGCCCGATATGTGGTTTAGAGGTAAATATAAGTACATAATTCGTAGCCATTATTAAGTTTCTTTACTACAACACGAGAGATTTAGATAGATGGTTCATTTCATTAATCGTTTTACTTTTATTTGACGAATTTATGTTCGAAGGATATTTATTTTGTGCAAGAATAATAAGTACTGATACGGATTTCTTTCGCTACGTATTTAAAGAAATATATTTTTCTTCGGAAAATATATCTTTAGTTAAAGATATGTCTTACTAAAATCTAATGAATATTTTGTTATTATTTCACGGAATGCACTTCCCATAAAATATATTTTAAGCCTAAACACTTATATTGACGCAAAAATAGGATAGTATAAAGCTGTTAAACTTCCACTGAAAAAAGAAAAGATTTTCTTTTTCAAAATTATTATATTACAATCATTTTCAATCTTCTTGGTTGTAATTCGTTAGAAGAATTTACCCTTGAAGCAAGATATCCGCCATATATGTAAATGTTGCATTACAGACTAATAAATAAATAAAGGAACAAAATATATTACACTACTAAATTTTTATTACATTTCCACATTTTATCAAAACTAGTGAAAGTATTCAATTTAATTTTTGTTTAAAAAAATAAAACCATCAGCCATTGAATGCACACTTTCTCGCGTTATTTGTAACGTCACTGCAAAATTGTATTGTGGGACCTGGAAAGGTTTGTCATATTAAAATGCAGCATCAGGTACCACTTGCCGCTCTTTTCTCACGGTAGGAAGGTCCGCAACTTTAGTTAATAGGAGGTCGTTCGACTTTTCCGGGAAAACGAGTTGTGGAATATTTCGGTGTTTATGAAGAATCGATAACGCAAATATTAAGCAATTGCGAAATATTAGACTTCTTTCGGGTGGATCGATTAGTTCACATACACATTTCGCACGTATTTTCATTAAACATTCCAGTTCCTTTACCCTTCTCTGACTTTGTTCAATACTTAATTTTTCTTACTTCACACCTTATGTCGTTCGAAATTGAAAGTAAGATTAAAAGTTATTTTGAATAATATTTCATCTTTTCTTTCACGAAGGAAATTTTTATATAAAGTTTATTTCAAAATCGTACTATCTTCATTTTTTTTATTTCTTTTGAATGTAATTAATCAGTTCAAAGTCTAACTATCCACACATAAATAAGGCTTAGAAATAAAATAGGAATAAGAACAAGATTCCACTTCTTATAAGAATCGACTCTTCGTCAGCACATATCGAATATATGCTCTAAGGTTATATATCATTGTTGAAGCCAGAGTATTGTGGATTGGGATACTGTGAGTGGCTATATGAAGCGATTATTCAATTGGTCGAATACATACCAATATAACAGGGGAGTATGAACGAATAACTACGAGATTAGATTACGTTTTGAATGCGCTTACGCGTAGTTTTTAATATTTAATGCAATATTAACAAATTTAAACAAGTTTTATAACTCAAGGATCATGTTGAATTTAATGTCCAGGGCAATGTCTCCTCGGATATTTTATCTAATAAAGGTGTTTTATTTTGTTTTTATACAAATCAAACTGTGTTTATCTTTCTCAGAACTGAAACAAACACTTTAGTAAAAACAGATTTTAGTACAAAAATTATTCTGATACACAAACCTTCAGGCTACAATCTGGGCATTCTGTTGCTGCCGTTTCCCTAAGTCGTTCTAATAGATGCGGTTTGCCGTATATAAAATTAACACATCTGAAAAATTCGCTTCGAACTCGTTTCTTTTTGGATACTTCTATAGATTCTGAATAGGTGTCTCTGAGGCGATTACCATATATTTTGTTAGTAAGCAGAAGAATAAAACAGGGCTGTCTTACTATCTGAAGCAGCCAGTAAGCCAGACAGGTTTAAATAAAATGGTAATGTGTATATATTTACATATATAAATATATACATATATATATATGTATATATATATACACACACACACACACATATATATATATATATATAGAAATTTCAACCCAACTTTACCAACTAATTTGTTTTTTCTTCTTTCAAATATTCTATTCTTAAAGACATTCTATTCAATGTTAAATTTACTAGGTTTAAGTTATAAATCGTTAATTTCGAAATTAATTTATATAATAGAATTGGTCACAAAAATAATACAACATAAATAAAAGAAACAATAATGTTTTCCTAGAAATGCATATAAAAAGATTAATCATAAGAAGCAACAATAATTTTGTAAATCTAGGTATTTACAATAAGGTAATCATGAAAATGAAAACGCAAGGAACATAATTTTATTACGTGAAACATAATTATCTTGTTCCGAAACTTGATCCGCTGAAAGTAGAATAAAGATGTATTATATATACAGAATCACTCGAATTCCCAAAAGATATCAGCAATGCCAGTGAGGTTGGTGACTTTTATTTACGGTTCTAATTTTACTGACGGGCGAGTCGGACGGGCGGGCGATCGTTTAGATAAATCCTGCCAGTTTGTGATAAACAAGCTTCACCAGTTTGGAATACTCTGACACCTGAGCCGATGTTAAATATACATTCATACATATACCTAACATTTCGATCAAGTTAGTTTGTTACTTCTGTCTTTCGGGTAAAGATCTGTGGGCTGTTAAATCAAAATAAGATATAAAATTTGGTGCAGTAAATGTTTTTACATCATATGTAATCTTCAAACAGTTAAGTTATTAATGAAATAACAATTTTAGTGGCTTATTGTTTCTTTTTTTTACATTTCAAGAATTGCGTACCAGAAGAGTAATAACGAAAGCATATAGAATAACTGTATTGTCGCTATCCGGCTACCCATCTAGTAAATATCTCTAGCCCGAATATAGGATGAGCTATATACTTAAAATTTGAAAGTAATAAGTAATTCTATAGCTCAAAATTAAAAATCAAATTTAAAATAATGTGTGATTTTATTTCATAATATAAATGGAATTATCAAAAACAATTACGCCACCTAGGCATCTAAAATACTATTATAATAAAGATTACTTCATTTTTTTATATTTTAATTAAAATATAACGATGTGGAGCAAAATCAAAATGTCGATTTCATGTCTGTATTTTACCAGCTCAATCTCAAGAACGACTATGCCTGAGAAACTATACTTCACCTCTATCATCATACACATCTTTTAATTGAACAGCAAATAATTAAAATTATTGTGTACAAAATAATTTGTGAATAATGAACGAAAAATTTGTTTAAGATTTCTAAAAGAAAATCTTTGGTTTCATGAAAGAGCCCGTCTACGTATAAACGAAGTTGGTATCCCTCAATATAACTAGGCGAGTAAGGCAGACAGCGTAAGATACCAATTTGAAACGTATCTTTTTCTCCGTTCATTAACAAAGATACTCATGCTTAAATATACATTCGGCTAATATTAAGGCTAATTACACCATCTCAAATCTGACTGACCTTATTATGTTCCAAGTGACTTTCTTAAACTTTAGAAGTAACTTGGTTTATCAAATATATGCCATTTTCTCAGAAGACGCTTTTTGATTGAAAATTTTACAAATGTACGAAAAGAGAAAATCATAGATAACTTATTTCATTCGTTATATGTTTTACTACGTCAATTGTAAATTTTACGGCTGCGTTATATACATTTTATGGCTAATTGGTGCATGATACATTACATATTTATTTCATTTCTTAATGTTTGTGATGTTCAAATCGAGTATTAAATACCAAAAACATGACAAGCGGGTTCGTTGGATGCAATTCGTATTTTTAATTATTTGACACAGTATTGAAATATAGTTTTTATAACACAATGTTAATTCATTAAAATTTATAATTATTTTATATTAAAAATTTATAATAAAGATTGAAAAGATCAGAAAGTGCAAAACTGCATTTTCTTAGTGTGGCACTCTTTTAAATATTTTTATTTACACTTAGTGTGACTGTGACCGTTTTAGTTCATGTGGTATTAATACGATTGGGGCAGTTTCAAATAAAGGCATCATTTTTTGTCCCACGGTTTTATTTTTGTTTACATCTTTTTTAATTTTTGTTCTACGTAGTAAAAACAACTTACTTTAATTCATTAGTCTATGTAAATATGGAACTTGCCATCTCATTTTAGGTTTTTGTCCCGTTTTTACTATAATATTTAACTTGTTTATTCATTGTGATAACATCGCAAATAATTTTAAAGTTGTATATTTGCCTGCGAAAGAAATTTAAATAATAATACAAATTAAGGGATAATAATTATCACGTATTCTACGAAGAGTAGTAAAAACTAAGTTCTTTTTGAAACTTAGAACTATTATATAATTTTGATAAATATTTATTTAAAGGGCAAATTAGCCTAATTTTAATTAATTTATTTTAAGAGTAATTCGTTGCAAACAAACATATGATGAAAACTCAGAAAACTGGATATTATTTATTTTTGAAATGCAATCAGAGTGATATAGCGAAGTATATAAGACACACCATTAGTCATGTGTAGTATTTTCCGACAATTAGAATATTGCTTATATAAATGAATTTATGTAGTGAAAGCAACAAATGAGAAAAAGTAAATTAGGTCAGAAAAAGTATTTAAAACCCTGTTAAAAACGAGCAAAAGTTCTAATGTCATGATTCCCTCTACACTCAGGGACATATAAATATTTACTATATGTAATATTTTCTATCAAACTATTGGTAAATATTAATATTATTTTTCATCAATTGAGTTATATTATCTAGCATGTTTTTCTCAGGCGTAAAATTATAGTGAATATTTAAACAACTATTTAAGTTAGAATCCTCACTATAGTTTTTCCATATGACGACATACTTAATGAAACCAGATATTTGTCTGAATCACGTCAATAAACATTGCATGCATTAAGATGTAAACCGCTTGTTTCACTCAGCTATCATAACTTACTGCATTTATAACAAATTGTCATATCAATAATGTGGATATCTTTACTTATGTAATGTTTTCGAGGTTTGAACCCTGATTCATTCCCTAAGATGTGAGTTAATAAAATCATAATACCAAAATATACTCTGTTGATAAGTGTAACAAGTGGTTATAAGTGTAACATAATAATTTAAATATTATAACTATATTGAGATATTATTATAATTTATAAAAACTTACGATAACTTTGATATTTAAAATAATTTCGAGTCAAGAGACTGAATTTATCAATATTCGAACCGTAAACTCAGATATATAAAACATAACACTTAATAAAACACAATTATAGTTAATTACATATACAAGGCGAAATATATAAATTTATAAGTGAGAAAATACAAGAGATTTCTTATTTAATAAAAAAATTACTAATAAAAATCAGACAGTTTAGACATAGGCTTGGTCGGTTAGCCGTGCAAGCGTTAAGAAATTATCCTCTTTAATTTTTATTGTAACTTTTTACATAACATTTTTTTGACAAAAATGTTCTACTAACGACTTATATTTTTTGAAGTAATAAGTATCCAGAATTCTGTAATCTTTCCAAGCAATTAGCTATTACATTTTTAGGAAGTAAATGAAGTACATTCAAAGAAAGATTACATGTATTAAGACGAACCGCGAGAACATTTACGCGCACTGAATATCATTGCGGGTTCGGGTTTGTTATTATCTTGCGGATAAATTACGGTCTACCCTGACATCTCTCGTTGTGGCTTTAAATGCTGAAGAAAAAGGTTAGCCGACAAGGGAAAATAGAAGGGATGTTGTTCAGTTTCTTTTCCGCAACTAAAATCTCTCCTGTTAATTTATTTTGCCAAGAATAGATCGAAATCATTGTCTTTATCTTTGATTATATGGCGTTCGTTCGATATCATTCAATGCTTTTTCCAATATTAGGTATATATGAGCTAGTTTTAATTACATGTAAAACTATTAAAACACAGTCCAAAGGACAATAATTAAAAAATAAATTTAACTGGAAAATGCGGCCTTTGTATATAAAAGTACCATTGCTTATAATTAATTATCAACATATTGCTATTTATTACCTTTTGTTGCTTATTTTTAGTATATGCCGCATAAATCATAAAAGATACTTGATACATGCCTTCGTAATCTTTTCGTTACAAGGTATTGTTCATACCATTTTTGTATAATTTTTTTGTTTATGCTGTAAGTTTAAAAATTTTGTGATTTACTTTGTTATATTTGGGCTAGCTCTGTAATAAATGAATATAATAAAAATTTTAATTTATAAACTGTTAATTTTGTAGATATGATAATTTCCTTTATTTTTATTAATGTTATTATATTATTACATTTATACATCATACAAATAAATAAATACACATTAATAATTTATTAATTTAAAAAGGGTGTGGTTGAGATAGATATTGAAATAAGAACACCATAAAAATTGATACCGAATAATAGTTATACGGGTCTAGCATTTTGTTATAAATGCTGGAGAGAATAGGAATTAGGATCTTGACGTTTAACAATATTTTCATTATAATTTTTGACCGTCCTCAAGCAACTTGTTACCCTACGTACCATTTGGTATAACTCAAGTTACTATTAGATATTAGGAGCATTTAAACTGGCATAGTAAATACATCTTCTGACTAATGAAATGGGACTGATATCATATGTAGAATATTTGTTTCGTCAAACGAAATCGGTTAAAAACACTAAAATGAATTGTATTACAATTAAATAAATTTATACTATGACATTATTATAGTTTACACGCCTTGGAACAATTGCACTTAAATAAATAGCTCCATAGGCATGCATTTAATTGTTTCATATATTAGAATCATCGTTAAACTTAATCGTTAAGACAATAATTTCGAATAATTTAATTAGTTATTAAAAACGTAATTATTTGATTAGTGTTGAACATATTTGATAAATGTTTCCTCTTAAATGTGTACAGCACATTATTTACGTATAAAATACTTACTTTTATTACACCTATCTTTCCGTTGTTAAATAAGCAAAACCGTCCACGAAACCTCATCTGTAAAATTTGAACTTCTTCTAAATCGGTGAATAAGCATGAATCGAACATTCATACGAAAGAAAAAAAAATATGCGTGGGTTAAATCGACAATTTTGTATTCAAATCAGTTAATAGACAATGCTTTAGAATTCTTACGGTATTTATAATAAAATAAATTCCGTTTCCTCAAAATTATATTTGAAATTTTAGGCCAGACAAAAAGATAAAACCTCGGAATAAAATGAGGAAAGCTAAAAATTTCCGTGGACATTTATTTTACTGTTCTACGTGGGCTGAGATTTTCCATAAGACATCATCTCATTAGTCAAGACGTCAAATATAAAATAAGGAATAAAGTTAAATTATATAAATTTTAAATAACTGAATTTAAATTATGGAAATATGTGATTAGAAATTAAATTTTACTGCACAATGCAAACACCGGGCATCTTATATTTTGAATTTATTTATGATTTGTATTATTTGTAAATATTTTTAACATGCAATTTTTTTAAAACTTGCTAACAGTAACAATAAATATATTTTATCACATAATTAACTTTGTACAGTATTCTATGTATCTGGTGTCACAATATGGTGCCTTATCTTATAAACGGACGCACTCTTTCCACTCTTCGCGCTCCGTCGGAAACGCTTAATCTTACAAAGCAATGCATGAACTGCATTTGTTGACAATTTTATGCTCTTAGAGTTTAATATATATATATATATATATATATATATATATATATATATATATATATATATATATATATATATATCTAATAACATTTAGTAAGTCACGGGAACTGGGAAGTTTTCAAAAAACAATTTTCGTGACCTTATGACCTTTGATATTTAATTAGCGCGCATGGCATTTTATGAGACATTTCAGCACATCTTTAGAACATCAAGACAAAGGTCTATGCAAATTTTCAGCTTTCCTCTTTTCATTTAAAATTTTTACCTTATTTGACTGTACTATACGAAAATATTATTATATTTATGAATACATTTTTGGGCCAATATAAAATAAAATAATTGTGAATAATTATAAAGGCATTCGAATTGCTTTGGGCGAATTATAATTAACAGGACGATTTCCGTTACATACATACAGTAAGAAAGGAAGTAAAAATAATGCTAAATTATGTTGAAACGTAAAAAATGTGCTTTTTAACGTGGGCTCCTTTCTTGCTTTATTTTTGTTCCGTTCCAATTCGTATAGCTTTTTTCAATTATTATTTTTGAACACCATTTTATTATTTTTGAGTTAATAAGACATGACAAAAATAATTTTACGAACCCAAATACTATGGCAAAGTAAGCGTAACATTTTGCTTTTATCTGTCCAAACATTTTATAATATATATTTAATTTTTAATTTGATGTAATTGGTGATAAGAGTATCTAAATTAGGATTTGTTCTGGAGCATGATTTATATAATGATACCCTTAAGTAATACCTTATTGCTAAAAGCATAATTCAAGAAACAAAAAATAGTTTAATTGAATGTACCTAAGATATCCATATTTAAGTTCTCAACCTTCTTCCTTTGGGATGATATGATGAGAATTTAACACTTGCAAGTTTGAAGCTCTGAATATATCGGTAGTGTCTCTGTGTTAATTTTTTTATAATTTCATAACTCTCTAATTGAACACAATTAAATGAAACTACATGATGTAGTATTATTTCTACTTTCTTTTAGTTTTTTACCACAACCTAGGTTTCGTTGTATTACAACATCTTCAGGTGGGCTATTAGCAAAGATTCTTTTTTTAGCGATTCTATGTTTTTTTGTGCACCCTCACAAAAAAACATAGAATCACTAAAAAAATAATCTTTGCTAATAGCCCACCTGAATGAGAATATTATATTTAAATATTTTATTTAAAAGTTCTAGTTCTTTATTATTAAATGTTGATTTTGAAAAGTTTACTGTTCTAAGATAGAACGTGTGTTTGGGTGTGACTTTTGGTTTCTAGGTTTTGGCTTTTAGTTTTTTCATTTCGTTTAATTGTTTTTCCGTTATGTTTTTTATTATGGCAATGACATCATTTTTAATTTTATAGCCTAAAGTATCAAATTCTATAGGGTGAAGGAGAATACCTAGAAACCAAAAGTCACACCCAAACAAACGTTGCGTAATTTTCGTTCCGTTCTTAGTATTTCTGACAGAGTTATAAAACGAATATAGTTTCTCGTATTATTTATTTTATATCTACTTTTTAATTTTATAGGAAATGAATTTTTTACTATCCAGGAATGCTTTTTTGAATTTATTTAATCAAAATAAAAGAATTCAAACAATCAATTCTAAGGTGGACGTTAAGAGATTTTAGTAACCATATAACATACGGTTACATATTATTTTAATTCTTGATTTGCCTCTATAGTGATAAAAATATTGCTAATTAGCATTCTTGGATATACGCCGTTACATTACTTGAGGTCGCGATTAAAACACAATGTTTTGATAGCAATCTCCAAAGACACCATTGTTGAAATATATTTATTTTTGCGCTATATTTACGTCACTTGTATTCACTATAATTTCGAAAATTTCTTTAATTTTGTTACGAAACAATTTCATTAAGTAGTTTCTGAAATTCTTCACTGGTACAGAGAAATCTACTTCTAAGGGAGATATTTCTGTTCTTATTCATTATCAGTTGATATATTTTTCTTTTACTTTGAATTCAAAACATTTGGTATTCAAATGAATCTCATTATTTGTTACTAAATTTATTAATAATTAAATATTTTGCATAAGAACAAATAAATAAAATCTCCGTTTCTGTAACTAAATTATTAATATATAAAATAATGTAACATAGCCCGAACAACCACTCTCTGTCAACTTATATATATAAGTAAAAAATACTGAAGTATTATATACCGTTTCTTTTAACAATGAAATAAATATTTATAGACTATAAAAGGTCTTAAAAAACCGATTCAAAAAAAGGTAGGTACTAAAAAGAAAAAGTAATTAACTCAAAATAGGTACCAATTTATTTACAATAAATAAGTTGCTTGTTTTTGAAGTCGGTGCCAGCACCGTCCACTAACTTAACCATCTGTTATGGAGTTCAATTGTTCATTTCCAGAACTCATCATCAGACCCCGACCTGGTCAACAGCGGGTTATTTTGCAAAGTAACTATTACTAGTAGCAAACATATTTAATCACGGTTTATTTACTAATATCCGTTAGGATATCCATTGTCCATATCCAGAACTTATTATCAGACTCTGATCTGTTAAGTGGTGTAAGTTATTTTGCAAACTAATACTACCTGTAACAAATACCTTGAATCGTATTTGATTTAAACTTTAACGACTGTTAAAGGGTTCCACCGTTCCTTTACGGACCTCATAATCAGATCATCATCTTAATTATATGAGACTAAACCTATAGCACCCTCTTTCAAATAAAAAAAATCATCAAAATCAGTCCATTCGTTAAAAAATTATCGCTGAACGTATATAAAAATAAATATTCCGTTGAATTGATAACCTTCTCCTTTTTTGAAGTTGGTTAAAAATAGGGCGAAATCGGCAATACATTGTCATATTCAGAATACGACGATAAATTGGACAAAATGGCAGAAAATAACTAAATAGCCTAAGTGCAATGAAAAAATGGTATATCCTTCAAATATTGGAATATACCCTATATTTTCGATCGCTTATTCGAAGACAAAAATTTCAGCATGAATAATTATAGGTGAAAAGATATTTGTCTTAAACAGGAAAAGAGGTGATCATACGTTGTTGTTATAAATAGCTTTGTGACAATTCATAGGAAAATGTTTGTTAGGTTCCATAAAAACTATATCGCAATCTTTGTATTAGGTCAATTTAATATTGAAAAATAAAATAATAATTGAGGTGGGCGTTACTAAATAATAAAAGATGTAACTCTATTAGTCTAATAAAATAATATAATTAACAAAACCTTAACTATACTTTAAAATTAAAATTATCGACCGCGATTTATCTCAATTGCCATTGTAATACGTCATCAATTTCTATGAGAAAAGCGTAATATTCGTTTTAGGCAATGACGACAAACTATTTCACTTTTTAATGTATAATCAAAACATGTCACGATATCAAGGAATGCTCAATTCAATTGAGAGGTTGAAAATAAGACGTACGGGGTAGAAATAGGTCTGGAATAAATAACACAAATGCTAGTTACATACGTAGAATAATAATTAATCCTAATATAGACGAATTCTAGTTATACAAACGATATAATCAATATTAAATTCTGTAAATAAATATGTATAAACTACTCTTCAAATTAACTGTTGAAAATTGCCAAATTTAACCGTTTCTTTTGTGCACATTACTCATTTCTCACCTTAGTCCTACCGTGCATAAAGATATATTTATACAAACAAGAAAAAGAAGTAAAATTAGTATATGGAAATGAATATCTTTTATCAATATAAACTATTCTTAATCATTCTTTGTTCACTTCTTAGGTAGATTGCAAGATCGGTGATTAATTTTAAATTAAAATATATCACCGTGTGTTTAAAGTTATTTAGGAAGCAATTAACTAAGCTGACGTCAATTAAGTACATTGAAGTTTTTGGTAAAGCATGGCATTTTCCATCTTCTAAATCTTGTATGCTTAAAATATCTACTAATATCTATTAAAAATGTAAAAGTGGAACAAACTTCCATTAAGAAGGTCTTCAAACAGATGTAGTTTCCTATTTTTTTCAAATATATTCCTGTTATCTTCAAGAAATTAAAGAAATACTACGAAACTTTCAATACAACGAAAGTGTAAAGGTATATATAATATTATATATATATATATATATATATATATATATATATATATATATATATACATATATATATATATATATATATATATATATATAAACACTGAAATAATATGTATATTTATAGAAATATATATGCATATATAACACTGTAAAAGAGTAAGGTACTCAAAAAATACCAGTCAGGCTGAATGTCATAAATTCGGGATCTATTAATAAATTTCACATCTTAAATTAACAAGTCATAACGCTGATTGAAGTAAACATTTCATCTTTAAAAAAATTATTTTTAATATGAGAGGAATTAAAAATTTGCTGTTTAGTTAAACGATAAATAATTGTAATCTGCTTATTGTTATATCCATATAATGTCATATATATATATATATATATATATATATATATATATATATATATATATTATATATTATATATATATATATATATATATATATATATATATATTATATATATATATATATATATATATATATATATTTATATTCAATTCAATATAACATTCAATATATTATAATTAATTGGTATAAATAAATTAATTTCGTTTCAGTTTCACGAAGGAAATGAAATCAAATTCAAATCAATTATAATCACTCCAATTAATTGAAGGGCATAGAAGCAAGAAATACTTAATTATATAATTTCGAAAGCTAAGCAAAAATTACCGATACCTCAAAAGTGTTATCGCCTTCTGTAACGAACTCCCTTCGTGGCGCAGTTACAAGATTAGGGACCCGAGCTAATGGTACTGGTCAATATGAAAGATGAATTAACGTTTAAAAATGTTTTAAAAAGAAATTAATTTAACGACGTGTTAATTTTTTAGATTCTGCGAGAATTACTATGAAGATCGTAATTACCTCATCAAAGGGGGAACTTTATGGCTAGCTTTTTAAAATCGGAATGTGGTTATTTTGCTGTAATATTAATATTTAACTTTTTTATATGACTGAACAAAAATTGGCATTTTGTGTTGCAATTCATCTACGCGATTATGTGACTTTATTTATTCCATCATAGCGACAAAAAGGTTCAACCGATTTTAATTACTGAGGTACCTGAAAAATTCATATAATATCCTGAAAAATATAAGCTGATATTAAACCAAAAACCACAGCCGTGATATCTAAATTTCTGATACGAAAAATAACAGGTATTAGTAAACTTTTCGAAAACTTGTAATCGTCAAGAGCTGGTTTAGATGATTCCAAAGGTATATAACAAGGTAGGTATTTTCGATTAACTATTCTGCTGTCTTTATTTTTATTGTATATTGCCAAAAATAATAATTGATATCGCTATACAAAATAAGGTGTATTTTGGGCACTCTAAAAATATTTAACTAATGATACCTGCAGACGAGTCTGAATAGGTAGGAACTTTGGCATTAAAATTGTAGATTCTTTGGAGAGACTGTTTTAATAAAGAAAACTTGTAATACACTCATACCTGGTCATTGATACTGACAAAATATAAGATCGACACAAAATGCTGTACTGTATTATAATTTGGAATAAAATAACCATTGCTTAACTTTTATGAAATTTATAAAGACCGAAACAATTTTTCAGTGCATAGAAAATCCAAATGTTACATCATTTTGTCTTGAATTCAAATCATTCCGCATCATCATACACTGATGACGGAAAATTGATACTGACGCTACATTTGTAGCATATGGATCAATCAGGAGACGTAGATTTATAAAACAAAAAGAAAAATGAATGAAATTATAAATAATTAAAAGAAAAATTTTAAAAACCCTTTAATTTTTTATACTACGCAAGATTTCATTACAAATTATGCTTTAAAAAGTTTAACAATTTAGTTTTTACTTTTTATTGCTAAATATTTTTATATCATTAAAACTTAAAGAAGTTTTAGCAGTTTTTAATAAATGTGTAAAAGCAATGAAAAAATAGTAATTTTTATAAAATTACAAACTCTTGTTACAGAGCAAGTCTGGATACTAAAATAAATAGAAAATTTTTGTAATCTTATTACAGAGTATTTTTGTTTCAATGACGCTTATCAAAAATACAAAATTAAAAAAATTCATCCACCCTAATGTGTTTAAAGAGATTACCTATAGGCAGTAATAAAGAAACAAAAGTGGTTTGAAATAGGAGTCAAATTCATCTATTTTTGGGTAGAAATCCAAAGCGAATCTGCAAACCCTAATTAAATAAGTAATTTCAATGTTTTGTATCTATATATTTTAATAACCCCTTTTTCTAATTCTGGTTTTATGCAAAGTATTTAGGTAACTAAAATAGACGCAAACTTGAAATATAAATAATTAGTATTTAAACCGAACCTAAAACTGAATTTTTCTGTAATGCATTCTTGTAGAATAATATTACGAGCAAGTTTTACCTAACTTACAATTCATGGATTATATTAAATGTAAAATTGCAATCAATCCATATAAGGAGCTACCTAAAACATGACAATAAATTTGATAAATTATTTTGTCATCTGTGAATACTAAAATTTAAATATTTAATATCAAAGAAAATTTGTTTCCAAATACTTTAAATTAAAATTTTGGTTTTTCATTACGTAAATAACAAAAAAGAACAAATTTTCAAGTAGATAATATGGAAAATATAGAGTGTTTCGGATTAAATCTGATTCCCATAATAGAGAAGTAATGATAGATTTTTTTGGACAGGTCCTTGTTTTCCAATATCATGATACGTCAACAAATTTGAAAATGAGCTAAAATTTTAAATGAAAAAATTAATATGCATTAAAGCATTTTTTATTTTTAACGAAAAAGTTTGGTCCTTAAATATTACAATATTATAAATGTCACTTGTACTGTGATACATTTTCCTTCTTTAAGAACCAGAAATAATCGCCCTTCATAGCTGGATCCCATCGTCTATGTTACCTGATTTCTATTATCCTCACACCTAAGTGAACTATATCTCCTTATTAATCGCTTACTGCACCAAGGTTACTAGAAAAAAGTCAAGTCGAGTTACCATTGTGCAAAAGGACCGCCTTTAAACTGTAATTTTAAAAAAGTTACCACTCAGATGGATAACGGCTCATCCATAAGACCAGCAATATCACATATACATAATTTCATTTCAAAGTAAGTTTTAAAAGGTGTAATTATATTTTCTTAATGATGTCATAGTTATTCCATTTGCCAAAATATTCCATTGCTCTAGTCTAGCTCAGATTTTTCTTTTGATAGATCTAATTTGAACCAAGTCATAGGATTCACTTTAGCTTATTAGGTTTGGTTCACTTGTAGGAGGTATATGTGTTGGATCTTCAGGGCTCCGTATTAACAGTTCTTCAGGTGTAAACGTACAAATTTATTCTTTATCAGGTATCGATGATGATAAAATGGATGGCTCAAGGACTTTCTCTCTATTAGGGATTGGTCATGAAGCTGATGGTGAAATTGAATATTGTATTTCATTTTTGTCTTTCTTAGAACATGATTTAAAGGCTCACATTGCAATATGGGAAATACAAAAGACTATTCTTTTTGTTTAGCATTCAACTACTTTAAAAGTCCAATGTGACTAGTATTTCACATATTCTAGATCAAAGGATTTTCCAAATCTCTGATTCTAAATTGAAAATACAAATTGTAAATTTTTTTTATATCTTAAGTAATATTTTTAAAATGCCACTGCGTAACACCTAAAAACATAACAAAACTTATTTGGCGAAATTCTCTATCACGATCTTCGTTGCTAACTATCCACAATTCAACGAAATAAACGTCTGTACGTTTTATTGAAGCCTAACAGCTAAAAATACTTCGTTAGCATGCAATACTTTAATGTTGACTGATTATTATGAGTTAACTGATGGTAGATTTATAAAACAAGTAAACTACAACGAAACAAAAATTACCTTTTGGTTTATATGTGTGTATCTAAACCTGTTACAAAATGTTTATGCGTGAATTCGTAAACAGTGAGGGTAGTAAAAATATGGGGTAATCATTGTCTGACCACTGTTTTCTTGTGTAATTCCGTAAAATTACGGAGAATTTATGAAAAAGCTATGGAATCTGGAATCTGAGTTTCTGTTTAACTCTGGGTTATCTCCCGGTATTACAATTGTTTTTTTCATAATTTTAACTTAAGCAATTTTTACAGAAGAAATTTAGGAAGAGTTAAGAAGGTGTTTGTGAGTTTTTTTTATCAATGTCTTTGGAATTATGTTACACAGAGTTGTAAGGAATATTTCTCTCTCATGACATATTCAATGGGTATCCCACACAACCGAAAGTAGACAAAATGATTTTTTATTCTAAACCTGCTTCTTCTAAATACGCATACCAATATTTTTTTAGGTTCTTACTATTACTAAATATGCGGTTCTATAATTTCTATAATATCTTCCCAATTTCAACTTACTAAATATGAGGTTTGATAAACTCCGCAATTCTGCCACATAATGTAACGAGTTTTGATGTCGAATGATTTAAAAAAAATGGTTTAAATTTAAACACAGACTGATGGATTCACAAGAGATCTTAAAAACGTTTTGGTTTTTTTTACGGTACGGGCCCTAGTATTGTATTTTTTTAGATCCATTTGTACCAGTATACTTAAACACACAACTGAATCGGCTAACTTACTTACTCCTTTCTTTCCTTTTTTATATCATAAGATTATGTATCTTAACCCTTTAATCAAAAACAGTTTACCGCAAAATTAACACGAAAATTTTGATCGTCATTATACAATTCTATGTTCTCGAACTAAACTTGTAGCAAAATATAATATTTTATATAATTTAATTTTACCTTATTCATAGATTTCAATGAAATAAGAATAAAAGGGTTTCAATAAAATCATTCGAAGAATTATATGTAACAGAGTTTTTTATTAAAACAAAATACCATTTCTCTTAAAAATGTAATCGCATAAACAAATTGCATTCTAAACTTCATTTACTTTATTTCTTAAGTTTTAAATAAATTCTTTCCTTTTTCCTCTCATGATTTTACTCTGCATTAAAAAAGTAATGAGTGTTTCTCATTACAATCCTTGTGTCATTTACGAACATTTTTCTTATCAAACAAATCTATGTTGCAAACATTACGGAATGAAACGTTCGATGAAACGGTTGGAATGATATTTCAATGCATATATAGTTTGTAAAATAAAGTTAAACTATAAATTTATATTTCTTATATAATTAATATTTTAATAGATAAAACATTTGAAAAAAATAGAAATCAGTGATTTATGTTAGTCACAATTTTATCCATAAAATCTCGTTGGAATTTTAGAGATCAAAAAAATTATATTTAAAGTAATGATTGTTGCTGATTATGGCCCGATATGAAAATATCTTATTATTTTTACAGGACAGTGCACACATATTCACAACATTAATAATTGATTTCATATTTAAAAGGAAAGATTTCCTGTCGGTAAAAATTATATTTTTTTATTTTATTTATAATGTTTTTTTATTTTATTTATAAACCCTATAATAAAACCAAAGTTTGATGAATAGGTCTACTTTAATATGTTATTTTACACGTAAAGAATTGTTTATATCTCTCACTTACTATACGTCTTTTAAAAAGATTGTATTACAATTTGTACATGTATTTTACATGGTCCACATGGTATAGGTCGCCAATCGTTTGCCATAGACTAGCGGGATTTATCTAATCCAATTTCTTCATTCACCCGCCAGCGGAAACGATCTCTAAATGAACGAAGCTGACCTGATTGGTATTGTGGATATCTACGAGAGATTATGGTGTCCGAGTCAGGAAATTTGGTTTGAGAAATTGGTTCATTGTTCTTAATCTCGCTGGAATAGTTTTACAAAAAATAAGTGATATCTAGTGATAGAAATCCAAGTTCTTTTTTATGCCATATAAAAAGATATATTTATAATTTATTGAAATGAGTAATTTATATTTTTCATTTTTATTTTTTTTATACCGCTTATATTATATATAATTTATATTTTTATACCGATAATTGGCGTCTTAATACAGGGTATTAAGACGCCAATTATCGCATTGGTTTGTCACACAGGTGGTGTGTAAAAATGGTTTAAGGAGTAGATTTTTATTAAAATCAGGGTTCTAAATGTAATATTTCTTTAATAAACATAGACTCTTTTAAACCTTTAATCAAAATATCTGCAAATATAAAAAGAATCTGAAATTGTTGATAGTTATCTATTTTAAAGTTTAAAACGATCACTTAAATTTAGACACAGAAATAAAAATTTTAACAAGTATGCTGTATTATACTTAACTATCTCAAAATATTTCAATTAAGGGCACGTTTGCTCATAAGTTCTTAGATGAGTTGCATCTTCAAATTTTCCAAAAATATTTTACAATTTCCGGTTTCTGCATGGTTGTTTTCATAATAAATAATAAAATTATTTATGGCGGATGCGCGTATAGAATATCATTATGGGTCAAGGTCTTGTGCCTCTGGCGCAATTATAGTTGGCGTAAAACTGGTCAATCTTATCCAATTTATTTGAATTGTTACATAATTCAATTTTAGGCTTTTTAGATGCTTCATGTACTTTGCCATGAGGGAAAAAATAAGAAGCATATTTTAAATTTTTTTGATACCATAGGATGTATGATGAATTCTAAGCAAATAATAAAGATCAATTTCCTATTGTTACTGTATACAAACTTTGCAGGTTTTAATTGCCTCATGTTTTTGGTTGTTCCTATAAATATGAAATATTTTAAGTAAGTTAGTTCTATGCGAGTTTCACATAGTAAGTGAAATATTTTAAGCAAGTAAGTTCTATGCGAGTTTCACTCCTCTGAATCAGTTATCTTAGGAGAAATTTTGCCTAATGTTATAAATTGATTAAATTGATGAATTTCACGTGAGGAGAACAAATATTTACTAGATAAAAGAGACGACATTTGCAGACAGTGGCAAGTGTTTTTGCTAATATATAAACCGTATATATCTTAATTCTTTTTAAAAAAAAATGAAAATTTCTATTGACTATATTTGGCGCTAATATTGCAAAAAATCTTTATCACTTAATGTTTATAGAACTGTAAAGCAATTTGTAAAGATTAACTCTTATTTTCCAACAGTATTCAAATATTATAAAAAAACAACAGAGGTAGTGGGGTATGCGCAGGTTTTTCCACTGTTTACTTTAGTGAATTGATAGTAGAGGACTGGTATTGTTTTTATTATATTTTTGAAAGTTATACAATATAAAAAAAATTAATGAGTGTAATAAATTAAATTAATTTCAATAAACTTTTGTCGAACCAAAGAAAATTTCCTACATCCTGTTCCATCCTACATCTTTTTACCTGTAATTGGAATCTTATTAAACCTTCCAGATCATTTTTGTGTTCTGCTTATTATTTTTCTTAAGAAAGGAGCTAAAGCTTTTTATAATTTAAAAATAATAAATTAAATTAGTTTAATAAATGTATTCCGTCTTTGAACTTCAAACTTCAAATCTTTCGAAGAAATTTCAACTTAAGATTAAAATTGATATTTTTTGTGCCATACCTTTTGTACATATTTTATTTACCATAACTTTATTTTATTAAACATTTCATTAATGACATTTTGGTGTTAGTTTGCTTTTCTTCCAAAATATTATTAAAAAACAAAATTAATATGAGACAGTTCCTAGGTAATTGTTTTGGCCTTGGACTAATACTAAAAAAGGTGGTTATTGTATTATAAGTATTATTTTAAAATAGCTAAATGACGTGTTGTATATTCGCTGTATATCTTCGTTCAGTAAATTGCATAGAATTATATCCGTATATGTCCATATTTAGTTTTAATTGCAGATGGAAGCAATCGGCAATTGACACAAGTTCTCGTATTGTGAATTCAGGGGCCAGCAACCGATGTACTACAACTGTCCTGTTTCATTTTTATAGCCAATACATTTTTTCCAAATAATAAAAGCATTGAAAATATCGAGTTTATTCTTATACTCTTTGCCTCTGAGTATTTACTCAAAGCAGAACTTTTCAACTAGTAGGCTTCTTTATCCAAGTAGGACTTTTAACTAATAGCCTTTTTTACTCCAAGCAGAAATTTTTATCCAAAAGATTGCGTTATTATAATTTTTCTTTACCCGTTCGCTTAATGAAAAGAATAAAATATTTTTAATCCGGAAACATTTAAGTTTATATTTATAAATAATGGATATCATAAATAAAGACTCTTAAAAATTTATTGACATAGTCGTAAGAAATCCACGTCTTAAGTTTGAATTAATTTTAGATAATTAATTTATCATATACGTTTACAAAATTACTATTATCAAATGTGATGCGAATAGATATATCAAAATATAATTTGTTCTCGCCGCTTTATTTAAAGAATAAAAGAACAATTTTTTAATAAACATATCATGCAAGGTCCTTTTAAAATTCATTGTACACTCTATACAAAACGTAATTAAACTGCGCGTATTCCTACAGCTCGAGCAGTGCATGGGGTTGGACGGTCAGTGTTTATAATAATAATTACGGTCAATGGGAAATTCCGTGTGAAATTCTTCTAGATGAGGTAGATCCATATTAAGTATTAAAATAAAGTCATACCAAATATATACAACAATGTGAAATATTCGAAAATTTGTTAATGCTTAGGAAACTAAATATTACATTATGCTTCAACAATACGCCAGCGTGTTCAAACTACTAGTTAAAGGGAGAGGAAATCAAGTCACGTTACAATGGTGTCGTAAGCCGCTAGTACAACTTGGTAAAATATGTACTAGCGGCTTACGAGACCACGCCAAGGATGCGTTGACGTACGAGTTAATGATCTTTCTTCCAACTAAAACAATGGACTGGAACGTAACAAAATGTAAGGTTTCTTTGATGTTAAAGCTGAAATACATATATTTTCGAATTGAATCTAGCTAGAATAATTTATATAATTTACTCATAGCAATGAACAAATTTAGTGGGAGTTATATTGCTTCATAACTATTTACATTTTATATTAAAATATTAAAAAGAAGAGATGAATGATTAACTCGTAACAAAAAAAAGATTCAAAAACTGGATCAAGTGTATTTCATCTGAATTAATAAAATATACTATGGATTGAGTCTCATCTCAAAAAATAAAACGCAATAGATTCAAGTTTAAAATATTTGTTGTTGTTTAAAAGAAATTATGTCAAGATTTGATTTTGAAAATAACAGCATTAAGAGTACCCATATTTTTTTCAAAAACAAAGGCGATAATGGTGCACTAGATATTCACTATTATGAGTATTTATTATTTATAATTCAGTATTTGATCCATTTACTGTTACTGTCGGGTATGTTTAAACAAAAATTATATATCAAAGTTAACATGGCCCACTATTTGAGCCCAATTAACGATCCAATTTCTAGCATTCAATTCCAAATCCATAACCTATTAACAGGGTAAGTCAGTAAGTTTATTGTAAGCGAAGGTCGACGATAGATTTTCTGTGCACCACAAGTAACCTTTAATTGCTATAGATATTGATTAGCTTGTGACAAGCTCTCTTGTTTGTTGTGAATTTTTCCTTCAAAGTTTTGTTTTTCTCAGAAAAAAAAAGTTCTTTTTTTTTTTGACGTAAGCCTTTCGTGCACACTATAAAACATCTTCGGCGGTTGAGATGAGAATTTATTGAGCATAAATAGCATTTACTTATTGGTTTTAAAATTATTTGCGGAAGGTCTTAAATTGTAAATTTTTCCACTAGAAGTGCGGCTGTAGCAAAAAAGGATATTTTTTTAAGTATACCTTATTCCCGGTACTTCGTAGTAACGAGAATTACATTCTACAATACTAATTATCGCTAAAATCTGGGTTCTTCAGATATCTCTCTTGCAAAATAATTAAAAGAAACTTTTAACTGACTGTTTTATCACCCAGTTCATCCTCATTTGGACTATTTACGGTACCACTTGAGATACTTTTCAACGTAAAAATACCTGTTATATTTGAACGGAGAAAGTCAAGTTTTTGTCAAATGGAAGTCATAATATAAATAAAAGAAAGATATTACAAAAGCTACATAAAAATATATATAAACGATTAATGGGAGCTGACATAAATGAGTGAATTGAATAACGCCTTTATATTTTATATTCACTAATTACAACTAATTGACTGATCTAACTATTAACATAAATTCGGTAGAATTTAATTCAAACGTCAGTGCGGTAAAAATATAGTATTACTTGGATGAATAAACAATATGAAATTTGTTTTAAAAATTTTTGATGATTGTTTTGAAAACAATTTCCGTAAAAATAATCATTAGATCTATATAATCGTAATTAGCTATATTTTTCTTTTTTTTTTCAGAAGTTTCATACTCCTACAAAATTCATAGTAGTTTTGTTCATTCGTACATGCATTCCTTTAAGGTGTCCTATTTTAATTGAAATGCATTGAGTCATCAAATATTCTTTCACGATATTGTTGATATGTAACTATTGGTAACATGTTCCTTCCGTATAATAATTTTTATCGCGAAACAAATATTCAGAAATAGACAATTTTACCGAAAACTTGTAATGCTTCGTAAAACCGTAACACTTGTCGATGAAATACAAAACTAACTAAATGCCAAGCGACAAATAATTTCTTGTTAACTCCTTGAACTGCCCTCCTAAAAATTATTATTTAATGTTATAAAAACAGAAACGCTACGACAACGATTAATTATTCAATTTATTTCGAGTGCTAAGCTCGTGTCGTACCGTATAAAAAATAAATTGTTTTTACGTAAACAACTTCAAAGGGCGCCAGGGATAAAGTGATTTAAAAAGTAAAAGAAGTAAATTAATGCGAATATCTTTATAATAACATTCTATACTTTTAATGGAATTGTGTTATAGAAAGCCAGTTGGTATTTTAACGTAGGCAGACTTATACTATATCACGTATGGGGCTTTTTGGGGATTATTCGAAATATCCCTGTTTTTCTCAGCTGCGCCGACGAGACATATTTAGAGGAGTGATTTTTAAAAATAAAATCGTTGGAAAATAAAACAGTGCATGATTTGTGAAATTGAAAGCGTTTTTAGAAACTCACGCATAGATTTTCTTTAGTTTGGAATAGACTTGTGGTCTTTTATTTAGGTGGCAAATAATTTCTTGATTGGTTTAATTTCTTTTTTGCCAAACATAATCATGATTAAAATGGTGCTTTGGTTTTTACGTTTAAAGAAAAAAAAATGATGTAATAGGTAAACAAATTATGCAGTTATATGTTGTTGGATTAAAAACAACTACTTACATATGTTAATTATTTCATTATTTAAGTGGTAATGAGAGTAATAAGTTATGTACGTACTAGATTAATGATTATGATACTTTATTGTTTAAACCAAAATCAGAATAATACAAATTTAAATTCAATTTTTAAATGGGTCGAAACTAAAATTGTAGCCACATATATCGAACGCCGAATACCCAAATTCGTTTCAAAATTATTGTTTCCAATATTTTATCAAATTCTTCAATAAAAAATTTTGTATGCTTTGCATAAAATATTTCATACGGTATATCATATTTCATACGATATACATACATATTTTTTGGAAATTTTGCTATTATTTTTTTTTTATAATTTACTCTTCATACTTACATAACGATTAATATATTATTATTTAGATAAGATATGTGATTTTCATTTGCTAATATATGACACAATTTCTGCACTAAATTTGTTTCACATTTCTGTTATCGGTGTTTCCAAAAACACACATTGAAGGCAAGAAATTTTCACACATTCCAATTAATTTTGTTTTAAGGGATATTGTCAAAATATCAGATTTTTTTTATTATTTCTTACTTTTTGGGCACAAAAATTAATTACACCATATCAAAGAAATTATTTACACGGTTTACTAAGGAAGGTCCACAAAAGTTAATTTTCTCTGCCTTATATGAAGCTAATTAATAAATAAATTTTTCAACACGCATATTTTGAATAAATGCTTAGCATTGAAAAAATAAAACTAAATGTTTACATTATTTTAAGGTTTTCCAGATTTTATTTTTGACTTACTTAATATTTCACGAAACTTTAACTGGTGACCTAACTGTAGGTTGCTATCTTTCAAAATATTGTTTATTTTTATAGATGTAATGTTATGATTATGATATCTGATTTTCTTAAAGTATAACATTAATAAAGTAGAATAATCGTCATGTGGGATAGCCATTGAAAATACCAGATAAGGATTAAAAATAACGATAATTTCAGAATCCATTTTAGAGATATTGCTGAAAATATCCAAAAAAATATCACCCCCTTTCATCAAATTATATGAGAACAACATTGCTAGAAGTTTACCTAAAATAGATAGTAGAGTGATGATTTTAAACTTCATACTTTCTGTGACATTCTAGATATTTTTACGCCTCCGAAAAACACACTAGACCATGACGCAGCAATATGTCTAATTGTTGAAATAATTTTTTTTTGTAATTATTATTACATATTGAAAAATAAATTAAGTCTATAAATTAATTATTGATTATTCAGCGAATTATACTAAGTGACAAAAATAATTTTCAATTACTTTTACATAAAATCATAATTATTTTTATTTCTGTCAATGCTACTAGCAAGCTATTATGCAACTGTATCGTTTTAGATTATATTTTGGTCTTCCGCTGTCAAAAAATGTATGAATATAATCACATTAAGGTTATAGTATATTCCACCAAAATATAATTCTTATATAAATTATAAATATTTTATAAGTTTAAATTCGTTTTATATGTTTCATCGAGAAGGTGGTAAACAAATATTTTAATATTTGTTTATTACCTTACTTAAAGAAGATGTAATCACAAATTACGTAACTTTCGAAAATGTACTTAGAAGTACATATATAATCAATGATTTTAAAAGTTTCAATAACCCCCGATAAAATCTCTTGAGGTATGCTTAACTGTAAAATTTATTATTTATATGTTTGCAGTATTCAACTATGTGCACTTTGTTCCCGTACATTCTAGGGCACAGCCCCATACAAATTCTGGCGTATCCTTTTAATTGTCTTGTCCACTTAAGTCATAACATGACTAGAGTAGATGCATCATGTGCCTGTTTTGTACACTTTTGTTCATGTGTCCATTTCTGGTGATGCCTAGCAATAGATAAATAACAATTTAAGAAATCAGGCAAATTTCAAATAGCGATAGAATTTAGAGTTCAGTGATAAAATTATAAAATAGTAAAACACATACCATCTGAATATGATTAGAACTTGTGCTTTTAGTCAATTTTTAAGAGCCTTTAGCAATAAGTTAGTGTAGTATCTAGTAGTGAAGAACGGGTATAAAGTTTTTTAAAATTCGAAAAAAATGTTATCATTATTTACATTTTAAATAACGAATAACATCTTCTTTATGCGAAAATTTATGACTCACTTTATGGTGACATAATATAGTAATTAAATTTCAACAAATACTTTTTAAACAGGTGGAACTCCGACAAACAGTAATCAATGCCCACACAATAATGTCTATTGGAAGTGACAAGCGTTAACCGAATATTGTGGATGAAAATATGTTACTAACGCCTAACTTTTAATATTGCTTCGATGTGGGTATTATAATACCGAGAGGATGTTATTTTTTTCATTTTTATGTGATGGAAAATCTTATTGAAAAAACTTTTAACAAATTATATCGATTTTTCCTTTAAATGTGGTAGTGAAATTTAAACCAGAATTCCACTAACTCGAAAGTTCACGTTTTATGCGTAATTATGACTTAATATAATTTACGTAGAACATAGTTTTATTTTTTTTCTATATTTTTAATTATAATTGTAATATCTTCTGTCCATTTTATACTGTTCTTGTCTAGAAAAATCTTGACCAGTTAGCTAAGATATCAATTCGTAAGGTAAACAATTTTTGGTCAAAACCGATCCAATAGTTTTAAGCCGCTCATGCCCTTTTTCTGAATTACGTTAATTATATTAATATAGTTACGGTATATTTAAAAAAAGAAAGTTCCTTAAAGTTACGTAGCGTTATTAGAATTGCTAATATTTTAGAAGCTAGCTTAATTATAAGTAGGTCAAAAAATAAACCTATTATTTTAAAATATTTTCTAATGAAATGTCATAAAATGTTACGGAGCCAAACGAAGGAAGAAATAAAAAATATACTCTCTCGGGAACACAATAAATTAAGCGTATTGTCAGCAAGATTGCTTCTTATACTACTGGTGAAGTAACCAGCTGCCGAAAATAGGTTGAGTTTTAACACTAGTAGGTGGAATAGATATAAGAAAATTAAAAGTCAATAGTATCAAGGTATTTAAATCACTTTCTATTAGACTCGCCGAAGACATCTCCTTTATAATTAGTTATCCACATGAATAATGTTACATTTTGGATTGTAATGTCTATGTGTCCATGTTTAAGCCTTATCCCTTAATATATGTTAAATTTCATGTATTCACTAGAATGAACCGTGTTCTAATTTTTCTCGCACAGAAACGGATGTAGAAATGGATGTATTCTTTTTAAATTTGTGCAAACGTAGAAAGAGGCACGTCATCTTTCTCCTCCCAGAATAATGAATTCGAATCATTTTGATATTGTCGTTGTAATTATACTTGCAATATAATATCTCGAATATTTTGTGAATTTATTTCCTTAACACCAACTTAGTTGGAAAATTTATAATGACATTTTCAATTAATCTTTCGAGTTACACGTATTTTTAACTGTACATTAAACTGTGCATAATTAGCATCTTTGAAGAGTTGTCTAAAATCTAAAAGGTAGTCCGTGTTTTGATAGGGATAGGAATGATTTCCATCTTTTGATACGGAAGTGGTTTTTTTAGAGGAGGTGAATTTTGTGTTTTTTCGCAGAACTGTCTGTCGTCAGCATAAAGTTAGAATATACATTTTATGACGAAGTATGATTGCTATTTTATGTAAATCAATACTCGAATGCTTAATTTTAAATGGCGTGCAAAACTTTCGTAGAATATCCAACAGTTCTTATTATAGCGGATCGCATTTTGCATATTAGGAGTTCTCCAATTTTGAAGAGTATCTGCAAAAAGCGTTTGAAATTTTTCACGATCTCACGCAATTCACAATGACGCAAATTGTACAAGAAAAAACATCACACCCGAGTACTGGAAACAATTGAGGGAAAGGATTCATTAGAGCTGTGAGATCTATCGGCAGAGGTTCGATTGATAAAAATAATTCTTTGGATGCAATATCAACAGCGTTTATATTTTAAGATCGGAAACCAGTAATAACACGTAAGCATGTCCAGTTCAGTAATATTTTCGTTCCTCCGGTATCCTGCACATGTAATTCAGATTTGTCGAAGCGAGAAAATGATGCGAAATCCTGTTTTATCGGGATAGCGATATCGGGGATTGAAGAACCTACATACCGATATCTAACAGAAAACACAAGTCGCATACAGTTCCTTTCTTAATTACATAATTTCATTCTTCATTTCGGTAAACTTAATTTGATAAACTCAATTTGATTAACTGTAAAACTTTCCTTATTTCCCTTACTAATAATAAATAAATATTCAAATACTTCTTGTTTTCTTTTTAACAATTTAAGTACTTCACACCAACTTTTAACTATTACTAAATAAAAAAAGAAAAATAATATTAATATTGGACAATAGCGCAATAAAGCTAATAAATTGATTGCAGGTAACGACAATTAACTTTATCAAAACGAGTTCATTTACATCATCTAAATATAAACGTAATTAAAGCTGTAATCAACAGACGAACTAGGCCAGATTTTCCATTAAGTCACGATTTCTATAATTTATTAAAATATTAAGGCGTATGTTAAGGTGCATAGTTTTCATCCACATACATTTTTCCAACATGCCTCCACATTACCTTCTCACTGAAACTTTGTATATTACCTTCTCGGGGATATTTTAAGAAAACGTTGATAGGATTTTGAAATAAATATTTACGGAAATAATAATCAAAGTATTAATCGGCAAATTACAAATATTTTCGGAATGTATGCCTAAATAATAATAAATATACGACATTTAAAATAATATTAAACAATTCTGCATATTTGCACTCAACTGCATTGTAGGGCGCTATTCCAACTGTCACTACGCCACATTTTGGTGGCCCTATTTTAATAATTTTGAATTGTAAACCTGCTATTTTTTACAGCGAAGCTCATAATACAAATAGATCCTTTCCCATGAATTATATACATCTTGGCAGGTTGAAAAGTTAAGTATGCCGATACATGCAAACATTTTTTACATTTTAATGCCATGTTTTACTAACCATTTTTTGTGATAAAAGAAATTGTTTTATTTTATCCGTGATAAACCCACATTTCAATATTATTTTTTGAAGCAAAAATCGCTCGATTTAGCGAGGAGAATAATTCAACCGCACGCAAAATTTTAATACAGCAGAACATAATCCCGTCGCAAACGCTCTGCTAAGCCGACACACGGCTTGATAACTGAACTTGGTGAATGTCATTTATAACTCAGATTAACAAAGGCTCAGTCGGTATGTTGACCCTCGTTTGGTTGGATTTAGGATTTAAAAGGTGACGTACTTACGTGCAATTTATTTCACTTACATATAAATTATGATATATATCAATTGGATCCGTTCGAAGATGATTTTGGTCTCATAAATGATGAGATTCTTTCGGTTACTGTGATGGAAGGTAAAGTTGCTCCGATAAGTGTCGGGTGTGATACGATGGGCCCGTAATATTTTAAGGTTGGAAGGTGTTATTTGGGTTTTACTTCCTAAGGTTAATATATATGTACAATATAATTTGTTTTTTAAAGTTTCTTTCTCAAAGATAGACATGAATGGAAAAAGGGATTTTATCAATTTTCCTTGCAGTCCTACATAATTTTTTTAGCGACTACATATTTTTTTATTAGCGACTACATAATTTTTTTTTTGTTTATTATTCAGTCATTGAAGTCAATTAACATCAGACAGACTACAAAGAAAGGATCGACCATCGCTACACCGCGGTTTATTAAGGCTTCCATCGTACAATTTTTAATTCCCGCTCGTAATATTTTCTTCCTCAGTTTTCTTTCTTTGTGATTTAGTTATAACTTATTTCAAGTTTCAAAATAATAAGTCGACGTACTAAATAAGTTATAAGCTGTGGTAATTTTTTGATTATATTCTTTACTGAAGTATATCCATATATCCGTTTAAAATTAAGACTATAAAAATATACTCTTAAATTTTCTAAGAAAAACTGGCTACATTGTATGCAAAGTAGCATTTTTACTCTTAATCATTTGTCACTTTGAATATAAAAGGAAGGGTTTATTTATCAAGCATACTTTTTTTAGATATTTTTATTTTTCTGAGGGAACATGAAGTTTTATATTAAGCTCAATTAGAATGTTTGTAGGGGAATATATTGCAAAAATATATATTGAAATCAGCATTAAATTTCACACGGTAAATAGCAGATGACTTTGTTTATTATTTTTACCACAATTCCTAGATGGTGTAACAAATAAAATTGGATTGACGATTCTTGTGTTTAAATTCTAGTTATTTTCTAAAAATAGACTGTAGAGTTTTTTTAGAAAAATATTATTGTATAATTTTTTACTTGAAACTTTCCAAAATAAGTTGTAGCTCATACATATGGTTTAAAGTTTTTATAAAATAAGATATCCGATAACTCACATAGTTCATAATCAATATTAAAACCAAAAAAGTCAATTCAAGAGCTTAAGAATACCGATTTCAATTTATTTATCTATTTACGTACAGTTCCGGAAATAACATAGTTCTAGACGTTTTCGTTTAAAATAGTTATAGAAGGACATTTATATAAATTTAATTAATATTACAAAATATAACGATGGCATAATTCAACAAGTTTACTCTTCCTCATCGTAAATACGTTACACTCTCTTGCAATTGTAATCATGTAGTCGTGCAATTATATACAGTGAAAAAATTAAGAATTTCTATAATTCAGTTCTAGACGCCAGTATCCCAAAAAGATGATGATTACTACAAGTAATAATCAGGTAAGAAGAGTGAGAGTTTCTTTAAAATATTCGGGCATAAAATCTTTACATTAATTCATCCATAATTTCACCAAAGAAATTCCTCTTGTATACCGCAACGTATGAGAAACCAACATACTCAAGAGTAAATTGACAAGAAACATAAAAGTATATGGTTACTACCATATCGTCTCATATGAAAATATCAGAGGAAGATTTTTTGGTTCAATTATTATTTAGTTTCAGGTAGGTCCCCAATAATAGAGCTCGCTTTTAACTTGCTTCTCACTAAAGTTATTAATAAAAGATTAATTTAGGAAACTTTAAATAGAAAAAAATTACAGAAAATTGGAAGTCCCTAGCATTATGCTTTTCTCTACATTCGCTAAATGACCACGAAAACGCAGGTACAAATCGAATTGTACACCCAGGTCAAGTCTTACAGTATGTTGGCCTCCCCCCAATGATGCGTTCATAATAGAGAGAAGCGCACGCTCGAACGAAACTCTTTACAAACATTTGCATGAAATAAGAATCAGATATAAAATTGTATCCGCAAGTTTCTGTCCGCAAGATAGAAAGAAAAGAAATATAATCGTTGAAGAGGGAAACTGGTTTCGTCAAGGTGATTTATTAATATGCCATTATCCACGCTGTCAAAAACTTTCTCGTCGTCGAAATATGCAAAATCGACTTCACAACTGAGATTCACATCATAGGAGGTTTAATCGACGAAACACGCGAGATTCATAAATGTCGGATGTTCAATACGAAATCCGTGTTACACGTAACAAACCTGAATTTTATAGCAAAAGTTAGTTTCTTCAGAAGCGGTTTCACCCTTAGGCAAGGGTTATTAGCCGAGTAATTTTCCATCGCTAGAGATAAACGACAATTAACAAAATCATGTTAAATATATATTTCAAAGCATCAAAGAAAATGTCAGTGTTTGCTTTGGGTTTATAATGGGGTAACCCAACAGGTCTTTATTTTACATTTGGCTGCAGAATAGAGAGAAGTAACCATCGTGTAATCAATAACGGACTGCGATTTTGTTAGATGATAGAGAAAATTATTGTTACTGTTTAATATCAGAAATCAATTGTCGATTAATTCCGATTAGATACTATATATTTGCTGAATATTAGAACATTTTCAAAGGAACACATGCATCAATGAAAGAATGAACCTAGTCGTAGTATAGTCGTCGTTCGTAAAATAGTCAACCGCACACATCGCTGTCAATCATGATCGGTTAAGTATAAATTTTGCCAATTGAATTTAGACAAAGGACGATAAAGTTATATGTGGATCACATATAACTTAGAGACATTCCAGCTTGTGTAACGGTTCACATTTAGAAAAGGTTGGGAATTAATACGCTGTATTGCAATATGAATACTCATACTTTATGATCGTCCGCAAGTACAATAGGACGGCAGAATCGTTTCACGATTGCATCGCCCACATCCGATAACACCACATCAAACATTCGTCCACAAATATTACGGAAATTACTATTTTTTTAAATTACTATATATATATATATAAATATATATGTATATATATATATATATATATATATATATATATATATATATATATATATATGCAAGTCATCAATTATATAAAGTGGTGCAAGACGTTCACAAATTCTACAGACATGAAAAAAATTGTCAAATATTTCACTATTCTCGGAGGGTGGGATATGCACAAAATATATAATAGTTAATTTAGCCGTCTATTTTATATTGAGACATGCGTTCCAAAGTGCAAAGTCAAGTAAATGACCCACATGTTTCTGTTAATACAATGAAACCTAGGTCGTGATAAAGAACTTAAAGAAAGCATAAATAATACTGCATCACGTAGTTTCATTTAATTGGGGATTATCCAAAATATTCCGATTTTTCATTTTTTATCAATTTAATTGCTATAAAAATCTAAAGTAGTACAAATTACTTTTTCGTTTATATTAATTTGTATCCATTTTCCTTAAAGTACTATAGCAAAAATCGGTTAACATATGTTTATCCCTAAAACCTTGGTACCTCTCTTCATAGGACTTTAGATCTTAAATGAAACGTTCACTCCGTTCATCGCTTACGCTTCTCTGGTTTTCAGCATAAAAATTCAAGTGCAACGACTGATGTTGATACCTATTTTTTAGTAAATCTTAATAATCCTCTCTTTTGTTGTAGCTCAAATATGTTTCTATTACAGCTTTAAAAGAATACCGAGAATCTTTTTTAACACTAGATAAGTGACGGACAAGGATGTTACCCTTTAATATATATGCTTTTTATTCACGGACCTAACAAAGATTCCTTCTTTATATTTAGTATCAGAGAGATTAGGAAAGACGCTTTTTAAATATTGAAAACAGGTTCTATTTCGTCAAGCGCGTTTACAAAATCTTTCATTACTTCTAGTGTGATATGAAGTGGCGATTGAATCACATTTTCCGGACCAATCAGAGGATTGTGTTTATCGTTCATTTAGTTTGTACAAGCTATTTCTTCTCAACGTAGTGTTCTTCCCTAGCCCTACTATCCCATAAACGTAAAAACCAGCAATATTTGGACAACCACCCTGTGCGCCAAGAAGTACGTCCGCACAGGGAGTTATCCAAATATCAATATTGTGTCAGCTTAATTAATATTTTCTTTGTCTCATACGGTTCCTTACGATTTATCGCATGTCCGATGGGAATAAACAGATTTTTATTACCATTATGTAATAATACTGTTTTCAGAATAAATTCGAGGAATCTTTGAACAAACGCTGTTCTTCGGGATCGTAAGACCAACCCATAGACTTGAAAATATCATAAAAATATCACTAGAACACATATATCCAATATTTTATTCAAAATAATCAGCACATTGATCTTTCTGTCTGCGGTCACTAGGATACCCGGAGCTAAGAAATTCCATTGTTGAAAACCGCGCAGCAAGCAATTCCGACTTACTTTTTGACAACTCCGGGTCTCTTATGGCGTCCTTCAATTCAATCTGTAAAATCAAATGTGGTTCAACATCTTTCGTGATTGAATACCTCTATCAAGATCACCATCATAATTAGTGTTCTGTCTCGAAACAGGTTTGTTTATTTCAGCCTCTATGTGCTACGATTCTTTACTGGAACTGTTTGTGCAATGTTGGGACACGATCAGAATACAACACAGGTTTCACGACCGACGCAAAATCAAGTTATTGTTTGTTGCTGAAACTTAACGGAAGTGAGGCAAAAGTGGCAATCCGTAACACGATTTCTTGATTTTCTCTATATCATCGGGACTGCAAATTACTAAACTATTTTTTCAACTAATTAACGTACTTCTAAAATATTCACATATTATTCAAGGGACATATTTTTTATCTAGATTTATTTTTTACTGCGTCTGTTATAATAAGTCTCTTCGTCTTTGTCAGAATAATTTTACCACAACCATAGCACAACTTCTTTGGAATTAATTTAACCTTTCCTGATGACATTTTAAAATGATTACAATCTTCAAATATTAGTTAAACAGAACAAAAACCGAACGAATAATATTGTTTCAAAAGCTCTAGTGGGAAAATTCGACATGATAAAAATATTTTGCTTACAACTTTGTGATAAAAGTGTGAAATAAATTCAATTTGATGTAAACTTATATTTGGGTAAACATTTTTAACAAAATAGATTTGAATATACTTAAAATGTCACAATCTTTTATAGTAATTACGTGTTTGCGGGTTTATGTCCTTTGAGAAATTTACGATTCTATATTTGATGATAATTCTACGAAATCATTGTCTTGACTGCATCAAACATTAATTAATAACGAAGAACGAAAGAGTCTTTGATGGTGTATAATAAAATTCTTGTACTTTATTTATCCAATATTTCTTTCATTTGTTTATATATACATACACATACGCACGCACACACACGAACACACACACACACACACACACACACACATATATATATATATATATATATATATATATATTAAATACAATGAACATACGAATGCATATATTTATCTACGTGAAAGTATATTTATAGTGCTAAATAAACTTTGTAGTCTGTTAAGAGAAAAATATGACTTCCAATACAATATACTAAATAAAAAGTCAGAAAATAATGACAATAATTTTACAAACTCGACATTTGTCATTAAGGGAAAAAGCTCCAAATTACTTTTCATTGACGGATTATAGTTAATTGCTGAAAAATATAATAATGTTTAATATGAGTATATTTAACTACCTTTACCTTTTAAGTGTATATCATATTCTATTAGTATTTTATGTAATAAAGTACAATATCATTTCTCTAAAAAGAACATTAATTATATTCCAGTCTGATACTCAAGCCGCATTGTCTACGGTTCGATAAGGAACATTGTTTCCTTCAAGACGATTGATCCAGTGTTTGCCGTCCTCACTTAAGCTCGCTAAAGGGGTCTTAGCATTGATTAATGGTGAACATTACTTCAGGTCAGTGCCTCTTTGGAAATAATAACAGCATACTGACACATTTTCTGTTCCGTAATATTCTTTCTGTATTTAGTGACTACTAATTTAAGCTATACATTTCAATAAATAATCCCACCGACGTTAATCACCTTATTTATAATGCTTTTTGTTGCGTTATGCAAAGTAGGATATAACTTTCTAAGCAAATAGATTAAAGTAAATTACGATTCCGTAGTATCAATTAAAATTAAGCAATAATTATTTAAATGAGCAGTAAAACATTATTTGAAATTAATTAATCTCTATTGTCAAGACATACTAGGGGACAACATGAGTGGAAGATATGTAAATATATAAAGGAAAAAAATTACATTAAAATTTGATATTAGGTATTACTTTGTCTCCAACGAAGTAAAGAAGTGTGTTCGATATTAGACTGTCTTGGAATTATAATATAAACATTAAATTTTTGGATGGTTCATTTAGAAAGTGCTCCAGTATTTTTCAAAATTTCTCCGGGTGAGTGGCAATAAAGGCGAGTTTATAACGATTTTTCTGGTTTACAATTTGCTTTAACTCTATAAGCGTAAGGCGTATAATTAAGGAACTTTAAGCGAAGACCCTTTATATTCCTACATAAATTCAAAGCTTCTGAAATTCATTTAAAATGAAACAGATTTGGAAGAGAGTTGAGAGACGGTTGTAATCGGTTTTAATGGATTATTGGATATATTCAGCAAAGCGACAATGATACTTATAGAACATAATTTTTTTTAAATTGGTTATTAATGTACATGTAAAACTGTATATGTATTATAGAATGACCATGCAACTGTGAGCGATCAGGATCGGTAGTTCTGGAAAACACCTATTTAGCGGAGAATCGTAGCCTGTCGACTGTCGGGAGTTGAAACAATGTCTGAGAGAGTCCCGAGAAAAACTTCTTCTTTTCTAATAGTTACTTTCTATTATATATCATTCTGTTTCTTTGTACTTTCCAATAAAGATAATTAAAGCAAATACAAACATTTACCAGCTATAAACCAGGTCATTAAATCGATAGAAATATCGTTTCTGGAATATTTGACAACATCTTCTTCAACAATAACATGGAACTTTCCTATAACTATGTAGAGTAGTACAGTTGTATGTTTTGAAAGTATTATGTACAGCGTTATATATTACATATGCCTTTTATAAAAAAAAATTATAGCTATTTTTTATTTAATAATTCGAATGTCCAAAGTCTAAACCAAAATCAAATGTATTGCAAAAAATGTCAAATATATCATAACTCCACCATCTATTCTAAACGACTTATTGAGATACTGTAATTATTTTTGGATCTTTCTTAAATTATGCTTAATATCATGAATGATTGACACCCATGCAAACATTTATTGATTATTTCAACAAATAAATGCCTTTTATTTTTATTTTTATGAATATGTACATAAGTTTCCATTTTATTTAGTCGGTAATACCTAATACATTTAAGTTTTTTAAACAAAAGTATAAAAACTATATGAAGGAAACTTTAAAAAATGTATTATTTCTTTATTGTTGTGCATGTAATGCAAATAACTCGTATTTTTTTGGTATAAAATACTTTGGAAAAGACTGGTTCCAGAATTTGAAATCTAATCTTTTGAGGTGCTAATAACATCACGGTGCATAACTCCACCTCTACCCAAATCTTTACGCAGGATTTATGTAGTCTGCATATTTATGAACGGCTACGATATTGAGCTAAAGAAACATATTTGATTAGGGGTAATTTTTAAACAAATTACAAATTACAATTAAAAAGTTACAATTATATTTATTTAATTATAATTAAAAAAATTACAATTAAAAAGTAAACTTTTTAAACAAATTACATTTCGTATCGATCAAAATGATTTTCGTTTTAGTTACTTATCCGGCATACCAGATGGTTTTTAAAAACCCAAAAAAAAACAAAATAATTAACTTTTTATTATTTGAATACAATTCACAACATTGAAGAAAATGATAATTTCCCCTTGTCGAAAAAAATTCGGAGTACACATTTTTTTCCAAAATCTAATAATGAAAGTGAAGTTAACAATAAGGACAGAATATTGCGAGGAAAAATATTAAATAATAGAGACAAAATATTTTGTTAGATCCAAAAGGGATGCTTATTTTTAAAATCTCTAAAATATCTTAATTGCAATTTACTAATAAATTAGTAGGAAATTAGGATTCCTTGGTTTGTTTGTTAAAATATTTCACAGAATATTATACGTATTGCCCGTGAAAACAACACATATTTATTACATAGTTGACGTTTTGTCAATTTCGCATTAAGTTGTTTTGTTAAATGACATAAACGAGCATTAGTCCATATTTTAACTATGGCTTTCACTAAATCGATGACACGATTAAATGCAGGGAAATCTCCATATTTATGGAAAGCAACGCAGTCAAATATTTTTGTAAATATGACATGAATTAAATCTTTATTAAATTTCTTCTTTTTTTTCGTTAATCGCAAAAGTTATTCAAACAACCTAAACTTTAGACTTTTATCATTAATCATTTAGTTATTTTTGTATCTATCTTATGAGATTATTTAAAAACATATCAATATTTTATTTTCATACCATTATCATACTGTAGAATTATTATTTCAATTAATCTACTGAAAAGTGTGAAACTTTTATCTCATGAAGGTGACAGTTTCCGAACATATTAACGTTATCGATACTTATGTGATAATGACATCAAATGTTTGCATTAGTGTTGCTTACCAATGTAATGACGTTGCCAATAGCGATTTTATTTAAAATCCAAATTGGATCAAATTAACATATTGTTACATAAAATTCCGCAAGTGGTGAAGTTTTTTGCTGACTTTTATTTTTTTCATACAATTGCAGCACAAAACTGCATTTTTGAGCCCAAATAAAAATTAATTACGAAACACCATCTCTTATCGCATTTAGTCTACGACTAAAGTATACATCATTGCTTAGAGAAATATTGTGTAATACAAGGATCATATAAGTGGTAGGCGTGTCACGCCTACTTACCATCTATAATTTTATTGAATACTCTATGGTTAATAAGATATCTTCTCCTTTTTAAATATGAAAACTCAAACTTAAAGTAAATCTACTTTGGTTGTGGTAGATCAGCGATTTCAATGTGGTATATTATCTTAGAAAGTCAAAATGGATCTTTATATAGAATAAACGAAATTCATAGATCGTAACATGTTTTTACAATATCTTCATTGTTCTGTTACGAAGAGTATGGTTACTCAATTGTTACACTACAACGTGTTGCCGACACTGTCTCATTTGAAAAAAAACGGTTCCTGCAGTCATCTTTACATAATAGTAACTTTGACTTTTTATTATCTTAAAAAACCAAAGTAGATCTTTATATCAAATAAGCGAAATTCACAGAACTTAAAGTGTTTTACAATAGCTTTATTATTTTGTTACGCACAACGTAATGCCAAAACCAAGTTTCTTTTGAAAAGGCTAATTCTTCAAGAAACCTTTAATTCTTATCGAATTGTGATAAAGGAAGGGAAATAAAATCACCTCATATAATTTTATGCCCTTTTTTAATTAGTATTTAGTTGGTGGACATAAAAAAAAAGAGACAGAAAAGCTCAGCTTTATTAAAACTAGTCAAACGAAGTTGCATGCAAACAGTTTTGTTCATTTTAAGGACGACATTAACCACCAAGGTGGTGACATCGCCCACTTAGGTCAAATGATAATACATTCTCATTCACAAGTGGACCGAGATAAAAGCATGAGTCAACCCAAATCGCCTTACATACATACGTTCATCATTATGATCGCCTTGATTTTTAGTCATATTTATGTGCAATCCTCAATGTCTCTTATTACAAAAAAAATACTTCCTGCTCAAAAATTGTATGATGGCAATGATTTAATTGAGAGCATAGAGTTTTACAACAAAGTTAAAAAAATATATTTCCATTGATAAAAGGAAAATTTTTCAGAGGAATAAAATACTTACATGTTCAGTGGAGTGGCAGAAATGTGGTCTGCTGCATATTTATATCCTATTATGGCTATTAGATATTACAACTTAAGATATTACCAACAAATTTATTTGTGCATAAATATCTAATTCAGGGATTGACCCTAAGTTTTTCAAAATAAAGCCTAACATAGTACATGGCCCTGTACAATTGTACTTTGCCATGTAAGAAAGATAACATTTACGGGAAAAGTATTTTAGGCCTCTACTTAGCAGTTAGGAAAACACAGACCAGTGATGACGGTTACCAAAAGCATAAAAGACTTCAGGCAAATTTGTTCTAGGATAAATAGATCTAGCGATGGAGTAGATCTAGATAATCGCTGGGTGGTACCTTAGATTCATCTCGTTTTTAGAACTTTTAATGTTCACATTTATGTTGAATATTGTAATTCCGTGAAATTTACCAAATATGTGTGTAAATGTATAAATAACGGCATAGCTTAAAGTTTTTATATATTACAAAAGGAAAAAGATGAATTTAAAATAGAGAAACCAAGTTCTAAGGTAGTTTGGCAGATTCTCGGGTTTTCGATTAATAAGCGCTTCTTTACCACGTTTTGTTTTCAGTTCCTGTATGTAACATTGCATGAGGCTGTTTTTCCGAAAAAACGACGTAACGTTGATCACAAAAGTTATCTTCTAATAAAAGTTAAAATTAATATATATATATATATATATATATATATATATACATACATATATATATATATATATATATATATATATATATATATATATATATATATATATATATATATATATATATATATACACGCACATTTAGGCTAAGGTCCGGAAAATTCAGTTTAATTTTAGTGTTGCAAAAACTTTCAACTTAATATTTTATTGTCACTATCTTTTTAAACGATTATAAGCAACTAATAAAAAACTCATCATAATATGCACGTATTTATACACTATTAACTCGATTACAAATAACTAAATAATTAAGTAATTGATAGAATAAGTGTAATTCAACTTTAATAATCTGATATACAAAAAATATGTAAATGAAATGCTTTTCGAAACTTTTTCTTATCTTAATTTTGGAGAAGTGCCATACAAAAATGACATTTTCTAATAAATGGCCTCAAAATACGATAGATGACTCATTCTAAATGTTTATATTTTTCTTACAATATTCAGAAATATAAGTTAATTAAAAACCAGTCTTGAAAAAAATTCAAAAATTGATTGAAAAATAAGTCAGTTGTAGGCTTCTAAATTTGAAGATACGGATAGAGTTGGGCATATCCCTGTCTCTTTTCCTCTCGTAGAATATAATGTGCAATATTAAAAATGACCTCACAACACAGTATTGCCATCCTTCTCTAAAGGTTAAATTTCAACTTTTATAACTCGGTAAATTTTTAAGATTATAAAAAAAAATTTCACTCTTCATCAGCTTGTACCTTGAAATTCTGATTTATGAAATAAAAACAATTTAGTCAAATACCCAATTATTTGTTCCTAATTATTCTTAGTTTCCCGGTACAAAAATAACAATCCAAACAGTTTACATTTTTTTTATTTTGTATATATATTATACGTTACGGGAACATAATAAATTGGCTCCAGACTCGACTTTGAAGAGAGCGAAAGGCAATTGGTATCCAAGCATGGAGCTACATTTTATCGTGGAAATATTTTTCCTGTCACATGAAATAGAATTCTGAGGAATACAATTTAATATTAAATACGTTTTCATAACAAAAACGTCAGAATTTTATTTTACATCACCCTCTATTTATTTCGTCGTAAGTCCAAATGATATTTCGGTACTTGAAAATCTTACGTTACTTTGTTATATTGTCTGTCTATATTTATATGTGACTGTGTATCATATTTGCCAAAACATATGAAAGATAATTAAAAACTTTAAACAATATTATTAAATCAAAATATTGAATTGCACAAGTAATACAAAATCACTCATTTTGAAAATGTTGCCTTGTTAGATATTTTATTTTATTTAAATATTGAGCTCTTTTTGTTAATATTTTAAAACAAAATACTTATTTTTCAGTCAATAACCCGTTTATACATGGATTTAGAATGTAAAAAATGTTGATAAGATTATAAATATGTATATTCATTACCTCCAAAAAAATGGAATCCTTATTAAACCACTCACGTGTCTATGCGTCTGTCTTTCAAAACTGGGTTTTTAAGCATTTTAACCCGCACACACACACACACACACACACACACACACACACGCATATATGTATATATATATATATATATATGTGTGTGTGTGTGTGTTTATATATATATATATATATATATATATATATGTATTTACAAATACTTGTTATAAGAAAAGGAACATTTTAATTATGATGTTATCGACTTTTATAATATTTATTTTTATTTTTTATGATATTCATAAAATTGTAAAACATCACATTTCTCTAAATCATTTTTCGACAGACTCGTGTTGGCATTGTGAATAAATAGGGTTTCTTGTATGATCAGCTGACCCCATTTATCGAGCACAAAATCTAAGTACTCTAAAAATAAAACTACCTACGCCTTTTTTATGGCAATGCTATCGAAAAGCTTGAATCATGCACGTTTTATTCACGACAATTTTCATTGGTTCTTATTTACGCAAGCAAGTAAGTATTTGGAATAGGGAAGACAAACGTTTAAAGTTTAATTTATATCAACGAAGATTAACTTCAGAAGGTAATGATGACGAAAGTGAAAATGAATAAGGACCGCCAGCGTAGACAACAAACTTTTCACAATATTCCAATTAAAGGCCTCCGACGGTAAAACGTATAATAAAAATTACTCACAACATCTTAGAAACTTTACCAGTTATATTTAATGGATCGGCAAATTAAAAACACCAACCTACAATGACAGTAATATTGAAGAAGTCGATAAAACTATTGATGACTGCAGTCCTCAATATAATTTGCTCAGCAGCCAAAGATCTATTACCTATCTCAATATCAGCCACTCAAAAATATCTACATGGAATTTTGGAAGAGGTAGGGGAGGGATATTAAGGGCTCGAAACGATTTGTTTTTAATTCTATATATATACTGTGAGGTGCAGATTACTAGTATATTTTCGAAAGCATTTCTTAAGAAATTTACTGAAAAATGAAGCCTAAAAAAGGTTGCGGGAAAATTATAGCGGCTACTTTAGATCTCATATTTTTTAAAATATGGGCAATAGTTTCACAGATGTGAAAATATAATGGCAGCAACATATTTACGTTGTGACAAATTAATATTTGTAGTTTCATTGAAATACGATGTACTCAACAGCAGGAATCGCACTGCGAGGGTAAAAACCCCTAGCAGTTCGATTTCTACTCAAGTTTGAGAGGTTCTATTATTGAATAATATGAAGTCAAATGTTCTTTAGGATTACGTACCTCCCAAAAAAAAACCTTCATAAAATCACTAAGGCGTCCCTACCTTAGCCTGCTTCATTCGTTTTTCGAAAACCAGTTTCGCGAAAACCATTTGACATAAAAAATTTAAATTATTCATTGTTATATGAATTCAATTGATCGCTATATATTTTAAGAGCTGAAATTCAAAAATATTTACATATGTTTAAAAAGGTTATAAGGTGTTCAAAAGTGTTGATATATTTGGATTTATTGTTGAATATTTAAACATCGCAAAAAGTACCAGAAACAAAATAACCATAAAACTCTGTTATTTAAAGTTTATGTGAAAGTCAAAAGCAACGTTTTATACGCCTTTAAATGACGCACTATGCAATATAATAATATAAATATTTACAAACAATTTAATGTTTTATATCCAGAAATAGTTGAAGGTGCATTAGTTGTATTTAACAGGTTTTATTCTTTTTGTTACCAAAATAAATTTATTTCAT
Organism: Druceiella hillmani; assembly: GCA_039881145.1. Lineage (NCBI taxonomy): Eukaryota > Metazoa > Arthropoda > Insecta > Lepidoptera > Hepialidae > Druceiella > Druceiella hillmani. Next base: position 20,702,316 of record JAYKKI010000038.1, on the reverse strand, counting down.
ATGCGCATAAACGCAGGGCCCGTAAATGATTTGACATTATCCGTGTTTGCATTTATCCCCTTGAACACAGAATCTTAATGTTCCTGTCAAATTTCACCTATTAAGAAATACAAAAATAAAAATATATTCCCTCTGTCTTCTACCTCACATTGTACATACGGACGGACAGAAAGGCTTTAATCGTAAAAATTCCTTTTTTGTTATTTGATTACGGAACTTTAAAAATAAACATAAAGATGAAATTTTATTGTTATTTATTTACAGAACTTTTAAAACAAGCACAAAGATCACAATTTCAATATTTACAATTAAAATATATTTACAGTTTAATTTTGTTTAAACAGCAAAGATATTTCAAGTAGTTGGATGTAGGAATAGTAGGTACTGAAACAACCAGCAAAAGGTCAGTGACAATATGTACATACATATATATGATAGTTAATAAAAATTTTCACAGTTATAATTTCTCATAAAATATTGAAACCTAATTTTCTAATTTTAAAATTATTTCAGTGGTGTAATTCAGAAAAGTTTGAAATAATGGCCGCTTTAAAGAATATACTTAGGCAAAATAATTAAAAGAAGAACTTGTGTGGAAATAAGCCGAAATTAAAAAAAAAGTAATTTCATATGACACTTTAATGATATGGTACTGCGTCCGTAGCTGCAAACAAATTTATAACTCGAAACCATAATACCAATTATCCTATGAAAGCTTTAAGCTCCTCAAACTTATTCGAATTTATTGGTTCAAAACTTACTTAAAGCTAATTTCACCTTAATACCGTTACGGTTTTTATGGTTGGTTTAATTATGTAATGGGCATGAGTTCCAACGCATGTCTTTAAAAAATATATCCATTTTAAAGATTTTAGGGAATTGTCGTTTGTACTAAATTAATTTAGAATATTCGCAAGATTTAAAAAAATATTTCTTTTGCTTAGAGCATCATTTGAAGAATTGCATAATCTTAACGTTTCAATAAAATAATTTAAGTATGTCAAATTTAGAGAAGATAATTTTATTTTTTTTACAAAATTTGACGTATTTAATAAATTTTGTAAAATACGTACAAAACCTTTTTTGATATATTGTATATTAGACAATAGTCTCAAGATTTTTATGGTGTCGAAATTTAATTTTTTTTTATCCTTAGAGCCATATTTACACGAGAACTAGCCAGCAAAACTGACATGTTTTATTTTTCTATTTAATATATGATTGTTCGCATCATGAAATGTTCGTACTATTTTTTAGTACGAAATTGTATTCTTTATATATTTTATTAGCGGAAAAAAATATATAATATAAAGTTTTTAACTATTTGAAACTATTTTATCTTTAAACCTAATATTATTTCGACTTGTTTTTTGGGGAAACTTTTATGTTGATTTATAAGCATTATATAGCCATAAAATTTATGAAAGGAATATATTTAAATGTACTGCAAAAGTTTTCAACTCCCCAAATACAATCGGATTTGTTGGCTCAAATAATTTTAATTAAAGTAATTTTTTTTCTTATTGAATATTTAGGTATACTCATAGAGAGGAATGGCGACATAGTCGCATATCACTCATCGACAATACACGTGACATGAGGGTCACGACCACACTGCCAAGAGTGAAACAACTAAGGAAATTATATAAGCATATCACGATCATTACTTTAATTACATGAATTTAACCATGCGGCATAATTTAGACATAACCATTGAATTTACTTAACAATAATAATCTTCATTACATTACGGTCAGTATCGCGATGCAAATATATATATATATATATATACTAATCTTCACAGAAACCATCAAAATCCTTTTTTAATTTCTTTTCTCCATGTCCATATCCTGAAAGTAATAACTAACCAGTAACAAATATATTGATTCAGGATTTATTTACTGCCATCCGTTATGGAGTTGCACTATTCATTTTCAGAACTCATCATCAGATCAATAGTGCAGTTATTTCGCAAAATCAAATATCTTGAATCACATTTGATTTACTTCCATCCGATAAGGATTTGAATTTTTCATATCTAGGACGCATCATCAGACTCTGACATGGTCGATGGTGTAGTTATTTTGCAAAGTAACAACTATAAAAAGCAAATATCTTAAATCACATCTAATTTACGACCATTAGTTGGTTTACTAACATCTGTTAAGGAGTTCTAATGTTCTGCTCCAAAACTTATCATCAGAGTAAATGGTGTAGTTACTTTGCAACTACCCGCAGAAACTGTCTTGAATCATAGTTGATTTACTGCCACCTGTTAAGGAATTCTATCGTTAATTTCAGCATTTCATCACCAGAATATATTTATATAAGAGAAAGTCTCTTAAGTTTCAAATAAAAAAAGAATCATAGACATCTTTATACTTAGTAAATAATTATCGCTGAACATACTTAAAAAAGATTCCGACGAATTGAGCACATTCTCCTTTTTTTTAAATCCGTTAAATATAATTAAATACTTGTTATTTTGATTTCTTATAAAATAATATTAATATCTATAATTCTTTTACTTATAACTTTGAAAAATAAGCACTTTGCAGCTGGTTAAACTAACGTTAATTAAAATTAACATAAATTCAATGGCAGGCATCCTCACCAATTTCGATAATCAAATATCTTGAACGTAAAAGTTTGTCCAGAAAATAACTGTTTGTGGTTGGTCTATCCTACGTAATAGCCATAACCCATCAATTAAGTGCATCGTACATTACTGAACATTCAGATTTAGCCAGCAATATAACGAGGACTATATAAATGCGGATGTGATGGAATTTGTTTATGAAAAAGTCTTCTTGTTCTATTTGAATATGCAAGTATTCGTATCAAATAACCCGTGACAAATATTTACATAAAACATATGTATGTGCACAGACACACACTTTAGAAACAGCGGACAGCATTACAATTTAATAGAAACCATACTTTGGTTACACTGCTATACACGGCTAGTTATTTAATGATCTATCCATCTTTTTTATTAAGAAACTTCGAAAGGGTGGCATGCTTGAAATTGTTTTAAAGACAATTTTTACCTTTTCTTGTACGTTTTCAAATATTTATGTGTTTACTATAATCCTTCATTATAATTTGCTTTCCTCGTATAATTAAAAAGTTATGGCTTTTTATGATAAATGAAGTACAATGGCAGGATTGATTTATGGCACCATTGAAATTGATTTTAATGACGAAAACATTTTTTCAAACCATAAATAGACCCCATACCATATGAAATAAAATGAAAGTAGACAGACTTCGCGTTTTTTATTGAAAATAGATCCGAAAGTAATTTGAGGTATATAATTTTCTGAGTTAAAAATTAAATTTACAAATGGTTTATAAGGTGAAAAATAAATAATTGGAAGATTGAGATCATGATTTTATGAATTTAAATTGAAAAGAAAACAAAAAAATTAAAAGTCAGGCCATCCTATGCATTTGAAACTTAGTACATAAAGAGAAAAGTCCCATTATAATTATTAGTTTATTTAAATAACAACTGTCTATATCTTTAAAAGAATGTTACGAATACTATGGAAAAAATAAAACTTAAGATATTTTGAATACCATCCTTAAAATAGTTATATGATCAAACAAAAATTGATTTAAAATTTTTCATGCTCAACCTCAAAGAAAAAAATAATAATTATGTTTTTAATTCTAAGTTTTAAACTGTTTCTAAGTTCTAAACTAGTATGTTAAATAGTCCTGAAATTACAAAAATCGTAGGATACACACTCACAAATCTTAGCTAACCGGGTTTTAGAATAAAAAAATATTTTTATTAGAAATAGTAAAAGTTTACAGTGTACATATGTTATTAATGATACAAGAATATGTACTACACTGTGTAAAACACAATGTGCCACTGTCATACATTGATATGTAATTATTTACTTCCAACCAATAAATTACACGTGTTGTATCTTCGACAATCAGTCATGCATTACGAGTATAATGTAAAGTGACTCCAGGCTTGAATTTCAAGCGAACCGAAAACCATTTTCTAGCCCCGAGGCATTTTTCCTGTTACGCAAAATGGAGGTTTGGAAAAGATCCATTTAAAATACCAATAATAAAACCTCTATGCAGAAACCCTTTTTAGTTTTTCGTGTGTTCATACCTTTTATTTTAAAATGAAATTTAATTACGAAATAAAAAAATAAATGTGACATATAACATTTATCGTTTCCTAATTTATGAAAACTCTTCTTTTCACATAACAAAATATTTTAAGTAAAATATAATGAAAAGTTTATTTGTGATATTTTCTTTGAGATTTTATGTAAAAATAAGATACAATTTATAAAACAGCTTTATAAATAAAACGTGCAGCATTAGTGCGACAGGAACAACAGGAATACGCCTCTTGCATGTAGTTCCATCTCTTTAAATCGGAGTCCTTTTTGATATGTAGGTTTCCTGCACTACATGTGCAAAATGTATGCCCTAGAACCCTATATTTTGCTTCTATAAATATTTTCGAATTATCAAAAATACAATTACATTAGACAATTATATAATTACTACCTAAAAGTTCAAACGTTCAGTCCTCTCTCATTTCATAACTCGAGTCGTCAATAATCAAAAAACTAGTTGAAGTTGCTGTCATTCCTTTATTTGAAACTACTTACCAAATTAACCGCGAAAAATGTTGTATTTTAATACTAAAAAAATAAAATAACTAATTTCCTGAGGTCAACAAATTATTTAAAAAGCTTATTATATATTTTCTGAATAGTTTATTCTGTATTAATTAAATGATAAATCAAGAAGGAACTCCCGTTGAAAATATAAACTAAAAATAATTTTTTATCTTCTAAATTTGCAAAATACATTTTTTTTTATAAAATGATAAGTGCATCTTATGACGAATTAGAAATTCCTAAAACTCCTCTATCTATCATTATCTATACTTCGAAAACAAGTAATACTTCAAGGAATAAAGAAATATATGAACTCGCAGGAATATTTAGCATAGTAATGAAATAAGTACACTACTATATCACGCTACTTATTCCATAATGGTCGAAGAGGCATTATTTTTTTAAATATATTCGGATTACCGGACAAAATGTTTCGAACTATGTTTAAAATTATGCTGTATAGCAATTGATTAATTTAATTAAATGCTTGTAAATATTCAAAATTTATCACAACTTTAGATCTTTTATACATTTATCATTTTTCTACATTGACGTTTTTATTTTGAACAATTAATTAATTCAAGAATAATAAACAATTATAAAATCCTAATTTTACTACCGCCCACCTGTTCGAAGTTTAAATTTTGATAATATTTTTTTTCTTATTACCACATTCTCATTAGATCGGTTTCTTGTTTGTTTGCTTATTTGTCTGGTACAAATTTTTCAAACCGTTTAAACTGACGGTTCAAACGGTAAAACCCATTGACCTAGCCACTGAAATTTTAAACATAGGTCAGAACTGGACGAAAATAAAATATTAATTCACTTTCTTATTTGTCTGTTTGTTCGACATAGAAGTCAAATGATTTTAATGATTTTTATGGGTTATATTACAAATTTTACTAACGTTAATAACATAAGCACTTAATTTACTAACAATATATAGATTATCAATGTATATAACGTAATATGTCTGAAGTAAAAGACTTACTATTATTAAAATTTTTAAAGTTTTTTTTAAAATCAATTGCAAATGTTCACACACGCAGCACTAAAAAGCAGATAATAATTATTTATGTAATTTTTTTTTAACTTGCCACGTTTTTAAACAGGACTAAAATAATTAAAATAATTTCTCCTTGCCTCATAAAGATTTATAATCGGACACAGATTTATAACCACATACATATTGTGTTGGAAATGCGTAATGGTGAATTTTTATCAGCTATTAAAATACTTACAAGACCTAAAAGGGAAAATATGGGGCGTATGCAATAGATAATAGTAAGGAGTATAGAGAGTAGCTGTCGAGACTCACACAACAGGTCATATTATTTGTGTTGCAATAAGATTGTTAATAAATTACGAGTAATTCAAGTTGTACTCTATGGCATTCTTGCTACTCTTTAATTAGTTTTTGTTCGTAACGCTATACTCGGACAAGCCAAAAAAGAATTTATTTTAACTCTAGATTATTGCACGAAGTAACTCATTAGTGTTCCTTATTTTGTAAAAGGGGAAATTATTACCTTTGGTTATTATTCTCATAACATTTATATTTTCCTGATATCCAATCGAATATACACATTAAGAAAATACTGCTACGAATTTTACATGACGCAAAGGAGATATCCAAGGAGATATTCATATAATACTACATAGTTAAATCTATGAGTAGATGAAATTTTAAATTTTTTGGATGTTTTAATCCAAAAAATCTAAAAAAATAACATTTAAGTAACAGAGACCTAACTGACAGCTAATATTTCAACATCGTTTACAGACTAATAACTATTGTAAATTTAACCTAACTCTTCGACATGGCCACATCGTATGAACTTCAATTAACAGCTGTTACACGTTACGTGATTTGTATCTCGTGAATTTGCAGGGGTATTTAGAGGTCAATTGATAAAAATGTGTGCTATTAGGTATGTAGAACTTTTGGCGGAGTTTCTTAATTGTTTAATTTTTACAAACTTTTTAATACATTTACATTACACAAATAAAAGACATAAAATGCAATAAAAGAAACATATTCCTCTAAGTCTGTTTTCGTATAATGTAACCTACGTGTTTATTTACGCAAAAAAGTGATTATATTTGAAATATATATATATATATATATATATATATATATATATATATAAGGATAGAAGGCTACAATTAGCACCCTAACTTCAGTGGATTTTCATGAACCAAAATTACAGTTTAATTTCCTAGAATCGCTCTTTAAATAAGAATATTTTCATTCCAAGTACCAAGAATAATGTAGTAACTTTAATTGATGTAATATCAATAAACGATTTGTTTCATTACCTAATTCACACAGCTAAACTTATTTTTATACTATTACATATATATCTCCTTTGCGTTATAGAACACTTTCCTTAACAATAATTTTCAAAGTGGATGTTCAATTAGACGCTAGGAAAATAAAAATGTTAAGTAGGCTAATAACCGAAGATAATAATTTTCTCTTTTACGAAATAAGGGCTAATGTCATTTCGTTCAGTAACATAGAATTAAAATAATTTATTTCTGGGTTATAAAAGAGTAGAGTATAATGAAACAAACTAATTAAAAGGTCGAGAAGATTCCACAGATAAACAATGTTAGTTGTTGCACATAAAATGTAACCACGTTGAAGAGTTGACGCTAAATTGCATTAGTTATTACTCTGTAAACGATGTTATCAGTCTCTAAACAGAGAGCTATCGACTAGATACTAAAAAATTATACTTTTTTATACTCATTTAAATTAAAGCATCATTTATCAAACTAATTTATTTTATGATATTTAAGAGGCAAATTCCGTACGTAGTCATTGATGAGAGTAAAGTGTCTTACGAATTCAGCATATGCTTTTCCTTCGTAAGTCGGACGTATATAAGGAGAATTGCAAAGCTCATATTTATTTATGCGTTTGACTGTAAGCAACGGAGTAAACAAATATGAAGTCAGTGGTGTAATATAAGTAATGATCCATAGACGCTAAAGATCTACATCGATAGGTTTCCCGTATTATTTATTTTGTACAGGAATTCGTTTATTGCCCAAAAATGACTTGTGGTACAAAACATACACATACACACACACACACATGTACGTACGCACGCACGTACGAACGTACGTACGCTCCCACGCACTGACGCATGCGCGCACATACGCACGCACGCACGCACAGACACACAATGCAGTCAGCCATATTTAAACACTGAAGTTATTTTAGTACAATAACTAAAATATGGTATAATTGAAATTGAACTCCCATTGCAACAGAATATATTCCGTAAAATGTTTAAATAGATACCAGTTATTTGAATTATACGTATATAAATATATGGCAAGTGGGAGATTTCTAGTAAGGTAGTGTTGTGCCATTCATTAGCAAATTTTTCTTTTAATATGGTAGATAACAATTTAAAAGCATTTTTAGACCGATTAAAATATCATGAGAATTATTCTTGAGAAAGCCATTTATTATAATTTGGTTTATTTCGCAGGAAATATTTAAACGTTTAAGAGAATTTTTGCTTAAAATTGCAGTCACAATTTTGACTATTTGGACTTTTATGTTGGCTTGATTATTAGAATTCCATAAAACTGTAGAAAAAAAATTAAGCGCCTATATTTAAAGTTATTCAAAAACTATAAATTAAATAAACAATATTTCCCTGGAATACCTTTGATTGGTAACTATTAAGGTAAAACCACATTGAAATGTTTCATTTGTTGATCAAATGGTCAAGTTTGTACCTAAAATGATTTTTGACACAAAGGACTGTGGGAAATAGGATATATGGATTACGTGTAAGTGGTTTTATAAATGTTCCATTTTTTGTTTTGAGATACGAACCCTAAAAATTTAAGTTAATTATAAATTCATAATAATAATTAAGATTCAGATTAACTTTGTACAATCAAAGACACACGACACAATTTAGACCTAAATTTAAAAAAAATTAAATTAGATAATTTGTCATGTAATGAAATCAATTGGATGTTATCCAACCTCTACCCGAATACGGAAAATATTAAAATTTATTGAAATAAAGTGTTATATCATGCGATATGCAAGTAGAAACGATATTTTCAGTAGACCGAGACATTACCGTTCTTAAAAGGAATTGTATCCAAGAAATTGGAGAAAAGTTCCACTGCAATAATCCCTTCTTAACAAGATGAGTTCCGGATTTCTTTATGCCGAAATTTCCTTTTAAATAGCCTGTCTACTCTGAGTCTATTCCAAATGTCACGGATTATGTTTACATATACTCGTAACTTTTTTTCATATTTTCGTATTATCATTGCCAGAACAAATGGTTAATTTTACCTTTTCATTGTATATTTTATTTTAGTAGTAAAATAGGACTGCCTTGTACCACGAACCGGAGCCCCTGAAATTATTAGGTATAACACCTATTAATTTTAGGAGTCATTCACCACTTCATTGTTAATATGTAAGGTGATATTCTGTTATATATGTTTGTCTTTCTTTTCTTGATCATTGAAACAAACTCTCTCTCAATATATTATAATTTTTAATATTTAATCTCTTATGGCACCGAAAATAGATGATTTTGGAAAATTTTTTGAAGGTTTCGTTATTAATTAAGTAACTTAATGAAAATATTTAATTCGGCTAAATCCAATTTTTGTCTCCGTACTTACATCATTTCTTAGCAAAAAAGTTATATCTTCCTCTCTTCCAAAAAAAAAAAATAAGGACCAATTCCCGTAAAGAAATTATTTTAAATTATTAAGAATTATTTGCATTGTATATTGCGTTATTTGCTTTAAAATATGTAAACCGATTTTGAAGTGTACAATTTGCAACAAAAAAATCACTCAAAACTGAACTGAACCGGAAGCACAAATTTTAAATAAAACAATATATTTTTAGGAAAAAATGAAATTGCGTTTGCTTTCCCGTAAGGATATATATTAAGTAAATATCGACGTACTGAAAATATTTGCGTACCTTATAAATTAAATTTATTTACTTGAATTATTTTAAACGAAATATAACTATTTACCTATTTATCTTTGTGCATTTGCAAATAATTTTCATAAACCTATTTTTCTAGCTCTTATCCCAATATTTATTTTTATCATGTTCACGAAAAAAATGATTTTCTTAACATTATTTTCATTTACTTTAAAAGGATTTCTCTCATTCACTTATGTAATTAATTTTATACGACTGATTTATTGGATTCTTTCCCGATTATAAAACTGGTTATAGTCGAACTTATCCACGGTAACTTTCCGACTACAAGTAAACAATATAAAATATATCACATGTGGGTCGATTTAACAAAAAAATGTAACATTCATATTTATGAGCGACCATAATATAGGATTTCTTTCGACAGTGTGATATCACCAAATATATACTAGATGGGCAATATGTCGAAACACCACTCGAATGAGGTTGGATATGCCCTCTCGTTGCGTAATATGTAAAGCGGGATGAACAGGGGTGAATGCCTTTTCGTGTACTGTATAATAACTTTGCGGTCTTTGTTATCTAATATCTTGAATCATGTCCATTGATTAAAAAATATATAGATTGCTATAGAAAATAAGAAAAAAGTAAAGTATTATGCAGAAAGAGCAAAAATTTTTTATCATTCAATTGCCGTTAATAATTCTGTATTACTTTTAAAATACACATAATATACCTGCGTGTTAAAAGTGTCAGTTACAAACATTTTGTGAGGAGGAAGGCCACAGAAAAGAGACGAAAATAGATTAAACACATGTAATTCATGATATTATTTTCTAGAACTGGGTCAGATATGTTTTGTATGTTTTTGTATGTTTAGTTTTGTTTCTTTGTCTAAATAATATTTTATACTTACTTATATTTCATTAGAAAAAAATTTACTTATTACGTAGTGGGTAAAATAAAAATTAAGACTAACGATTATTCTAGAATATGCATCACGTAAAAAATTACTGATTTCTTTCAATGATGATTTTTGAAAACCTTTGGTGTTGCTGTAATTTAGTTTGAATTTTATCGAAATATATTTATTCCCCTGATTAAAAGATATGCGAATTTAATATTATTTAAAATTAATTTATATTACATTAGTATGACAATGACCTAGAAGTGCCTAGAAACTCTCCATGTAGTAACTATTAAAATTTTACCACTATTGAAAAAAATTATAAAGTATACTCGTTTTCTGTAGTAATTACACAAATATACAGTCGGCGAGTAGTAAATACACAATATCTAAGTACGATAATATAATACGCTATGTGTATTTCAAATGGCGTTATGAAATTTTTCACCACAACATAAACCGGTGAAATGGGCCTAGCTAGAAAGAAGCGAGAGAGGTAGATGTTTAAGTAAGCAATCCTAATGCATTCAGACCAATGGGGGTAGTCGTCGTTGTTAGTCGTATTTCAAACGTAAAATTCGTCGTTGTTAATTGTTTCACACATAAGCTAACTCTACTTCTTCATTTTGTTTAATATATGAATTTATCCTAAAATATTGTAATTTAATTACTTTTGAAGGTTTAGTATCAGGCTGTGTAAATATAGTTGTTGCCTATACGTAAAACAAAACGTTTCTATATTAAAGATGTTAACGAAAAAATTATTAAGGGGAATAAACAAGTCTGTTTGTGAAGTGTAATTGCTTCAAAAACAACCAGAATGCAGGCAATCGCTTAACGTAGACCTCGTTTAATCTTTAATTTGTTAAAAGTTGATCTGCATTCTACAATTTAATTACTTTGGTAGTTTTATTATTAGGTTCTTTAATTTGATTGTTACATAATTTATTTCTATACGATTGTAGAATTTATGTGTCTTTATATTGAAAACACGCCAATTGTAAAATAACTTAATATTGGAAAAATAATCGCTTAGGGGAATATAACAAAAAATATTGTTTTTTGGTAACTTTTCCGTTTTTCTATGAGTCTGTTTAAGTACTCACACAGTACGCAAGGGTATTTAAAAGGACTTTGGTGGCGATTTTACTGTTCGATTCTGTTGTTTCTGGGGTAATATACAGATTTGTGTTTTTGCAAACGATAATTAAAAAGAAGACTTCACAATTTTACGTTTCAATGTAAAGTGTACTTGCAAAGAGAATAGTTTTTTTTTCATTTACAGCTCTTGAAAAATAACAAAAAAATGTTTGATGATCCTTTTGTCTTACCACCTAATGTATTTGAGACGTTAAAATACTCTATTCGTTTGATTTATTCATAATATAAAGTATATAGCACTATTAAGAGAGGATAAAGTAGTATGTGCCTGTTGTCAAGCTTTTCGTAAACGATTATATTATATACTGAATATAAATCATTTACAAATACTTCTAGTATAGTATCTGTTCATTTTTACATCAAAATCCCTATCTGTAATATAACTCAAAAAATACTAAACTGAACTTTTGAATTAGGTCTACGTATATTGTAAAAATACTAGGGAGAAATGGACACGCGCTGAGGAGGGCATACGTTATAAAACAATGTTAATCTCTATATATATTGAGTACCTTTGTATGAAGACATTAACTTCCAAAGTAATGAGTGTTTTTTTATTATAAATTTAATGAAATTTTAACAGCGCTTTCTGAGCTAAAAATTATTTGATGAATGCTTTATTTTTCGTTAGCACCGCTATTTATATTCAAATACTGTTTCAAATTAACATTTTATGTGATAAATATTAAAGTTAAAATTACTTTAGTCTGTGAAGAAGAAATGTAACCTCTTTTAACAATCAGAAAGACGTATGGCACTTAAAGAAAATTAGTTTAAAAAGGAACATTACTCTTCCAAGTATTAAAAGTATTCATTATCATCATTGTGTTTTACATTTATCATAAAATATGTCGATTGTATTCTTTTGTATTTTACGTTCAATTTTGCATCGATGTTATTTTATTTAGTCTCTCTTTTTGTTTTAATTAGTCATTGAACTTCATAATAATTTTTTTTATATTTTTAATTTTATATGCAATTAAAAAAAATTATTAAATAGCAATTAGGTTTCAAGACCTTTTTATTTTTATGTTCATTACGTAGTGTTCAGAGAAAATCGGGATATAAATTGCTTATTGTCGTTTTTAGAATCCCTTCTTTTATATTTTAAAATATTATCAATTTTCATAAATTTTAAAATCGCTATTATTCATAAATAGTGCAAAAATGGTCCAATGAAGGAAGTTACAGAAAAATTCACACTCCGCAGTTAAATGTATCACTTATTTCTTCATCAATAAAACATAATCTTTCACACCATACGAGTACTACCTTAGCAATTTATTGAAATCATAAACCTTAATTTTATTTTCATGAAAATTTATTTAGTTTAGCCAAATAAATTCGCTTAATTTACACATTTTTAGGTACACAACACTGTCGATAATGATGAATAAATTGAATGTACTGAAAAATTCATTAAAAATTGGTACTAATTTTAAGTCACATAAAGATCGACGACATTATTATTTTACCAAAGAGTTGTATATTGCGCGTATTAAGGTGTTTTCTGTAATAAAAAATCTTCCTTGTCTTTCCATATAATAATTACGAAATTTTAAATAGTACACAGACTCGAACCTAAGCTTGGAAGTTTTTCAAAATTTTGTTTGTAAATTCAAAATTACGTTTTTGTATAATTTCAGTAGGATCATATAATAATTTTAATATGACGTTTAAATAAAATATTTAACTCCACTTGCTGCCATTACGTTTATACCATAACGATCCAAACCAAATACAAGTACCCTTTAGATATATTAACGAATGAAACTATCATGATTATTTAATGGTTTATTAAAACTCGATGGATTATTTAAAACTCGATGGATTTTTTCAAAATTCATCGAGTTTTTAATTTCTTCCATTCTCTTTTTTCACTTTAACTTATTTATTATTTATATTTTCTTAGTTTTTATTAATTTAATAAAAGGGGCGAGATATGTACTCATAGCTGCACGCTTTCACACGAATAACAAGGTGCTGTTACGGCATTAATCTCGCAGTGACTTCGTCATCAGCTTCAAACTCCCATCAAAGGAAGTCAACCCAAAATTTTCGATTATCTGCCGTGAATTAAATTTTTATTTTACTGCATGTATTTGATCTTTCGAAGTCCTGTACGACTTACATATCCAATAAAAAGTAATTTATGTGAACACTGCACAAATTAAAACGTTAATTTCTACTCTGAATAATAATGGGATCACAATTGGAACTATCTCAATTCTTTACCCAATAAAGAAAATATAAAATAAACACAAAGATCACTTTACGTAAAATGAATGTCTTATGCAAATACAATGTGAAATATATTCCCACGTATTGGAAAAAAGAATGCATTTATCATCATTTAACAGAAATGATGAAATATTTGCATAAGTATTCAGGGGGGTCAATGAAGTAAGGGAAAGAGGAAAATAAAATTCGAAAATAACGAAAGAAATATTAGAAATATCAGAGTGTATGCGTATGTATGTGTGTACGTAAATATGAGACTAGGGACTGATTTTTTTTTCGTTATGTTAGATGATGTAAGAGTTACTGTCGTTGCCTTGGTTACTTTGTTTAACAGCTCAGATTTTTGAGTTTATTCTTTCCTATTTCAACTTGGATAAGTCGGACACTCTTAGAGCTAAAACACACGAACGTCTTTTGAGCGACTTTTCGGCGACAGATTGTCGACGGCTTTACATTTATATGGTTAAACATAGACGAGCGTCTCTTAGTCGTCCATTCCAGCGACGGGTAAAATTTTGACGACGGTCCCGTCGACACGATGACGTCGCGAGTCGTCCGAGATATCGCATACGGGCGCCATATGATCGTCGGGTTGGGCAACCGGTACTTCCCTGCCACCCCGCTACATGCCGCCTACCGCCGCGGCCAGTACCTGCGCTCAGTTTTGATTTAAACACTGGCTGTGCAAGACGAGTTTGATGTAGATTTATTTATTTCGGAGGTCGAAAATGTTCCATGTGTATGGAATTATGGTAGCGACGAATACATTAATCGGATATTAAGAGCCAAAGCATGGGATTGTTTGGCAGATAAATTGTTCAAGAATTATAATGAGAAATCAACTAAAGAAAAGAACGAACTATGTAAGTACCTATAGTAACATTTTAATAATTTATTATATTATGAATTAAAAACAAATTTCAACAAAATGTTGCAAATACATATGTTTCTTGGGCCGACCTCTTTTTGAGGCGCCAGGCAGCGGTGGCATGTATAAACGAAATAAATGATTTTTATTTTTTATTATTATTTATTTATAATATTTAGTTAAATCATGTATACGTAGTTATTTTGTCATATTGTTTTGTATTGCCAATGAAATTCGCTTTGTGGAGTCGAGAAGTAATCCGCATATTGGTCTCTTACCAAATTAGTGTTTCGACTTACACAATACTCTGAGCTGGTTGACAATTCTTGGAAATCTGGATGTGATAATGTATCTTCAAAAAAATAACCATCTCTCGAACGTACTACGTTATGTAAAATAGTACATGCTTTCACAATATCGATAGCAAGATCAATGGATACATTTAGGGGTTTGTGAAGAATTCGCCATTTATTTGCAAGAATCCCAAATGCACTTTCTATGTACCGGCGTGCTCGAGAAAGTCTATAATTATATATCCTTTTCTTAGCAATTAATTGCTTTCCACCATATGGTATTAGCATGTGTGCAGAAAGACCGAAGGCTTCATCACCTACAAAAGCGTAAGGCAAACGAGCGCCTCCCGTAGTGATCGGCTTTGGTTCTAGAATATCTAATAAATTATTTTGAATTCTTGAATAGAGTGAACTGTCTTTAAAAACTGATGAATCCGAGCTCATCCCACAAGCACCGACATCTATATATGTAAACAAGTAGTTCGAATCGCAAACTGCCAGCAGTATAATTGAGAAATATTTCTTATAATTACAGTAAGAAGATCAACTGTTCGGGGGTTTAATGATTCGAATATGTTTCCCGTCAATAGCACCTAGACAATTTGGAAAGTTAGCCTTTTTATCAAAACCTGTAGCAATTTCTTCACATTGACTCTTTGTTGGTTCTGATATAAAATCTTTTTTTAACACAGTCCACAAAGTTTTGCACACTTCTTCTACTATTCCCCTTGCTGTTGAAGATCCATATCTGTACGAGTAAAATAATTCTTGAAAAGATATACCACTTCTCAAATACCTGTAACAAACAGCTTTTTATAATTTGTTTTTTTAGGTATGCAGCTACAGAAGCGGTGGAAAAATTTGCGGGACTGCTTTAATAGAGAATTAAGGAAAGGTAAATCTGCTAAAAGCGGGTCTGCGGCTTCAAAATCTAGGCAGTATTCCTATTTTAATCAGTTGTTATTTTTAATGCGGGTCAGTCATAAGAAAAACACAGAAAGTAGCATTGAAAATGTATATATTCCCGACTCAGAACACACGCAACATGAAGATGAAACGACATTTCATGACAATACATCACAAATTATAATGAATAAAATTTAAAAAAAAAAACATAAAAATTATGATGAAAATGACGAGTTAATAGAAAAATTAAAAACACGTATTGAAAGTAATTTAAGTAATAATACCCCAACAGACAACGATATGCTCTTTTTCCAATCACTTCACGAGGATTTTAAAAATATCGACGATAATTATAAATTAGATGTGAAAACCGAAATAATGAATGTAATAAAAAAGTACAAAAGACTTCCTCGATATTATCATGAAAATTCTTTTTCTCGATATTATCATGAAAGTTCCTCATTATCAATCAAACACTACATATCATCGAGGGTATAGTAAAGCACCTAGCACCAGTAACAGAGTTGATACTGTACCAACATTTGAACCGCAGCAAACTGACTTGTCGCCAGCTACTCCGGCCAGTACCATTTCTCAGGACTCTGTTTTATCAGATAGGCTTCTTGGAGCAATAAAATTATTATTATATTTTTTGCTTGTCTTAATTTTACCTTCCAAACTACAAGAGGTTTCCTGACACAAACATAAATATACGTACCTTAATGTAAGAGCTAGTCGTTCCTCAGGTGGTATGCTCTTTCTCATTACAGTGTCATTCTTATTTATGTGACTTTTTAAAACTTCTAACAAAAAATCAAATGTGCTTTTAGACATTCGAAAATAGTTAGAAATCTTATCATCGTGGTTTCTCAAATCTCTATACAATAGAAATAATTGACCGTTACTTCGATCTTCTATGAGTGGATGAACCCAATAGGTTCTATTAAAGCGGCGCCGCTTTTTCCTTCTCAATAGCAACCAGAGCAATGTTTCTTGTTCAAAATCCATTTTGATACTAAATAATTTTCGTAATCGTTTGTGACGACAATAAAGTCGCCGCGTCGTCGGAAATTACGACTCAGCGACGACGAGCAGTCGTTTATTCAGCGACAACTAGCTGCCCATGTGCGTTAAAACAGATTGTAGCTCAAAAGACGTTCGTGTGTTTTAGCTCTAATAGGGAAATTGTCGAACCCTGTTTTAAACACCACTCGAGGTTGGTTGCTCAGGTAGTGAATTGTGATATTGTCACATTTTTATTAGTATGATATAGACATTTGTTTGAGGACAATGTGAAATATTTCTTCTATAAAACATAAAATAAAACTTCTTCTACTTATGTTAGATACATACCTAACATAAGTAGAAAAAGGATTTCTGTGATTATTCTGTAAATTATTGTAAGATAGCAATGAAAAATTTTCAAGGAGGTATTCGGCAAGGTCTTTGTTGGTTTTTTTTGTATATTATCTCATAAATTTCATAATTACCTTACCTTTTAATTTTATTTTAATTGCAAATACTTAAAGCATATTTGTCATATTTTTATTGCGAAAATAAATACTATTTTATAAAGTAAAATATATATAAAATGTGAAAAATATCCAGAAACAAAGGTGAGTTAGAGTGCTATTACTTTCAAGCTCTTATTTAATATGTTGTGTAGCAACTATGGCCTTTTCCTCGTAGAAGTTATTACTATTTAAATGGAATTACTTAATTCCCACATCTCATTTCACAGAAAAGCGCCTCGGCAACGAGACTGCTATATCCACCCTGGTAAAGAATAATGTCCTACAAGTTACAAATTACATTTTTACATTATTCACATATTGCTAACACAGATACAATATAAAACCTGAAACGACTTGCGACTTTCCTTCTTGTAAGTTCACATAATATATTTCCCTATGTGTGTACCTATAATATCGACACCCTACTTATTTTTCTTTTGCGATGAGACCAAAATGAATTTATAACGTGATTTGTTTTATTGTAACATTATAAATTAATTTCATTAAAGCTTATAACTGACTGAAGAATATGAAATTAAAGATATATCTAAGATATTAAAAGTTATTACAATTCAAGCGTTGACTTTTTTTTCGAGTACCTTTATTGAAAAGGAAAAAAACGTAGCTCATCGCAAGAAGATTATGTCACTAAACATATAAATGTTGATGTGTTTCCACATTATGAAATTTATCAATTATATGATAAAAAATACTAAAAGCAGACTAACCCAAATAAAATCTGAACAAAACATAGTATTTTATAATTATTAATATTTTCATAAATAAATGTTAAATTTTATTTATTTTACTTTCGGATTAAAAGAAATCGAAAAGAATGCCATATAATTTATATTAAATCGCTGCTTCTCGAATATATTTTTGCATTACATTTTTACCTCTTATTAATAATTAAATTATTTACAAGTAATAAAACCAGAAAATCATTTTAGATTTTATCACAATAACGTATGGGAAAATCAGTGAGTTAACGTAATTAATTCTTGTAAAAACCTTCGCTTTATCTGTTATCCTATGCATTTTGAAGGCAAAATATCATAGTTATGTTAAGATCGCTCAGTGTGTTTGATAATTTACCGAATAGATAAAGAAATCTTAAAGAAAGTCCTTCATGTCCGTATATAATCAAATCATAAGTACATGTGTTCAAAATTCCCTAAACGTGGCTCATATAATTCTTGTGATATAACACCAAACATTTTTAATTTTGGTACTGGCTAGCGCACTTATAAAAATGTTTGGCCTACTTAGAAATTTGACGGGTTTTGGATATATATGAATGAATAGGTTAGAAATTGATCTAGGATGAGTTAGATTCTTTGATAAACTGTGAAATCGATTAAAGTGTAGAACAATTTATTAAAATATAGAACATATTAAAATTCGAATTATTTCTATTTGGACTTACAAATTTTCATAACGTATTTGCTAGGTTACGTATTATGTTTTGCACTAGACATAATTGCAACAAATATACGCTGATCTTTCATGTGTTTCAGAGTTGCAAAAGAATCCACCGTTCATTACAAGTAACTAAATTTCATTTCACTAGTAATTAAAATGACGCAAATAAGGAAAAAGCAAATTATTGCAATACATTATATAGATTCACGATATTTTGTCAATAAGTGCATATATAATAAAACATTTTTACGATTTTGGCGTATTGTGTTACAATAATTATTTATTAATATTAGGTCCTGTAATAGAACTTGCTTGATTTTAAAAATTTCTCAAGATCCTATATAAAAGTTATGGTAATTATAAAGAAAGTTTTTGGCTTATATCTTAAATTTCAACTTTATTCCAATTTCACATAAAGAAACTGATTAGAACTTGGCGGTTATTTTAATTTTAACTTTTTTTTTCAGCTAATATGATGATACGAAAAGAACTTGCCCCATTTTTCACATTTAAGTTTCACCTTCAGCGCTCTTTCAAAATTGGATAATATGGGAATTCTGTTTTCTCAGGGGAAATTAATTAGTTTATCTCAAGAAATGTTTACCTTGCACAACTTATAACTTTTACATTACTGAAAGGAGCTTATAATGACATGATAACTGTAGTTATATGCTAATATGATAAATTAAATAATACTGGAACATCTTTAGTAAAGTCACGAAAGTCTAAAATATTCAAAAATATCTCTGTATTAATAATAAAATTATTTTTTTATAAATATAGATTCATATAAGCAAACATACGTATGATGTAATTTTCATGGATTTCTTTTTCACTGTAATAAATGATACTACTAATAATTTAATGTAAACAAAATTTGCAAATTATGTATGGATATAATTTTTGAAAAAGTCGCACAATGTAAATTCTTTTTTGGATTACCAGCACATACCGATATAGTTTAATCGCTTCACGTTAGGATGTAGTGATTTTTTTATATTTAAAAAATACAAAAATAAACATTAAACTCTTGTATAGAGAAAACGAAAAATAACCCTTATTAATGGTATTGTTTAATTTAACACTAAAATTCAGTTCATTTTTCATAATAGATTTTAAACGCTATTTCCATGAAATTTTTGGAACATTAATATGAAACCAAGTCCATATCATGCCCAATTATATACTCTATAAATAGATCAAACATAATATTCCATGCTCGTAGACATGACAGGGATTCCGAAATAAACTACTTAAAACTCACAAAGAACGAAATGGCTACCAATAACACAGAACAAATTAAATTTTTTTGCCCTTGCTTCATTTTCAATCGCTGATTCGTCTGATTTTTCTTGTTTTAAAAATATCGCCAAATTCATTTTCTAATTTATATATATATACATATATATATATATATATATATATATATATATATATATATATATATATATATATACACATATATATATATATATATATATATATATATATCTTAAAGGAACGTTTATATTAAGAGCCTGTAGTTAAATATGACAGTAATTTTTAATTAAAAAATAAAAACCACGAAAGGAAATAAAATAGCCAAATTCAAGTGCAATATCATACTCATATATAAGTATTTAAAAACGTAAAGAATAAATACATGCCATAAAATCAATTTGTTTTCTTATATAACAATAGCTATTAATACCCATTTTTGTTTGTGCTGTATGAAAATAAACTCAATGAATTCAGAATCACGTGCTGGTTACATATGAATTGACTGACTATATATGGAGCTACATTCAACTGTAGGAAACTTGCATAACCTGACATTTACATAATGCGACGAAGCTTGCTTGCTTTATTTATGTTGTATTATTGAATATATAGATCGTGGCCAGCGAGGGGAATAAATTTGTATTTACATTGTACGCGAATATCAATATTTGCTTTCATAATATGACTCATTTTATGTTGTGATTCGTGTATACGGTACTGGATTCGTGGTTTTGAAATGACTTTTATTATACAAGATAGAAGGTAGAAAAAGTTGATGAAGATAATTAAAGCCTATAAAGATCATTCAAATATGCTGCTACGTAGAATATTCTTTTGTAAGAGAATAAGTACACTTTAGTAGTATACAAACATATGCTACAATGGGTTAATAAAGTCAAAAGTACAAGTCGTGTAGCACCTAAAATTATGATTTAAAAAAACAAGTGCAACGCAACGACTATATAAACATTAGTCTTTTTAATAATTCTTTGTTTACCTGAATGAATACCAGACAAACTCATCATACTTAAAATAGTAAGTGAATACCAGACAAACACGTCATACTTAAAAAAGTTTTTGGTTATATATGTTAAGGTAATTTATGGTATTTTTCAGTATATAAACTGCCATATACTTCAAAATATATGAAAGGACCATAGAATAAATACTTATTTTATTTTGTCTTTACTATGAATGCAATAGCGATTTTTTTTTAACATGTCCATATATGCTTCGCAAAACGTCTGCAAAAATATTTGTTTCTACGTTCACCTCATATGCATTAAATGGTGAGGATTATACGAAATATATGAAAAGATGCCCAAAATTTCCAATTCTTTGTGTCTGCAAAAGACGAATATCTGTATGGAATCCGAAAAATATTGACGAAAACTCTCAGTGCAAATTTCTCATACTGATATTTATTAATTAACTTTACATCGATTTCGATAGCACTTTTTTCCTTCTGAACTTCCTTTCTTTTTTATTGATTTAAGTACCTGTTCAATTATAATATGCTACCAAAAATGTTTTAACAGAAAATTTTATGATCTATTGGACATGGAACGCATACTTTGAAATCGCTTAAATATATACTCACTCTAATTTTCTTCAACGATGTATATTTTTTAATTTTATATCAAGGGTAACTCATTGTATGATTAAAAAGATTCTTCTTCACACTCTAGTATCTTTCAAGCGTGCAGAACTACTATTGGAACTGCGCCAAAATAATAAGAAATGCCGTGCTCTAAAGGAAAGTATTGCATGCACATTACGCGTATGAATACAAAGTGGATATGAATACTTTATGTCTTATTATGTCTTGGATATAACTCTTTTAGCCCTTATATATACATCGTTGAAGAAAAATATAACTCTTTTTATTCGTTCGTTACGCTGACCATATTACTACTTATAAAATACACGTGTGAAAAGCAAACATTTTTGTCATTACGTTCATAGTAAAAGCAGAACAAAGTAAGAAGGCATGTATTGTTATCTCATTTATTTTGCAGTATTTGACAGTGTTTATGTCACCGTAAAATTGTAAATATCGTTAGATTATAATCTATCTCGCGAGATTGTATACTGTCTAAAAATTGTGATCCGCAACATACTGCTTATAATTTAACGCATTATTTTTCGATAGAATATAATCGATCGAAGTCAAAACGTCAAATTGTGAAATACGACGGAACGTACCTCGCGCGCTGATTGGTTGAATGTCATGTGTCCCGCGCCACCATATTTGGTTGTCAATTTGTTGATTGTCGAATTTCACCAAACATTGTTTTGATGATTTTAAATTGATTTCTTGTTGAAAATACTTCAAATTTTTAGAATTAGTTATATCAAATTGTTGCGGAAGTAAAACGAATCTGTGATTAACCAAAGAAGTGCCGTTTAAATAATAATAAGAATAAGTGTTAGTCACCGAACATAACCAAAACTATATTTTCCATGTTTTAATATTTTTTATGCGTGTGAATCTGTGTGAACTCATTTGATATCTTCTTTGACGATATTTACAATGTCAGATATTGAACTTTTCCCCCAACAAAATTCTGAAAGATCAGTTATTGTTAATAAGGAAGAATTTACCATGGAGTTACAAAACTACTACAGTGGGCATAATAAAAATAGTAAAAAATTAAAACGGACAAATCAAAGATTACAAAGTGTAGTGAAATTGTTAGACGAGTATAATAGAATAAAATCTCAAGCTAGATGACCAACAAACAAGCATTATAATCATGCAAGAAAATACGATGTATTGAATATTGGTAACCAGAAAGTTTTAATAATGAAAAGAAAGGATATCTCAGATTTTGTAATACAAATAATTCCAATGGAAAAGTATTACCAAAAAATACTCGACGCATATATTGCTACTAGACATGGAGGACGAGACAAAATTGTTCAGGTCTTGAAAGACAAATATGTAGTACCAATATTTGCGGTATCAATATTCCTGAATTTGTGTAAAACATGTCTATCAAAGAAAAACTTTCCAAAAAAAGAAATTGTCGTAACGCCATTGATCTCAATAGAAGAGGACAAGTAGATGTTATAGACTATAAAACATCTCCAGATCAAGAGTATAAATGGTTGTTACAATATTAGGATCATTTAACTAAGTTTTGTTTTTACGGCCATTAAAAACCAAACAGGCTAAAGAAGAAGTTGGGATTCTTAAACGTGTAAGTGTAGTGTTTGAAAACACTCACTAGTCAAAAATATTAATTTCAACAACTTTTAAACGTAGTAAATCTTATCAATTTACTAGTCGCACTTATCGTTGTTCACAATAAAAACGTTGTTAATATAATTTACTAAACTAAATGAGTGGGCACTGAAGATAACATTATTTAATACATAAAGGAAAAATTCATTAAATTCTAAACTACGCAAAAGTTGAAAGACAAATTTTCACGTCTCATTTTCTATCAAAATTTTTTTTTCGCGCTACACACATGTCGCTTTTGCGCTGATCACAAAGGACACTCGGTATTAGTCTATTCCACCCGTCGGATACTAAGGAGCATCCGGCGTGGCATTAGTAAATTGTAATATGATTAGGAGCAACTTCTAACGTGTGGGTACACATACTGCTTTATACGTTTTATAAAGGAAGAATAAAAACAGGATATTTCTATTTATTTAATTGGTAAAGGTTTGATCAGTACATTTCTTTAGTACATATATTAAAATAAAAATTAGATAACAACAAACTATGAATTATTATGAACGTTTTATAATTGTTGATTAATATAATTTATAACCATAGCTGGGACACATGTAAATAAATTCCTAAATAATTAGAACAAAATACTTAGGGTAGGAAGCGCAGTAATTTTAAAATGATTTGGAATATATTTGGTCTAAAGACTGTAACCACTAGAAACTTTATATTTCTACCATACAACTTTTATTGAAATCATCAAATGCATGAATGTCTAATAAATTCGTATAATCTTGTTATTGTTTGATTTAATTTGTTTAACTTGTCAAAATCATTTAAAGGAACTTTTGGTAGGAAACTCAATTACTCTTTCCATATAAAATTTAACACGCAAAAATCATCTAAAGAAACTTTTTGAATAAAACTCATTTTCCATCTAATTTTTTAAATTAAAAATCTTATTTCGAGTATCTTAAATATTTACTTAATATTTCAGAATATTTTTTGATAAATCTTTTCAACTATCTACTTTGATTATTGGTAGAAAAGCTCTCAGTCTCAGTTCAAATCTTTGCATACCAGCTAACTAAGAATTAAATAAATCCAATATTGAAGTATGCATCAATTATTCGCTAACCTGTAATGTCTACATGAAAAATATCAACGCCAACGGGACATGATCGCGTAGGCAATGTAGGTTTTCTTTTTATTGTAATCCTCGGTTTGGTAGCGATGTGATGTGTGATGTGATAGCAGTGCGATCTTGATTTATCGAAGGATCTTTCTCTGTATGCCATATGTTTAGTTGTGATGAAGAGAGAGAGAGAGAGTGAGAGAGAGAGAGAGAGAGAAAGAGAGCTATTGGTAGGATTATAAAATAAGTGTCACTGACCGTTTTTCTTGTTTATTTTGTACACTTTTAAAATGTATGTATGTATACGATGTACAACGTGTGGATATTACACTTGTTCATTGCATAGTATCATCGTATTTATTATAAAGGGGAAAATTGAGAAAATTATATTTTAAAAGAATATTTTTATTAACATTTTATTTAATGTAAGTGACATTAGTCATTTATATACTGTCTAATGAAGTATTAATTTTTGAGAACATTTATTGGATATAATACATATTTATGTAATAATGCAAGAAGAAAGGAGTTTGAAGAATATGCTTAAAATTAATTGATAACATTGTTTCTCTTATATCTCCTTGTTTTCGATTTCCGTTCACAACGAATAGAAAAAGGTATCGTGTATTTGAATGAATTATATTTTTAGGTCGGAAAAAATTCTAGAAGGAAGAAATATTACATCCTCCTTAGTAATGTAAGTAAGTACTAATAGGCGAGTTCTGTGCATATTTTCTTACGGGACTTGTTACCATTTACACTTATCATTCTATTTTTACAATTACAATTTTCGCATCGCCACTTAATTTTTCATAATCTAATTTTATCAGTTTTATTGTAGAATGGAAAAAGGTAACCTCAATCCATTAAATTATTGTAATCTGTGTTTATTTTTGCTCAATCAACTGCTTTTTTAATACAATAATTTAATTACATGTAATGCATTAAATTAAAAATTTGACGAGTGCAGAATTGCTAGTTCAAAATCCTTTCAATTTTTCCTTTTTTTTAATTACTAAGTGTGAAAATGAAATATTTAATTACCGATGTTCAAAATATTGAATTAATTGACAATTTAAGGCGTGATGGCGTTGAGTCAATATATTGAAAACATCATATCCGGTTAATTAAACGAATTGCCATCCACGTCGCCCTGTGACAAACCAACTGAAAAATATAATCACATTTTAGCTATATCATGATATTTGACATTTTTGCGATATTCTAAGTTTTGGCTCTAAAAAGTTTTTTTCTTCGAGTATGTGGTTTATTCCTTGTGACTTGAAAACCCTTGTAACGCAAAACAATAAAGTCTAGTGTCTTGTAATCAACTATATATATATATATATATATATATATATATATATATATATATAAATTTCTTTATTTATGATCATAATAACTGTAAGAAAAACATTTCGAAACATCGAAATTTTTCTCATTCGAGTCAAAGATTTTAAATTTCTCTAATTTCTGCCTCAAGAGATCTTGTAGCTATCATTTACTAATCTCTCTGATTATGACATGTAGCTTCTCGACTCATTTTTGCGCAATTAATTAAAAACAACAAGACCTCCTGACAGCGAATAATAATCAATCATAATGTACTCAGGGGTGTCCGGGTGGAAACAAACTACATGTGGCCCAACACAATTAATTGGCAGAACTCATTTGCGGTAATTAATCAGGAGCTGTCGATGAAGAGATTACAAACGGCTAATAATTAGGCAAGAATATATGAAAAACTTAATTTTAATATTTCTCTAGCATATTTATAACAAGCTATATTTCCGAAAATTGGTAACTGATGACGTTTTGTCAATAGATACAAGAAACAAGGAAGGCATATCAGTTTTCACATATCTGCAAATTATATTTTGCATAAATATGCTTTCATTTAATTGTTCAAAGTAATGGAATAAATAATCAACTCGGAAACGAAAAAGGGATTTTGGTATTTCCTATTTCAACTTGTGATATTTTCTCGAACGCTTGGAACTAAGCAAAAGAAAATTAATTTTAACATTTATGTGTTTTTATTCCAAAACAAAGTTTGTATTCAATACTAAGGAATTGGAAAAAAATTAAGATATTTTTGTAAATAAAAATGTGTGATACACTAAGATTTTTACAAGCGGCTATTTCAGTTTACTAAATATTTCAAATGTAGCCAACGAGTAGAAGCTTCATGATTTATGGAAAATACTAATTTTAATTGATTACTCAATACATCAAAGTTAATATAATGACCAAGACTGAGTATGGGAGGATATGTATTTATTTATTATTTATATAATATGCGTATTTATTATAACAGTTGTGAGTTGCTCATAGTCCACAATGGTTGTGCTTTCTATAAGCTTTGTGGAAATACATTCAATAAATAACATTACTTTTTTTAGAAAACAGTTTTAATAACATACTTGATAAACATACGGAAGGACGTATGTTGAATACTGTATAGGAAAAAATAAAAAATGAAATACTAGTCCATTTTTTTTCCCATTCATATACCCATTTTCTCCTTAGATGTGTGAAGTATTATATATCTAATCCATGACTTAAATCTAATTTTACAATATCATTTGTATATTATATTATAACAGGTTTAAAATGAAATTTCTCAAAGAACAAGAAAGAAATTATCCTAACTTTCTTTTTCTTCCTCCGTTTAGTTCCTTCAAAAACAACGAGTGTGATAATTAAAGGAACAAAATTCTTATTGAATTTAAAGATGAAGTTTGCCGACAGGTTTGTAGTTTTTCCAAGAAAATATTGCAGGTTTCTTATAAAGATAACTATTCCGAAAATAATCTGTAGCGGTTTTTTTTCTTTGGTAAGGCATAAAGAGGGTAGAACAGTGTTTTAAGCATAATAACTATGATTGCATTACTGTAAATTTACTTGAAAAATATAAAAGTATACTGTTTATAGATATTTTACACATGTATTTACATATATACGCACCTATTTTTTGTTTCGGAAAATGGCATATTAATATATTAGTATTTAAAAAATATATTTTATTCCCAAATTGTGAAATATTTAATTTGAACTACATTGACAAACAATCTATATAAATAATAAAATTGTAACAGAGTGAATTCTGTACACTAAAAATATTTAAAAAAAGTGATCGATTTAGGGTATGGACTGGTAATAGAAGCTAGAACAACTTTTTTAGAAAAGCTTTTGTTTAGAAAAGCTAAATTAAATAAAATAATTGAAAAAAAAACAATTATAGAACGTGATGTCGTGTCACGTGTATAGGTATACTATGGTATGGTATGACTTAAGTCAGTAGATAGTTGTCATAGAGGTAGAACAGACCTACTTATTATTTTCAATAAAATAATTCTTTAGCATTTATTGCGTCATATAATCAGTTTCGTAACTTTGATACTATCTTTCCAGATAATGAAAAACTTCGTTGATTTACAGTCAAAGTTGGCTTTACGGCCACCACAGTTTTGTTCAAGTGCTCTAAGTTTTGTGTTTCGTTTTCCCGTTGTTTCAAATAGTTGAAATTATTTTTTGATCTATCTTTTTGTTGTATGAGAGTGGATAATATTGTTAATAGAAATTGTCGCCTTGGTAGCTCTCTGTAGTTGCTCTTTAAAAAGTATAAGTATATTTGAAACGAGGTCTTTGTTTTTGGCCATAATTTTTGCAGAGGTATTCGAAATATTTGTAGAGGCTAGATGGAGAGCACGATCTGCAAGAAAGTTCTTTAGTAAATTTAATGAAAACTGTTTTGCAGTATGTGCCAAAAATCTTTTGCTTTGCAGTAAGCATGTCCTGAAAATCAAAGGTTCCATAATAAATGTACTAATTTTTCAATAGGCTTTAATGTCATATTATTACATATTTTCCCGGTTGTACCCCAATAGACAACTTTGTGAGAAGTAAATTATTTAATAAAAATTGTAGTGTGCAGATATTGTCACCTTGAGAACATGTCGAGATTAATAAGTGTTTTTTAATATATTTTTCAGTTCCAGAAACCTTTCAACCGTACTTATTTTCGCATTTCAACGTGTTCTCGTCAACGTGTCAAAACATAGATCAAATTCATGCTTTAGGCTGGAATGTAAACTAATTCCAAATTATGAAATATGTCATCCGTATTTTATCCACCACATAGATGGCATATTCCCAAATAATAAATACTTTTTTTTTTTAAATCTTTCATTCATCGTTGGTTAAACTGAATCAAACCGAAATATTAAAGCCTAAAATAAATAATAAATATATATCAAAGCCTAAATGAAACCACGGGGCGTCCAAATAAATGTACAGCCGATAAGAGTTTTACCGTCAAGTCAGAGTGAATCACTGAATAGGTGTGGTTTGGGTCACAGACCAAGCACATGAGAGGCCGGTTAATCGTAGGCTGTGCAATGTAAAACATATAATAAACATTTTTTACAATAAACATTTCACAACAATTTAAGAATAAAATTTTTTTTTTGTACTCTATTTCTCAGCCTATTTTACCTCGTCTCAAAAATTGGCGGTTTTCTCACTTCCAGAAGTTTCGACTAAAAACACTAGTTTAGTAAAGATATGGCGTGCAAAGTAATGTAGAGCTTAAAAAAAGTCTTTCATCGACCCAAACAATTAAATTGGTCAATAGGTCACACTTTCTCCTTACTTTATACGAAACTCTGCCATTTTGCTTAATAATCCCAAAAAATCATAAAAATGAAATATATAATGAATTGGCCTAAATGCGCATGTTTAATAATTTATTTTAAAACAATGGACATTCAAAAAGGTGTGGCCAGATTCTATTGCATTGCGATAGAGTCTGGCCACACCTGGGCGGAGGGGGTCGATAAAAATAAGTGATTAGAAAGGACATTTTAATGAAACCTTTTGTACAACTTTCAAATATGTTAAGAGTCAAATGAAAGAACTCATTCTTGGAGATACAAGGTAAAAAATTAAATAAAACATTAAATGGATGGATAAAGTTATGTCTCATTAATAACAAATGTTCACAGCGTACAGCAATCATAAATCGCTGATTTTAACATCTCATTTTCCTTCGAAAATTTTCTTTTCACCAGTCAGAATTTGGAGTGTGCGACACTTGACATTAATATATTACTCTCTATGAATATTTTGGAATAATCGCGTAACTACACACCCTCTCTAGAATTTAAAGATATAATTGAATTGCATCAACATAAGTTATTTCTAAATTAACTTTTAAAATATTGTGCTTATACGAGTATTGACTACACACTGGAAATATTTTACTAAAGTTGAAATTAAATTGTGATACTATCGAAAACGTAAGTTTTTACTTTATTTTAGAAATAAAACATTGTAGTTTATAATTAGCATATAAATGATAAAGAAATTAGTAGTTTTTGTGCAAAATATGTCGAAATTTTTTTTAATACAAAAGAATTTTTTTTTTGTCGTATGGATATTTAAAATTAATATAATGATAAATATACATCGTGGCAAACCATTTTTAACAATTTCTGAGGTCATTTTTACTTTGCTTTGCTAATTAGTAATAATATGCTTTTATATGAGTAATTACTTAAGAGGAAAAAATAAAGTAAAACAAGATATCCCATTTCAAATTTAGAATTTATTAACCTAAAAACGTGTTTTCTTTATTTTGGGGGTATGTCATTTAAAAAATAAATGATTCAGACAACAAATTGTTATATTTATCCTACACTATAAAAGAATATGTGACAAAAGTTAAATTCAGTTCTAAATTCATCAATTGTTTAAAATCATGTGACCTATTAAGCAGTAAATTCAATCATAATGATATTTTGCCTAAGGTCTATATAGACCATGGATATAATGGCAGAAAATATTGCTATAATTTTGCATTTTAAATTAATGATATGTTTTAACAAACAATATCTAGAGGACCGTATATATATCTTGAAAAGCATTATTTAAAAAAATAAATGCAGTATAATATTCTTCCGTAAGGCAAAGATATTTTTTTATCGTAAGTTCCTTGTTAAAAGAACCGGGCCTTGTCTGAGATTTTTCCAACTTTTCCAGTTCAAATTAGGTGTTATAAAATACTATAAAATTTATTGAATTAAAATTTACAATAATTTTATTATCATTTTTTTCTATTTCTTAGACCCTGCGAAATATTTAATTTTAGTTACAGTTGGTCGCGTTGTACATTAGCGCCATTAACTGTATTATTCTCAAACAAGGCGACATTAGCTTGGACTTTTGGACATATGGGGAAACAGCAGACAAGATATGAAATAGAGCAGTATCGAAATTAAGTCCTTGGCACTTATTTCTATTTATAACCTATGACGCATAGCAGGTGTAAGCCAATGGTAATTTCGGATTTATTGTTTAAAAGTTTCAACTCATTCTCCAAGCCATGCTTAAATTTAATGATTTCTTTTCTAGCTTTCTCCTGGTCATCAAAGTACTATTTAACGTCCATTCGTTCATCATAAATCAACTATTTATCGTTCATCGTTCTTTACGAAAATTAAATATTAAATTAACTTCTGCCGCATGTCGACGCAAAATACCATAATGCCGTCTAATTATTAAAACAATTAATATTACTTCCATCACTCTCAGAGAAGTGGCCTGGTGTATAACCGCGAGTATCAGTATCACATCTACAAACTTCTGTGATTAATTCACATGCTGGTTCGTAAATATAGATATTTAGATATTTTATATATATTCGTATAGATATTTTAAGCAGGACGCGAGTTAAAACTTTGATGTTAGGATAATTTCAAGTACAATCATTACAGGTGTTAACCTGAGACTGTCCTTATTGATATATTAGATGCCACAAAACATTTGCACAATGTTCATCGAGACTCTCAAATCATATGTAAAATCACGCATTCACCGCGGCTTCTCAAATCATATAAAACATCACGCAGATGGCGAAAAAAATTGCTAATTATTTTTTTACTTGCCTCTTTTCTTTCTTTTCATATTTTCTACTTAGGTTTTTTGGAAAATTAAAAATATGGCACAATTATTCATTCATTATATTCGTTTTGCTCTTGTTTTTTGCTTCAATATAATTTACTCCCTACTTTTGTAGCATATAATCAAATTCAAATAAAATATTTGAAACAATAATAAAGTAGTTGCAGCAAAATAATTTTCATTTACTTTACTGGTGATCGATTTAATAACATTTAATTATCTATATTATAACTAACTAGGAAATGTTTTTGCATATGTAATTACTAATACACAAAAAATGTATGCAAGCTAAAATCAAAATAAAAATAAAAATAATTTCAGAGCGTGCTAAGAATGATTTTTATATGACACTCCATTTCACACAGATGAATGGACAACAAAGTCTCACCATATGGGTAATTTATAGGGTACATAACTCACACAGACGATCGGACAACGAAATCTCACCATATGGGTAATTTTTTAGGGAACAAAACTCTAAAAACTGTCTTTTCCGACCATACATTGTACGGTGGTACGAAAATATTTAGAGATGAGGTAATTGAATAATTTATAGTTCCAACAAACTAGAATGAAATTAATAAAAAAATAAATAAATTTTAAACGTAATAAATTTACAACGAATTCTCATACGAAAATTTTAAAAATTAATGTATGAAATTTGAAAAGGGTACAGAAAAATAAATTTCATTTCTACATAAAAATATATCTTCGACCACAAAATTTTAACTCGTATAAATATTTATTAGACAGCGGTTTTCCGTAAGCTTTAAGCAGACAACCGCATATTCGCTGAAACACATCCGTACGCATCCGTTGCGGAAATCATAATTCACCATTTTAGCCACATACGATCATGCCTTGACTATGAATATACTACTACATTTACTCTATTAGTACATTTAACAGCATTATCTTAGAACATTTAGCAATTTTACTCAGCTTAAGTTTTACAATTTAACATCAGGCAAATATATTTCAGACCAAAGTTTATTATTAGTTATTCGGTTTTATAAACATATTTTTAAAATAAGAACCCTTGCATTAAAAATATTTACATGTAATATAAACGTGAAGCTACAAATAAACTAAAATCCAACTAAGTAGTCGAAAAAAACCGACAAGTAGAAAAACAAGTTAACTAATCTTAATTTCACTGTTAGTTAATGGTCACTAAATTATTAAACCGTAGGTAGCCTTCATTTTCGAGATATCAATGTTTTTTCAACAGAATATGTGTCGAAATGAATGCGGCATACGACGGTTATTTTTCAGTGAAATTATAATTAAATAACTTGTTTTTCTACTTTTAAACTTTTGTCGAAGTGAGTTTTTATATTACTTAAATTTTTATAGCTTCTTTTTTCTTTCACCATTTTTGGTGGCTTATTTCACACACATTTCTTGAAATTAAGTGCATATAGAGTTTCGTGTTTTCGTAATTTTTGCCAAATTTGGCTATTTTTTCTTGTTTATGAAAAAAATGGTTAAACTTACCAAGCTAAGCCTCATAATGTTTTTAAATGCTAGTCGAATGACATCCTTTTCGATAATGTATGCGATTTTTTTTTCATTTTGTTTTTTTTATTGCATGCCCCGCAATTTTTTTTTGTCTTTAAAAACCTAGTCCATGACACTTATATTAAATAGAATCCGATTGATACAACCTTTACTAAAAGCGGTTCAGCAGTTTTTCGGCTACGATCAAACATCCATACATAATACATATACGTACATTGAGTGTTAAATATATTACCCTTTCTTTGTTATGCTGTAGTCGTGTAAAAATATTTTTAGTATAAATAAAAGAAGATAGATCAGTAAAATTAAAGGATTTTTTTGAAATTGTCCATGTGTGCATATTTAGTCAAACAAAATTTAATGAAATTTCGCGGCGAGTATAAATTTTTAGGAATTTAATAATGTTAATTATACAAATTTTTTGATCAGGCGAAAAAAACCCAAATCTTTTCAGGCACTCCAATTCTAACGCAATGAAAAAATCTAAACATGGTTAAAATTGGCATGTGCCAAACAAAAATTTAAACGTGAAACCTATTATTTCACGCTTTTGTTTTTTCTATATAAAAAAAAATTAAGGGTTAGAACTGAATTTTTTATTACCGAGCCTTGTAATTTTACAAGGCCTACATAAACCTCTTGTTGAAGGAGAAGCAACCATGTTTATTAAAGTGTTGTGTTAACATTAACATCGATGATGAAATTTTCGGTACTTGATGGCTGTGTAATCTTGCACAGTTTTGGGATTATTCTCTTTGACACTTGATTGCGAAGTAACAATTTAGTGAGTAATAACTAAATACGAATTATTAATTAACTAGATGTGTTATTGTATTAAAACAAAAATATTGTAATTCGCAGAATGGTTTCAGCGGATAAAACTATTAAATATTTTATATTAAATTTCGTAAAGTATCGTGGCTGGGCGGCTACTCGACCCGCTTTCGGAATGCTCAAGTGTAATCCTTTTACTAATGAACTGAAAAACTAGCGAAGACAATACGTAGTGTAAGACAATACATGTTTATTAGTTAGACGTAAGGACAAAAAACCGGATCGTTTGCATGACAATGCTTTCTGAACCACTGTCATATTATATACTGTTAATTCGTAACTTGCTTGTAGTTTGAATCAGCTGCCGTCAAAGGAACAGCTTTGAATCAGCTAGCCTGATCATAAAAAGGCAGTTTTATACTATACTGATATCGTCTGAGTTTATGAGAAAATATTTTACAATTTTATAGTCCAGTGAGATTTCTTTTCAAAGATATAGCTGTTTCGTTTGAAAGGCATATTTTTTTAAATATGGTGAATTTATCACTTAATTTATCTGTCTATCCATCCATGTATCCAAACGTCATATATAATTTTTAAAAAGTACACAATTTAATTACTTGAACAAAGTACGCAATTCAATTATTTGCTTTCACTTTTTAAAGGTACATAGCATTTCTATTAAATTATTTGAAAGTATTAACGTGTGTGTTATATATTTGGATATTGCCCACCATATCTTTCACATACCTATAAACATGGTGCCTATTTAAATAGCAGTACTTCTTACTATGGAAATCTCTAAATACGTCGCCTAACATATTTTTCACATACGTGGTAAATCTATATATTAATACGTGAAACAAAAACTTTGGACCCCTTTTTACGAAAATTGCGCGGACGGAGGAGTATGCAATTTGGCATACTTATAGTTTATATGTAGGAGAAGTGCAGAACGCTAATATTTTTCAATAATAATGCTCATAAAATACATTAAATCAATAAATAAAACATTACACACACTACCATGCATTTGACACACACATGTATATACATACAATTAACATATGAGTAGTCCATAGTTTTATGTTTCCGCCGGCTTTCCATTGTAGTTTATCTGCCAGACAGTTCGCAAGTTATTGTGCTTCAACTTTGTAATTTTCTCATATATAATAGTAAAAAATTTGATCTTTCATCTAGAATTACAGTTGTTATAATTTAATAAGTGAAACAAAAACGTTGTACCTCTTTTACGAAAATTACGCGCACGGAGGAGTATGAAATTTGGCACAGTTAAAGTTTGTATGGAGGAGTACGGAAAGCTAAAATGTTTATATAATAATGCATTAGAAACACATTAAATTAATAAAGAAAACATTACACATACTACCATGCGTTTGACACACACACATATATTTACACACATATTGACATATGAGTTGTCCATAATTTTATTGTTCCGCTGGCTTTCCATTGTAGTTTATCTTCCAGACAGTTTCTAAGTTATTGTGCTTTAACTTTGTTATTTTCCCATATATAGTAGTAAAAAATTTGACCTTTTATCTGAAATTAGAGTTATTACGATTTAATAAAATATTATTCAATTTTCTAAAGGTTAATAATAACCATAATTTAAAGGTTAATAATAACCAAAATGATAATATGCGAAGCAAAACCTTTATACTCCTTTTTACGAAAATTACGCGTCCGGAGGAGTATGAAATTTGGCACAGTTAAAGTTTATATGGAGAAGAGTGCTGAAAGCTAATACTTTTACATAGAAAGAGATATATCGATTTTTATTAGAAATACATGCGCTTGACACACACACACATATATACACATACATATGTACTATTTTGTTTATGGTTGAAGTCTATGGTCAAACTGAGATTAATATTATTTGTCCATAGTCTTACTGAATGTCAAAAATAATCATAATTATGATAATGTCATATTCATAGTTTGTTTCGCATACACATATTAATAGACCAAACGCAAATTTAAATAATATTAATAGTTTACAAATGTAGAAGTAATTTTTAGAGATACATATAAATGTGCACTAAATGTAATTCCAAGACTTTTTCATAGTTATGATTGTGGATTAATGGATTTACAATGCAGGTTTTGCAATACGAAACGTTTTGAATCTGAAGTAACTTTAAGTGACAGGACTGAATTCACTTAATGTTGTCATAAGGGTAAAGCAATATTACCGCCCTTAAGTCAAAATGAATATTTTAAATCATTGTATTATGGACTTATTTCAAATGAACCTTCAATCAAAAGTAAGGCAAAAAATTATTTTGAAAACATTCACAAATATAATTCATCATTTGCTATGGTTAGCTCAGAAGCTGAAATTTGCGGGGCAGTTACAAGTGGAGTGTATCGTTTCAAAAACGGATGTTTTTATCACAGATCTGGTTCAATGAATGCGGCATATGGTCGCTCACCATGTTGTGCGCAATTCGATTTTTATGATGTCGACACTATCAATTATATATTATCAATTATAGATTACAACAACATTTTAATCAAACATGCAATAACAATATAATGCGCAAAATATCTCTTGAATTGGAACGCAGTAATCCTTTGGTTCGGTCATTCATTGCAATGAAACATCATTGTCATAGAGTTGAAAAGAAAGAAAAGAAATTTGTATGCTCATTAAAGTAAATCATGATTTAAATCAACGCCATTTCAATGATGTAGTTCAAACTGATGTAGCAGTATTATTTAGTACAGTTGATGGTGAGCCACCTTTGAACGAAATATGATTTCATTTTCAAAAGTTAATGGTATCATCAAAAATATCTCAATTTTGAATTCATCATTAGACCCTTGAGCACATCCATTACTTTTTCCAAATGGTGATACTGGGTGGCATATCAATATTCCTCATAACGTACCAACTATATCTAATTCAAGAGCACCCAGAAAAAAATTAGCCATGCTTCAGTATGCAGCCTATCGACTTGTGATTAGAGAAGATTTCAGCATGTCAAAAATTATTTCTGAAGTGGATAGTTGATATATATGTGAGAATAGAGAGCTCAAGTTTACATTGCATTCGACAAAATAAAAGAATTCTTAGGTTTGAAGTTTACGACAATTTAATAGACTACATAGAATTGAACATCAATGCCAGTAATCTTGGCCGTAGAATAATTTTACCATCTTCGTTCAATGGATCTCCAAGAAATATGTATCAGAATTATTTAGATGCAGTATCATTTATAAAACATTTCGAAAAACTTTCTTTATTTATTACAATGAATTGCAATCCAATTTGGCCGGAAATAATTAACAATATTGTTTTCGGTGAAACTGCTAATTATATACCTGATATTATGAATCGTGTATTCAAGTTTTTTGAAAATATTAATGAGGGCCTTTAACAAAAAAATATCTTTGTTAAATTGAAGCATTCATTTATACAATCTAGTTAAAAAAAGAGGATTAAAAACTCATCCTAAATTACATAAATATGTTGTCAAACATATGATGCCTGGTCCATGCGGAGTAATTAATCCTAATTCTGTATGTATGAGAGACGGAAAATGTACAAAAGATTATTTAAAACGTTTTAATGAATTTACATGTGAATCAACATGGACATCCATTATACGGCATAATAATGGTACGCATGCAAAAGTTCACGTTAGTTGTCTTGACAATTGGTACACTGTACCATACAATCCATATTTACTTGCCAAATTTAATTGTCATTTAAACGTTGAAGTTTGCACTTCAGACAAAAACGTTAAATACATAAATAATACTGTTGAACTAGAGTCTGGTGGAAATGAACAAGGTCAAAATATAGAAATTAATGAAGTTACCAATTTTTTAATTGGTCGTTATGTCGGATCAACAGAAGCCATATGGCGCATCTATGAATTACCAATGCATTTTCAATCACATACTATAATCAGATTTGATATTCATTTACCGCGTCGACAGAATGTATACTTTCGAGAAGGGCAAGAACATCAAGTAATTGATAATGAAAGACAAACAAAATTATTAGCATTTTTTGAGTTGAATCGATCAGATTCATCAGCACGAGAGTATAA
The DNA here is from genome assembly GCA_039881145.1 of Druceiella hillmani. Lineage (NCBI taxonomy): Eukaryota > Metazoa > Arthropoda > Insecta > Lepidoptera > Hepialidae > Druceiella > Druceiella hillmani. The sequence goes on along the minus strand of JAYKKI010000038.1, from coordinate 20,664,467 downwards.
ATATACTGAAATTTCTATGCATTATGTGTGGAAAGATTCCTGAAATAAATGGAAGAAGAGAATCCGTGGAGGTGATAAAATCATTACAAGGATATATGTAGTGTCACCAAAAGATATCGAACTTTTTCACTTACGATTGCTTTTATTACATGTCTGTGGTCTGAAATCATTCGAGGATGTTAGAACATACAATGAATTTTTACACCCTTCTTTTGTTGAAGCGTGCCATGCTCGCGGAATAGCTTCAAATGATAATGAATGGCGGAAATGTTTAAATGAATCAAAAGAATTACATTCACCAAAACAAATGCGGAATTTATTTGGTTATATTTGTGCAATAAATGTGCCAGCCAATGCATAAGCGTTACGGAATGAATTTAAAGTATATCTTAGAAAAGATTTTCTAAGACTTTGCAACGAAGAAGTATCCTTTAATAGAGCTCTATTAGAAATTGATGATATTTTATATGTTCATAATTTGTCCTGTCAAATTCTTGGTTTACCAGTTCCCACATACTCGCAGAAAATAGAAGAAGAAAATAATATTGATATAATAGAACAAGAGATGCTGTTTTGTGAGTATTATGAAAGTGCAGATATTGAACAGCGTAATCTCATTGATCAAGTTATTCGTGAAATTTTGTATCATGATACTGGATCCAATGTCTTTTGTTTAACCGCTCACGCTGGTTGTGGCAAAACATTCACTCAAACAGCATTAATTCACAAATTAAATTCGCTTAATCTTCGTTGTATTCCAACTGCGTTCAGTGGCATAGCTTCAACTTTATTACTTGGAGGTAGGACTTTACACAATGTCTTGAAATTGCCTATACCCATTTTAGAAAATTCTGGATCAAATATTACTGCAAATAGTAGCTACGATAGTTTCATAAATTCATCATCATTTGTATTTATTGATGAAGTTTCTATGTGTCCTTTGCAAGTGTTGAAAATCCTAGATAGATTATTGCGTGATCTTGTGATGAAAACGGTAAACATAGAGTGTTTGGAGGAAAAACTATACTTCTGTGCGGTGATTTTCGGCAAATCTTACCAGTAATCCCACATGGATCCGTGGCACTTTAATTGAAAATTTTGTTACAAGTTGGTTTGAATTTCCTAATTTTCATAAAGTTACATTTACTCGAAATATGAGAGCTTTACCAAATGAAATAGAATTCGTAGAATTCTTGAAAAAAATTGGTAATGATGAGGCTCCATAATTCTATAGTTTGGTAAAAATGTTATTGAAATACCTCATCAATTAATAGGAGATAAAAACAATATTATTGATGAGGTGTATGGAAATATTTTCAATAACATACTCGCAGAAAATATATCGAACTTTGTTATTTTAGCACCTACAAATGACGATTGTACTTTGATTAATACTGATATACTTAATCAAATTCCTGGTGAACAGCGAACATATCATAGCTATGATAAAATAATTTGTGATAATGACAATGACATCAATAACTATCCGGTAGAGTTTTTAAATTCTTTGTCTATTAGTGGTTTACCACCGCATAAGTTAGTATTGAAAGTTAATTGCATAGTTTTATTGATCATAAACTTAAATACTAAGGACGCATTAGTCAACGGTCGCATTAGTGGAACGAGAATGCGCATCAAATTGATGCATCAAAATTTATTGCGAAGTTTTAACTGGGACCGCTCGCAGTAAGAGAATTTTGATTCCACATATAAATTTAACGTACTCTGGAACTGTTTTACATACATACTTACAATTAGAAAATAACTTTTAGCCCTGAAATATTTAAGAACCTCTAATAATTATTTCATCATATTTATTATATATCCAAAAGAAAGTGCACGTTAGAATTGCAGTTTTATGTAAATATTTAATTTCGAAATGAAATAAAATGATTTGTTGTAGAGTAATAACCTTCATGTGTATTTAAGTAACGTTTGAAGACAGTAGTAAGTTTAATTAAAATTCTTTCAAATGTCTAGATGAAGATGAAGTTAATCATACTGTTACATTTTCTTAAAAAAATTATTATGTCAATGACAAATTTATTATGTCAAAGAATACATTTTATCATTTTAAAATGGTATATTTTTCATGATAAAAGTTAAAACCTTCTTTTCAAATTGTAACCTCACAATTTGATGTAGGAAAAATGTTACCACAATAAATATTTGGCTTCATTGCGGGTGTATTATTTTTTGCACATTTAGCAATTTCCGGAATTATTGTAGTTTTGCACAAACCACAACTCAGCATAGTCTCTGAAACGATTACATTTTGTAATACGCTATTGCTTTATTTCAGGGTTCTTTACGTAATTAAAGTAATTCGAAATTGCCTAACAGGGTAAAGGAAAACGAACTTTCATTGAAATCATTTAAGCCGGTAGTTCGGATGTGATTGGAGATTTCGGAACTTTACGGGATAATCGGCTCTATCGCTTTGACCTACAACTTTATTTACAGACCTATACGTCATGCTACATATTTACTGAATTGATCAAAACAAACTTTGTATTACATTCCACCTATTTAGTTTCCCAGTATGAGAGTTCTCTATAGTGCTTTTTAATTTAAGTGCTTTGAATGAATATATATATATATATATATATATATATATATATATATATATATATATATATATATATATATATATATCAGGTTTACTGAAAGACGTAAACGTTTGTTTTGATTTCTATAAATTAGATACTATTGATATAGGATTCATCTTAAGTTTGTGATATTTTGGGTAATATAATTTGGGTATAACAAAGACCCTCAAAATTGGATGGACTTCGCATAAACACCAAATATTTAAAGGTGCGAAATAATGAAAATAGGACTATTAGTTGCAATTGTTTGCAGCAAATATCGTAACCGAATACTGTGTAAAATAATGAATGTGCGAAAATGTGCAAAATACCGCCACTTCTAAGGATCTATAGGTCGGTGCCAAATTAAATGTAGCACTTTGTGTGTGTGAGTGTGCGTGTAAATTAAAGAGAAGTGTCGACTTAACACCGCTTCCGAAAAAGTCTTAACGGTTTTTTTCGGAATCGGTTATTTTGCAAATTTGTTTATGTTTGAAAACTCTATTTTAACGCGAAAATTCCCACTAGTTACTGGAATTTTCATCATTTCATACTATTCATTGTGTTTAATATTCGGGGGTTATTTAAAGTCGATTAAATTTTGTTTGTAAAATATTTTACCTGTACTCTCTTTACGTTTATTTCTGCTATCATAATTACACTGCATATAATTTTTATTTTATTTTTAACTTCAATAGTATTTAAGCATATTATGAAAAATCACTATCGAATTTGAGCCAGTAACATCGGCTTTTGTTCTTTGAACAAGCAACGATACTAAAATTAATTTTAATTTCTCTTTAAGGAAAATTAGTAATGGAAATATAATAAAAAATACAATTTTTATGAGGTAACTCCGTCCACTCAGGTTAGTATTTATCTTAGAAAGAGTTACACATATACGTATATTGTGGCAGATTTAAAACTATTCAAAGAGCATAATTAGAAATATAGTATTCGGCTTTAGCCAACAGCTCATTGTTTTGTCTGGCAATTTTAAAATACAATTCATATTTTCTAAAATATTGACAATAATAGGGACGCTTTGGTTTTTTTATATTTATGAAAATTGGAAAAGAAATAGAATCTTTGTTTTACAAAAATATACTCATTGTGAATAAACTTGTGATCTTCTGCCCCGTTTCAAGTGAAGAGCGCCATTGAAGAACAAAAGTCGTAATTAAAAAATTGGAAAAGTTAGGACTTAATTTGAAGTATTCGAAATAAAAATATAAGGTTATTTTAATATAAGTTTCATTATTCATGTTTGTAGAAAATTTTTATCACTAATATTTATTTTGTCTAAAGAGTATAAAATGAAAATCGAATTCACAAATTGAAATATGATGATTGTCAAATTCAAAACAAAGTTAATGTTGTTCTAATGTATATTATGTATTTATTTAACATTGCTCTTTAGTTATTATTGCGTTTTAGCATTAATAGTAGTTATGAATTTCCTGTTTATGAAGGAAAGTTTTAGGAATTATTTTGGCATCTCTATTTTTAATGCGTAAAGTGTAAATTTTCTAATTGAATTGTATTGTGCAATGTATAACAATCATTTCAATGATTTATTGTAGCTATATCACTGTATAGTGTCAGAATTTGCATCATAAATGGCCATATGTTTTTACTGCGTAGACTCAGAAACTTGATTTTTTTACTGCTCTAATGGATAGTAAACCTAATGTCTAACAATCTTTTTATTGATTTATTGTAGCTATATAAAATATTTGTTTAACCACGATAACATTTTCCAATTCACTCGTGTCTCATTCGACTTATGTTGGACCGAGAGTACGGACGACCATAGTAACTAAAACGTTCGCGCTGACGTTAAAGTGAGTTGTATATTGTCAAGTCATCTGTGAAAATATATTTGATATATAAGTGCAAAAAATTATGCGTAAATGTGTCAAATTATAAATAATAAACTCAGCAAACGAGAATGGATTTATCGACAGTGCCTTTGTTAATCGAAATAATACATGACATTCGCTTAGGTCAGCTGTAAAGCAGTATACCTGGTTGGCGGGTGGGGAAGACGGGGTTACGCTGATGGTGTTAAGATAATTGTGTGCCGTTGAGTTATTGTTGAGTTTCATTTTCTTTCAAAATATATTTTTATAAATGTCCGTTAATAAGAAATAACTTAAATTTGTTTATTGTTAACAAATTTGTACAATTCTATAAAGCTTTTGGTATTTACCGCAAAAATCAGGTTATTAAAAAATATAATAATCGTTAACATGGTTTTGCGTATCTTCCTTTAATGGTGTAACGTAGTTATTAATCAAGATTTCTTATCAATTCTAGTATTTTCTTGAAAATACTCGCAAATAGATTGATAAGAACGACAGAAAATTTATTTTTTGAATAAAAACAATTATTTGTTTAAATTATATATAATAAACAAATTTTGAAATAAACTGTTCAGTTATTTTATTTGTAATGCGTCGTTATTAAAATTTTCTCGTTACCTTACACTTTCATTTTATAATAAAGTAAAATTGATACTTTTAGTAATCATTTTAACTTATTTTCATTCTGATTTGACATTCGATTTATGTCGGTGAATTAATATTTATTTGATTGCATAATACTAGTTTGGGTACTTAGGACACCAAACACAATGCGTAACTTTCTATATTGTAATTTTGCCGTTTTTTTAATTAATTTGGATTATTATAGTATAATTGTATTTAAAATATATAGAAATTACTCTCTGTAATAAAATACACTAAAATATTATTTATAAAAGGGAGGGTTAAAAGAAATTATTTCTTTAATAATAATGTTAAGGATATACTACAGATAACTAATAATGAGTATCCTTTCACAGAGTTTCGAAACCGTTATGAGATTATTTGTTCCTAGTCACCTGAGATTCAATTAACACTGGGGGTGAGTATTGAATAAATTATAGCCAATATATTATAGCGTGTTATATTTGAAATACAGTTTTCGGCTAATAGTGACGGGTGATATTTTATTTCTTGAGCGTTATATTCACAGGCATGAAATTTGAGCTGTTTTTTTGAAGAAGTAGGTAAGAGGATAGGATTTTAAATTTGTCTACTTCTCATTTCTGTACAGTAACAGAAATATTTTTTTTATGGTAAATAATTTTTATATTTCTGTTTTTAAATTAATATTAAATTTCATAGAAGACGATATATTTTGGGTGGTACGGAAAACAATGAAGATTAGAAGGAAACAGCGGCTTTTTATGCTAATAAATTCGAAATTAAAACATAAAACATTAAATATGTTACACTGAATATCTTCTACGTGTAGACACTCCAATTTTTGTATTTTGTTGTTATACTTGTTTTTTCTCGCATCGCAAATTTTAATTGTAAACATTTAAAGTGAAATGGATATGTTTGTTTTGTTCAAGTGGAAGGAAGCATAAAAGGCGAGGAAATAATATTAAAATTGTTGTTTTAAAGCACGTGGCTAATTTCTGCCTAGTTGTACATAGTAATGCCAACGAATGCAAAATAGACACGAAAAAAACAAAAAATAAATTAATTAACCGTGGTGATTTCTTTTACATTCTTAGAACTGAGGAGTAATTATTTATATGAAACAAAAAAGATACAGTTTTGACGATTTAGTTTTCGCCTTTATGTCGCTTACATTGGATAGAAAGTAAGCCGAAAAATCAAATGTATATTTTTACTCCTAAGCTACTGGCAATAAAGATTACGGCATCATACTATTAATGTTGAAAGTTTGCTTTTAACGTATTTTTCTTCGCAGCATACTGTGTATTGGGTTCATTTTTCATGTTTATTTATTTATTATTTAACACAAATGGTAAGATTTTTCCCACAAACTCTTTTTCCTCTGTTGTAAATGCTTGTGCTTTCTGTAGTATAAAATAATTTTTCTATAAACAAATTGGAATGTATAAATATTAGAGACCTAGTTTAAAATAGGGACAAAATTCATTTTATCTGGACAATAAGAATAACGTCAAGTCAAATCAAGCAAAATCTATGTTATTTTCTGGTTATTACCATAACTATATTATTTAATTGTGGATTAAACAGAAATAAGAGATTTCTCCTCTGAATCTAATTGACTGATAGGCTTGTACTTAATAGTAGCAATAGTATATATAATATAATACGTTGTTTTAATATACTTTAATATACGTTGTTTTATTATATTTTAATAGCACTTACCATTCTGCTCGCCTGTTTTAAGCATTTTTCATGTTGCCTGGGAATTATTAATAATGTTATATTTGTCAATTAGCAAATACTATTTATTTAGGTAATATAATATTGAGATCGATTTTTAACCATAAACGCAGAAAGAACTTGTAATCCCCGTATTGTATGTATCTTATATTTATAAAGCCAGCATGATATTAAAGATAATTTTTTTGTCTAGGAGTCGTCAAGAAGTTGCCACGTTTGTCATTATTTTTTAATAATAACTAACCGGCACCTAACGCAAGACCCATTAATAGAAAAAAAGGGGACAGTTGTCTTCTAAAACTAACCGGAAGTTTAATATACTATTTATGTTTAGTCCCACGTCATCGACACTATCTTAATTACCATCGACTAGAAGGGTTTATTTGCTTCCCAAATTAGATCTTTAGTAGGGCTACCTAATTACACCCACACTCCTAATATATTTGCCTACTGCATATATAACAGTCGTAATAATATTATATACCATTGCACTTCTTTATCACTCTCATCATAAGGATTTTAACACAATAATACAACATATTTATTTTTGATTCAGCGGCTGCCTAGAAACAGCGTTGTTTCTTATTTCAATTTTAATGCATATCAATTAGAAACATTGCTAAGCTAAATTCTGAAGTATTTAATTTTGAAAATGTATCACAAATACCAAACTCTGTACATCGGGTTAGTGTCCAGATGGGTAATAGAAGTACTTATTGGTAGATTAAAGAGATATTTTAAAATGTGGAGACAAAAATATTTCAAACAAGGTCATACCAATTGTGACGAGCGCGATCATATCATAGAGGATATATAACGGAAAACAGCGTCTACCAGACTGAAGCGTCCAGAACTGGAACATTCACAAGAAATAGTTTTGCGGGTAAGAGGTAATACCATCTATTTATTAAGAGGACGCATAAAATCTACACTTGTTTGTCAGAGGAGTTATTGTGCACATATTTTAATTAACAGCGAGCCAAGCTTTGATTTTCCCTTGGATTTGATTTTGGGGCATCGCTGTATTTGTTTAGTAGAAAACAGAGCTAAAAGGCTGTTATTGTCACATGACGGCACTGGTCTGATATTTTGGTTTCGCCGGATAAAAAATTAAACAAAAAATATACAACAAGTATATAAATATACAAAAAATATACAACAAGTATATAAATATACAAAAAATATACAAGTATAATATTTAGATAATTTTATACTTATTGGATTATAGACGAATATTAAATTATGTTATTGACTTAAAGGCAAAAAAGGTATTTATTACATATAAGCTGTTTTCTTGCTTAATAGTCTTTGTAAGCTAAGTATTTGATGCTTCAAGCATATATTCTCCGACTCTGAAATATATACTTATTCAATTTTAAATATTTCGTTTTACGTGTGTAGCAAAAGTGGAAACTGGTTACGAATACGATACGAATACGGTTCTATAAAAGACAATTTCTATAAAATAGTTAATAAAGTCAGTATTTTTGGATACTGACCTTATTAACAGTTTTAAGGATCCGATAAATTTTATTTTACTATAAGAAAGCTAGCTTAATTAACATAGCATACTTACTTAAATTAAACTTACTTAAATGTTTGTTTAGCTGTGAGGATGGAGAAGTCAAATTCGGAAATCAGTATTTTGCTTTTAATATCAATTGATAAATGTTCTTTGTTTGATATATATTGCATAAACGTATATTATGCAATATGTATCAAATTTAAATTTTATCAAAAGTATATTTTATCAAAAGTAGGTTTCCTCGTGGCATATTGTTACATAAATAAATATACCTATATGCGAAACGATACCTAAGAAAATACTATTCAAATTGCATAAAGAAACCAGGATCGTATCGATGACGCCAAGAAAAAGCATATATATATATATATATATATATATATATATATATATATATATATATATAAGCGATGCGGCGCAGCTACTGTGTGATCGACGAAATTATGCACAAAATGAACAAAACAAATATATCCTATGCAAACATCTCTGGGATAGAGAAAATTAATAAAACAATTTGCTACATTTGCTGACCTCAAGACGCGAAATAATATTTTGTTTTTTCGTCCTATGAGATTGGTAGTGTGTATTAAGTAATCAATGCTGCTTACTGGGTACATATTCAATTTATAAACAGGAATAATGCTTTATTTTTATGAGAAGATTTTCAACACAGGAATTTATATGATAGAAAATAAATATTGATGACTTCTATGAAAGAAGACTATTAAAACTCTTCAAACATTTTGTAATAAAAATGTATTTCTTCATGACTTGAATAATTATATCCTATCTTTACAAAGAGCTGTTCGTAATATACACTAAATACAATAATTCATAAATAAAGATTTATATCCATGGGACAATAAGAATATTGAATCGCAATTCATATGATAAGTAAGTCGAGAATTGCGGAAACGTTGCTGGGTTGAAATATAAAGAACTAAAAAAATAAAATGCTTCATTGTTTGTAATATTGGAAGTTTCCTATTTTCTTTATATAGTTATTCAAATGAAATGATTTTTGAAGCGACAGTCCCTCACCATAAGTTATTTGACTTGGTTTACATACTCTTGCTAAGCGAAAATAAATATCTTCTTATGCAGCGAATATCACGATTCGGCAAATGGTAAGAAGCATCTTTGCAAATTTCCCCCATGCTAAAAAAGATATTTTCTCAAAAATGGTCTTTTTATCCATAAAATTGTTTCTGGAAAAGAGATGAAAAAGAGTTAATTTAGCACTTATTTTAATGTCACCAATACTATTTTTCCTTTGTTGTAAAAAAGGAAAACAACACACACATACATGTGTGCGTGTGTATGAGCGAGCGAACGCTCGTACGTTAGACGCAATTAAAAATGTAAAAACAGAAATTATGTACACAATGATGTTCGTTATTAATACAACTTTAAGTTAATAATGTCGATATCAATCAACGTAATCGCTCAAATAAAAATGCATTCGATCATTTATTTAACATTAAACTTCTTAATAACCTGATGCTATTTATATATTTTAATTAATTTACTTGTAGCGAACTAGAAGATGAACCCGAAGTCGAGTTGATCGATGATCGTTCGATGACTATTCCGATGACTATGATTTGGCAGGGCCGTGATCCCTCTTATATGCCCCTAAGTTAGCCCTTTGTGTGACCGCCGATTGTCACTTCAGATGTTATGAACCCACAGCCACCAGATTATCGCGTTGGTTAGTGCGCCCGCCTGAACTGAAATTGAGGAAAGGGAAGTTTATGACTCTGTTTACAACAGCGAACACTTTGATGCAATTGGATATGAACAGACAGAATATAAATTTGAAACAGTGAGGCAGCAGCGCCAGCAAACTTGTACAAAACTATTATTTTTAAAAGTTGTTTTATTTTCAATTTGTTTTTATATACTGATTTATATAAATTTATCTACTTAAACAGATTACAGTGGATTAATTATGAAGATCGTCACTGGATATTAAATTGTACTGTAAATGCGCACCATTGATATCGGTGGGGTCTCTGTCGGTAGGTTCAAAACCACACGTTTATTTTAATGGGACAGACAACATTTTCTGAAGGGCTCATCATTTCAATAAAGTGATTTTCTCTTTTCTACTATTGATGAATAATGATGAAATTTAATTTATGTTGGGTTCACAAAATACCACTGGACATCTAAATTTAAAAACTTTTTTTTAAATCAACCCTGTTTGTCTAATTTTTCCGGCACGATATACGGGTAATGTTAATTCAGCAGTTTTTGGTTACATTTTAAATACACGAAAACCAAAAGGCTAACTTAATAGCCGAATTATGTATCATTATGAAAAGAAGTTGAATGCGGTGTTCAAATTATTATAATAAAATTTAAGTGTAGTTAAGTGGTAGACAAAAGCTACTATATGGATTTGGACTTGTTATAGCCAAACTTAAATAAGAATTTGAAGAAACATATAAAATGATGTATTCCATATTGTTTAGATCAAATAACACCATAAATATACACGAGATGTCTTATTTTTCTAATATCAAATTTTATTTACCTATTTGGCAAATCTGGTAGTCCATTGTATAACTTGACATTAAATGAAAAATTCAGCTGTGTCCATTATAGAATATATATTATTCAGAGCTTAGTTGCAATTTTGCATCTTAATTTTAATTACTATCTACCACATTTAACCATACATTTTTTTGAGGCCCTTTACATTTTTTTCCTCTCTATAGACTCGTCTATTTATCGTGAATTTATTTTGGCACGTTTCATAAAACATGAAACGTAAACGTTATAGTAAACCTTAATTGAAGTTTAACACACATATTTATGTTCATATCATTGAAACTAAATTTAAGATATTTTTAAAAATTACTAGGGACAACAGAAGTATCTGAAAATTATTATTGAACTAATATTGTCAATATATGTAATTAAGAATGAAATTTAATTCTCGTAAACATCTTTTTTGATGACGATTAAAAATATCATAAACCTATTAATAATAAATATACCTATAATAAGTTAAAAGGTAACTACAGAAAAATGTGGATAAAAAGATTAATAATACATCACCAATTATATGTATTTAAAATTTTTCAAACCAGCTCATTTTTTTTAAAGTATTTCATACAAACAGATATCGTAATTACTGACTGCGCTCTCAAAATACTTACCAAAAAAAAATGATTTACTAATCACGAAAATTTACTGGCCTCAGGCCTCAGGCTGGATACGTTGATGGCAATAAGTGCAGAGATGAAATTTATATTTCACAAATCAAAATATACAAAAGTTTCTGTGAAAGTGTTCGGTTTAGCGAAGTTTTAACAATGCGGTAAGAACCTTGTCAATAAGGAGATCGGACGTTGTAAAGTTAAGTTTGTATTGAGAGAAAATTGCCTTTTAAATGATTGCCAAGATTATGTGTTTCTCAAATAATTTACACTCATTTTATAGTTTACCTAAATTTAGGAAGTGATTTCTTTCGTATTATTTAAATACGTCACTTATTTAATTTTTCTTCTATTCTGTTGAACACGGAAATTGTTTCTGTTATTATTATAGACCAGCTGATCTTACCAATGTTTTGTGAGTGAGAACATAAGTTCATAGTTTAAACACGTGTAAATTGATAGGCTAAGTAAGTAAAGAAGATTATTGAACGATAAAAATAAGATACTCGTCAGTAATATAAATATATAACGGAATTGGCTATCAGTTAATTATTTAAAATAAAACTGTATAATTAATCTTCAATTTATTATTAATTAACAATCGCCCTTAACTTCTTTTGCCTGCATTTTAAAGTATTGTAAAATACTAAAATTGGTAGTGATATATATCCATACTCAGAAAGTTCATACAAAAACATATACTTTAATTAAATCATTTATATAATTTGGATTGCAAAGCTAATATTTTGTTAGGCAATTTATTTTCTTATTGACTTTTTTGTTATTACATATTTTTATTTGACCTCATAAAATTATTGATATATTATTTGGAATTAAAGACCTTCGTAGACTACATTTTTGGTTTCGTGTTCAGAACAAAACAGGAACACTTTTATCGAATCATTCACTCGTAAGCAATTCTCTTTTCTGCTTACATTTACTGTATATTTTCCATGGTTAGGCAACAACTAATACATACATGTGTGAGTATGTGCGAATCGTTCCCCCATTTGGATTTAAAATATGTCCCTCTATCATTCAAGGTTTTCTCCACGACACAACAGTTCACTCCATTTTTAAATATTTTCAACAGAGATTTAATAATTAGCGGTCCAAATATGCCTCCATTAAGCTTATTATCAATAAGAAAGACTTTCAACCTTTTAGGAAATTAATATACTATAATTATGCATGTACAAATATTTATGACTAATTTCCTCTATCCCTTCAAAGTTGGCAGTTTAAGACGTCGTTTGATCGAGTCCATTGATTTCAAGCCTTTTTTATTATATTCTCGTAGGCAGTAAAGTTTATTTAGCATTTTCTAAGAACCCTCGGCTTCAAAATTTACAGAAAGATCTTTCGTTTGTTTTTCTTTTAAAATTACTAAAATATTTTCACTTTGAAGTTAGCACTCTTCTTTTTTATCAATTGTCTGTTTATCACCTTAGGGATATTATTTGTTTGATTGTCATATCGGTACGACTTTTTTATTTGTTCAAATTATACACAAGACCTACGCTCTATTAAAAATGTTCCAAATATACGCGATGAACGATACCTTTATAATCTTCAAAAATAACAAAAATTACTTTCTTAATATTATAAACATTAGAAACTTACTTCTGATGTCAATTTTAGGTAACTTTTTTAGTTGATATTGTCCTGTAAAGGAAAATGATAACACATTTGAATAATTAAACTGTGAAATGTAACTGTGTAGAGGTATAAATGGTTAAGTGCTATCGTTGGATTAAGTATTGTCGCCGGACTGCTGCGGATATTGCTAAAGTCACACAAACTGTGACTTTCATGGAAACCTCGGAAAAGTAATGGAGGAAGAGCAGGTTGAATATCATAAAGGAAATTTGACTCGATTTTGGGTGCTGATCTTCTTCTTTCATGATCAACATCGAATGAGTCATTCATCTTCGAATGAGTCCAGTTTTCCTATAACTAACAAAGTGCTGTGCAGAGGTGCTTAAATCCTGTTAAAAATGGCCTGAGAAATATGGCCAACCACCTACAATACGTTGATATTAGATTGTTAATTTATCTATTTTTATTAATGTAGGAAGACAATGTCACTAGTATGCAAATAAATAAACGCTGGCTTCGAATGGCATTAGAAATTGTAGTCCAAATCGTACCGCTGGAAAAATTCTTAATTTTCCAAATTCTGTTGAAAGAAAGACAATTTTCGTTTAAACATTTTGCTTGGAAAATACGTTTCCATATAAATATTAGAATTTTAATCGGCAATCTATGTGTTAAATATTACTTCTAGGTCAAAAAATATTCATATTAACAAACAACATGATGTATTAATTGTTTGACTAAATTTTTAAATTTACGGCGTCATATCAAATCTAAAATTCATTGATGTGTAATCTCTATTTACGTTTGAAAAAAATATTATGTAGTTTAATATTTAATTAATTTATCTTCTTTGTTTATATAATGACATAATATTTTAAAATTCTGTGGTACATAAGACCACTCTTTTAAGAAGTTGATTTTAGTCCATTGTAAACCATTAACACTTCGGAAGAACCATGAATATTTGATAGAGATAAATACCTGCATAAAGTAGATAATTACTATGCGAGTACAGTCAGTTATTACTTACAAAAAACATACTTTCTTCTTAATAATAGGTACAAGGCTAAATAATAGGTTGCCTTGTACCTAATCTTTCCATTTAACACAGGAAAATAAATTCCATGTTTCCTTTTGAATTAAGAATAATTAAATCAAACCCAATCGGTGGGAAATATGAAGAGAAAAAAGAACATCTTATACACAGATATTGAAAGAACTTCTTTTGGATACATTCAGTCATTACAACAATAAGTCTTGTTTGTATTCAAATTGACTCAACTGGCATCTAACTTATTTTGGTCTTATTTTGGTTTTGAAAAAAACGCGTCGAAAATTTTGCGAACGCGAATGTACTAATTGTCGCGAAAACTCAGACGTTAATCAAATTTATCTCTCATATCGATGACCCCATTAGGTGAACATAGGGACATATATATATATATATATATATATATATATATATATATATATATATATATCGGTGGGAATGTATGTCCTCTTATGACATAGCCAAGCACTGGCCCCAAAGATTCAAAGAAGGGAATTTTGGCCTGTCCGAACAGGACAGAAACAGATTACAGGTTAAGTTCCCGTCGTTTGGCAGAGCTATTTTCATATTCTTATACTGCAATGAAAAAAGCACTTCATGTTTTGAGAAAAAAGTTGAAATATTCCGTTTGATTACCACATGAGCTAACAACTTTCAATTTCAGTGGAGAACTAATGTGAGCTACTGAGTTTCCATGGTACCAACGAGAGGCTAAAGTATCTTGTTACAGGTAATGAAAAGTGGGTGGCTTATGCTAATTATTAGCGTAAACGCTAGTGGCTAAAAGCAAAAGAAAGAGATGTACCTAGAACAAAATATAATTTTGGACTATAGATACTTTTGAGTACATTATGGGGTATAAATGGATTTATTTATTGGGAAGTATTTCCAGTTAACAGCGCAATTACGGGTGATATCTACTATGAATAATTAGTAAAGTCACCGCTAATCCTCTTTGAAATCAAGGCAAAGTTTATTTTAAATATGACGACGCTCGATCCTATATAGCAAAAGTAACGTATGAAAAACTACTTTCACTTGGATGAATTATAGTACGCTTCTTAACCCAGATCTCTCCAGATTTTTCGCCACCTATTCATAAAAATCATATCAAAATCGAAAATCAACGATTTTTTCACTCAAAGTCACAAAGATTTCTACAAGGATGGAACTTTAGCTCTACTTATATGTTGCCGACAAGAATTAGATACCAACGGTGCTTATATAATTAACGACTTATTTTATTGAAGTATAATAATTAACATCCCTTAATGAGAAAGGTGAAATGAATGAAGATCACGTTATTCATCCGTAATTCGTAAATTTTATGATACAAAAGAACTATTCTTCTGGTGTCGACTAAAAAGAGTCACCAATGATATTTATTTACATGTTCCCATTTGTATAGACCAGACTATGCTATTGAACATAATCATGTTTTTATACTATAGCTAAAATAAAACATAGCATACTCGCATTCACATAACTTGAAAAATTTTGATATGAAAATAAAGAAATAATACCCGAAATCCATCATACTCGCAATTGTGTAGGGTGTTTTTCCAAATTTAATTATTAAATTACGATTTATTTAGTAACTCTATTAGTACTTTCTCTATAATTACAAAAGTTAAACTCGAAGTAAATTATGTGCCAACCATAAAACCATGAACAACCAACAAATATCCCTTAAACTGTTTAAGCTCCTTGCAACTATTGATATTCTGGGTCAAAAGTCTTTTTTTTTCTATTCTATCTATTATCTGAGTTTTATGTGGATTTAACGTTATAGTGTCTTAATTAATTAGAACGTTTTTAAAAACGCAAGAATCCCTTAAATCAACGATGTCATAGAATTTGCATCTTTTTCAGCATTTACGAGCATTTGTGCTTCTCTGTACTAATTAAAGTGATACACTTAAGAATTCTATCTCGAAACTAGAATTAAGGGATGCTAAGAATTAAGAATTTATTAAAAATAATAGTTAAGAATCCAGTCAAGGTGAACTATTTATAAATTTCTTGTCAATTTTAATTTAAAAAAACATTTTAGAAACTATGTGCGTATACAATTTATTGAGAAACTGCGCTCTGTTGTAATTTATTTGTGCAGTGGTATTTTGACATTTTTATATGGATAGTTTTATAAAATACCAACGTAATAATTTTACAACAATTTAATCGTAATATTATGTTTGAATTTAGTAACTTTAAATTTAGAATACCTTTAAATAAAGAAACTTTATCAAGATTATGACGGAACATTTCCAGTTTCCTTCGTCATTTTGATGCAACTCTTGTTCAGAAAATATTTTAGTTTCAATGAAAAAGTCGAAAAGTATATAAAAGTATCGATTATTATGTATTTTGTATAAACCATATTCAAACTGAAATAATAAACTAAAATTTTGATTTTATTGCAATTAGTTTAGTTATTATTAGTTCAGAACTTAAATTATATTGATTAAAAATATTTCTTAGGGAGTGAATCAATCGTCAACCAACAAGTTACTTCGGATGGCAATATTTTTTTTAATATTTAAATGTAACGCCGCCAAAGATATTGAAATTGATAATTTGAATGAGTAAATTTTTATAAGTGCAAAATAATTTTTATACCGGCAAATATTTGCCGTTAGAAAAATGATTTTGCAATACGTATGTACGTATTTGTCTAGTATAGTATATTCATTTTGCTCTACACATATATTTTGACATTTACCATGAAAAATTTGTAAAAGAAATGATTCCGTGAAACTTTCTTTCAGCGTTAGTTTTCCCTCAGAATCTGCTGAATGAGGGTAATGTGTTATCGATATTTTGAAATTGATTTTATTAAAATTTACAAATTTTTCATCTTTTAGATGGAAAAGCTAGCACATGGCCATTTCACCTTAAAATGAATTAGATAGAAATCGCTCAATGATTGCAATATACCTCTTCATTGCAATTAATGAAACTTATTTTTTTTCAAGTGAACTGGGTTTTTAAAAAAATATTGCAGCCATGTAATGAGTAAGTAAGATTATTAACGGGAATATTGATTTAAATATTTAAAAAATCCAAGGCTACTATTTCGTAAAAACCGAGCCCCGAACATTACCTAATTTATGTAATAAATTAAATTGTATAAAAGCTTAGCAGACACCGACGTTTCTATCTATTATCGTATTCTATCATCGTTTGCTATTCTTCGTTTTTATGACTTAAAACATTTCGATTAAAAAAGCATCTTGGATTAATACATTACTTGTACCTTCAAATTTTAAGGTACTAATAGCTTGATAAATTGGATCTACTTGAACAAATATTTCTTACAATTCCCACAATGGTTTCCTTGATTTCTGTAAATGAATAAATCTGTTTATTAGTTGTAATTCAGCCAGAATATTTAAATTAAATCCATCTTATATCAAAAGATTATAATGTAGTTAAACATAAACATGTTTATGGTACATGAGATGAAGAAAATATTTCATATTCAAGTTGAAACTAAAATGGCTTTAAGCTCACAGTACATCGAAGGATGTGTTCAAAAGCTGAGAAATATGAATTTATTTGATAGTGAAAAGTTTTTTTTAACCACTAGGTTCACTAGAATCCATTTCATTCAATGCAACATTACATAGTATTACTTAAAGATTTTTTATAAAATTTAACAATAATTGTATTACACATATACCGACGTAACTAACATTAAATGGGCAAATTATTTAATGAGAATATCGTAAATTGATACGCAATGAAATGTGCTCTCAAATGTTTGTTAGTGAAACACCACGAACTTTACATTAGTCACATAACCCACAAGAATTTAATAACTTTAATGAAAATATTAATATAGATGGCGTAATTATCTAGATTGGAGACATAATGTATTACATCCAATTGCATTGAGTGTACGTTTGTTTCGAAATAATTTGCTGGTAATTTTTGAAAAAACCTTTAAATTTTAGAAGTAAATTTTGAATAAGCCTAGTGTTAGGTCTCAAACCATTAACAATCCCACATTTGTGTTTGTTTACGGAATTATTTCTGTATTACTCTTGGACACAAAATGTTCCGTCAAACAACCATGAAAAAAAATGTGACCAAAACTTTTTCATTTTCCTGATAGGCAAATATTCGCAAAAGAGTTGTGAAATTTGATGAGAGTTATATTCTTACGCCATCACACAGAAAAGGGAAGGCACAGAGCAGGAAAGATGACGAAGTGTCACATATAGTTAGAGTAGTAGAAAATTCTGTCATACGCTCCCTCTCTCTCAATCTAAGAAAAAAAAAAAAAAAAAAAAATATATATATATATATATATATATATATAGCTATATATATATATAAATACAATTTTTTTTACCAACAATGGATGGAATTGATAGACGGAAATTTAAAGTTTGCTTTTATATATAAACGTTCTTAGTTCTAAGCATCTTTGCCAAATATGTGTAGAAATAATGGTTATTTCCTATTGTTTATTCGATAAAATTACACGGCACTTATCCCCTCTAGTATAAATATTAATCACGCTGTACATGTATCTGGTGAATCCATTTTCGTTCATACTCGCATGATGCGTTGTTGTAACTGAATCTATTGTATACTGATTGATGTGGCCATACTGTGGGAAATTGTATAAGGTGTAACTTGTATAAGGTGTAACATTATAGAATTATTGTTGCACGAACAGATGGATGATAGTTGAGATATTCCTTGAAGAATCCGAACAAATAGCCACCGCAACTACTGATGTTACCGGAGAAAAAATAAAGGAAGTACGGTGATGGAGTTACGGTTTATAAATCATCCACCGTATATAATACGGATTATACAGCGAGGCGACATTACCGTAAATTATGTAATTCTAACAAATATTGATTGGTGCTTCAAGCGATATTTTTGTCGATATTTATGACATTGAGAGCAATTGTATTTGAACTTGTTTTACATTAAATTTATTACTAAGGAATTAAACCATAGAAATCTATAGTTTCAAATATTGCTATGAAATTGCTATTAAATATATATAGTGTAAAATAAGAAAAATCATTTTAGATGTTAGGTGTCATTCATTATTATTTTAAATATTTTTGGCAATAAGTAAATTGACTGAAATTAAAGAGCAAAATGAACAAAAAAATTGCTTTGTCATGTCATTAGGTAGTAGTTTAAAATATGTTTAATGAATCTGATCTTTTACTTCATGTTATTTTTGACTTTTGTTAACATATCATTATAATATATTTCAACTGTTGTAAATACCTTAGGCGAATTTGTTATTTCGCTTATTTTTATAAGTTCTTTCTTAAACCAAACATATGAGAAAAAATACTTAAAAGCGATGTAAAAAATTAATGATGACAAATTATAAACTAAAAAAACGGGAATTTAGTAATTTTAATCCTGTCGAGAATCGTTGTTACTCAATTCAGCTCTATTGTTTGTATACTCTCAACTTGGTATCTTTGCCGTTAGTACATGTTTAAATAATGGATAAATTTTAAATGAATTTTAGAAATCAAATACTACAACACACCCCTGTGTGTGTAATTCATTGATCAAACTATTTCAAATAATTTCAATACATTTAATTTAATACAATTCACATCATATCATACATTTTTTTGAAAAAACTTATTTGGAGGCGCATGATCAGATTTCTACTATGCTGCCATCAATAATTGGTGCTACATATCTGAATAATACTCAATAGTTAGTAATATCGTAGAAATTAAAAACTATATCAGCACATTTTACAATAACAGTTGTTGTGAACAAGTGTATAATTAGAAATGGTGTTATGAAATGCGGTATCCGACATTACAAAATGCGGTGACATAGTTTCACTTCTACGTGACAAGTCGAGTGACATATATTTATGCTCCAATGATGATTTAAAGCGCCCAGACATTTGTCACCGCCGTATAAGCGCTCCCTCACGCACCGGATGTAATTGACACTTACCTTGCGCCTTTGTCTCTTGCTACCTACCGCGCTCCGCTGCCATTGTAAAAGTTTGAATAGACAGCGACTCGATGTAAATAGCTGTTAGAGATTTTTTTTCTCACCTGCGAAGACCTTTTTGTTTGTAAAAAATAAAAGATGCTTTACATTCTTCTTTCTTTTTTATTTTTGTTCTCTTCAATAAAGTATGGCTTTGTAATAAATTAAAAGTTTCTAATAAATTTGAATACTAATAAATATAAATAATAAATTGGGCGGAATTTTTACACGTTTCTATTCCAAAGTTACTTGACATAAAAAGAAACCGAAAGGCGCAGTTCGGGTCCGCATCGTAGAATTTTCGTGAAATCTTCGAAATGAAGCCATAACAAGTGTATGAAACATTTGTTATTAAAATGTAATTTAATTAGAAATCTCTTTAATATAATGGTTATAAAGACTAGAATAACGTAGGCTGTGTGTGGATGCTGCATGCCTGGCAAGCTGAGTAATCGCTTTGGGTCGTTTTTATCTTTTCTTTTCGACGTTGTCGTGTCTCTTGCATTTGCTCAGCCCTGGACTTTTATGTCTGTTGAATTTCTTTTGACGCAAGCTTTGCTCTGATTTCCGTTTTCTATAATTCTGAGTAAATTTACAATTCGTATGAGATGATATCTTTCATTTTCCTAATAATGCCGTTTGTTCGAATTTTACTTACATCCTGGTAAATACTCTTATTATCTCACTTCCGGTCCTAATGGTGCTTTGGAAGCTCTTCACAATGATATCGAAATAAATATTCTAGCTAAACGTATTATCACGTTACACTGGTTTATAACTTTGCACAATGCTAATACGCAATAATCACGCGCATGCACCTACAGTGGTTCGATAACGTCACAGGCAAAATAAATGCTGTACAATAAACACATACGGGTATACAATATTTTTCATGGGCTTAACCATTTTTAACACATTATTAGTCTCGTATCGTAACCGCTAATAACGATTTAAATCTCATTTTATTTTGAAACACGAGAAAGTTTGACTAGCTATCACTACACTTAACAACCTAATAGACGTTTTCACGACAAAAATGTGTTATGCTATTCATATATGAAGAAAAGGGTTATTTGTGGGAAATTATGTTACTTTATCTAACTATAGATATAAGTAAAAATTTAAAATTTTTGAAATAATATATTTTGAAGCAAACGGAGAATATATGGGAAACTTCATATTAATTATTCGAAACAAGCCACGGGTATTGACGAAATCTGATAGAATGAAGTTACCTAAAAATCGAATATATTTCATGGACTGTATGTTACTTAATGTATCTAATGAGATATAAAAAGAGTAATATTATTATATATTTTATCAATTGTTATTTTGTTTTAATGAAATCTAAGTAAATAATGTCAAAAATATAATATGTACATTCAGTATTATTTATGATTTTTAAAAGATGTGTAACTCCTAAAAGTTTAAAAAGGATTATATTTGAATCTATATTTCTAAGTATTTACAACTAAATGTTAGGAATAACAATACTCCTATGTTATAAAATTTAATTGTACATTAAAAATTGATCCTCGTATTGTTACCTCGTTAGAAAAGTCTTCGCTCCTAATTTTCAATTGAAATTAACCTGTAATAGTTGGACGTTAGATATGTTAAGTATGAAGAAAATAATAATTGGTATGACTATAAATTTAAATTCACTTTCAGGATAACATTCCAGAATGTTTCTTCAATTAAGCGGCAACATCTCAAAATTTACAAAAATATGTATAAGTTCAGAATCTACTTATATATTTATACCTTCCGTTTGATAGCACACTCAATATTTTAATTTTTTTTGCAAATATCCCAATTATTGATATATGTAAAGAAAGATGGTAGATTTTCGTAAAAAACAAACTTGAATTGAAGAATAGAATAAGGAACGTCCCTGGTAAAGCTCCTTAAATTTTGTTCTTTTCGGAAATTAAAAATCACGTTCACACATGTATAAATAAACACGTACACACAACCAATTGATCCTATCAAAATTCTAGAAATATCCTTAAAATTTTCTAGAATATAATTTCAAAATTTTAGAAAAAATTCAAGAATGATCCCCAAAAATATACGCTATCTAAAACTACCAAAGTCGTAATTGTGAAAGAAAAGCAACCTCACAAGAAGAATTTTTTTTAAAATCAAATTCTTAAATGAACGGGTATTATTTCATTCCTACTTAATTCAAATAGTAACCATCATATTGTCTAGGTCTTAGTAACCATCATATATTTGTTATTTTAATAGGTTTTCATCAGAGACCTCACGGATTTTTTTAAAATTTTTGATTCCTTTCTTTTATTTTGACAGGGCCAATAACGCATAATCTTATTTATTACGTTTTCGCAAAACCCACACATAACTTAATAACTTAGGAAAATGCAATAAAAATAATTTAAGAGCAACTAAACCAAAATGAAAACCTCTGGATTCTTTTCTATCTTTACTTTAAACTTATAGAAAATAATTCTTTTGGAGGGGTCTATAAAATTTCACTTCGAATAAAAACGTTATCGGAAAATATTCTTCTCTAGAAAATTCAACAAATTTTAATCATTTGGAATTCCAATATGTGAATGAATATTGATTCATGTATGATTGTGTGACCATTATATAGGGGGGTAGGTGAATGCGAGAAAAAAAATTTTTTTTGGAATTTGTTCCAAAATAATTTCCTTCAAGTTTCGGAATGTAAAAGAAATTCAATTTTAAAATCTCTTCAATATATTTATTATATTATACATTTTTATCAAATCTATCGTACGAGTTGTGTTATTTTTAACACGTTTTGTAAATGTGAATGAATACGGATTCAACAGAGATATATGGCATGGTCAATATCAAGTTTGCACATCCGCGGTTGTGTTGAAAGTTGTTTGTTTATCGTATTACCTGCTGGGAGAGATAATTATAATATAAACTCTCTATCAGCATTTCAAGACGTATTTATTGTACAATTTACTACTTGAAATCGTTCACAATATTCCACTTTAAGTATGAGTTCAAATATTTAAAATTTCTGTTTCAAATAAAACATACGTCTCTTTATTAATTGTAAACAATATTACTTACGCTTTAAGTTATCTATCAGTTAATGTAAATACAATTGATTTGTGACTATTGAACATGAAACACTGGCTGTCGCCCATAACTTTCCTTATGTTGATTTCGTAATTTTGTTGAAATAATCCTGTCTTGGTATTCAACAGAGCAACTTCATTCTTCGTTTTTACTAATTTTGTAAAATTACTTACTAAGGCTATAAAAGGAAACCGTAGTGTTGTTTCAAACTACCCATTCGAATCGATACCAAAACTCCTACTTACTCCCATACATTTTAAAAGGGAATTGGCCTGAATCTGCTTTGAAAAATAATTTGGAGTAGATAAAAGTAATAAACGTCAATATTGTATCTTTGGAATTTTGATCTGTTTTGGACTGTGTTTGAACGCACATTACGTAAAAGCTATTAAATAAATTCAGATGGAGTTATCAGAATAAAACTTCAGAGGTTGACTTGAGATAAGATTTAATTCGTATTTCATCGGAATGTGTTATGTGAATTTGATATTTTATATGTGTATTTAAACGCATTTAAATGGCATTAATACAACAACAATAAGAAAGAAGTGTCTAGGTACTCAAACTAGGTAATTGCACAAACGTGTAATGTACCTATTATATTAAGAGATAGTGCTACGTGTATTTTAAACAGAATAATGAAATTTTCCATCAGGACATATATTGGCAAAAATGACATGGCCATAGATGAAATATGGAGTAATACGGGAAGGGAAATAGGCAATCTGAATGTGGGTAGATATATAAGGGCAGAGGCCATTGTTGTCCGTCTTTTGCACCTAAATATTTTGATGTTATATGTATTCGTTTTAAGTTCATTTTATTTCCTGAGTACGTTTTAAATTTCAACGTATTGTCAATATTGGTAATTTAGTTATATATGCAGAGTTAGTATTAGCCTGTACGTTTTCGATGCAAGACATTTTCAGTGAGTCTCCTTCAAATTTTTTCATAGCCAAGGTAAAGCACGCCGTAAGTGCGAATTGCATTCTCTTAACCTTAGACAGATATTCCAACAGATTTAATGGTATTCTTGCAATGAAAACTACCACTTCCCGAAGTGCTTATTGGTTACTCTGACCCTTACGGTGTGGTTTACTTACATATGTTGCATTATTAATTTATTTAAATACTGAAATATCAACTAGAATTCGGAAAATGTTCTCAATATAATACAAGTAAATAGTTAAAATTATACTAGACACCCAATAAGATAAGTTACTGCTAAAACATTAAAATTCAAACTAAATTTACATGGTATTAACATTTGAAGAAAGTTCTTTTCATTTGTCAATTAATGTTGAACAAACTAGCTCTAATTAATTAGTAATAAATAATTATAAATAGTTCAATATCGCTGTAAAAGTACTATTATTTAAGAAAACTAGAACTAGATTTTGATTTATTTTACTAGAACTCTACAAAATAAGAGTATATGCTGCAGTGGCTCGATCATTTCAAGCAAAAAAACAAATTTTATATGTAAATTTTAAATGAAACGGAACGAACATTCAGCAGCGTACGCCCTCACAGTGTGTGCCCGTTCGAGTTGTAATGCTTGTCATATCGCCCGGGGAGAAAAAAATTCTACCACACTTTCATTATGTGATACAAAAAAAACCTCAAAATAGCCACGCCATAAACGTATCATCATTAAAACATAGGTTTAATGTTGTTTTTAAAAAATTGCAGAACTATTTATTCGATAAACTATTTCTCTCAGTCATCTGAGAGAAATAATATACCCAATACATAATCTACCGAATATTTTGCGGTAATTTTCTGATATATTTTATTTATGAAAAACTAACAATGAAAGTCTACATTACAAAAAAAAACGTCAGTAGGTTTATCAATGTTCCGCGAGTCGCGGGTACAGCTAGTAGAAAATAAAATGTATAATCACTCCGCCATCAAAACAGTGTCAACTACATCATACTATGGTCACTTATTCCAGCCAGGTTACGCTTATTTTCATGAGTCACTTAAAATGAAAATTACTTCTATCGCAAATTTTGCTATTTCATTTATTACTGAAACAAATACTTAATTCATTAAGCCAGCGTGCGTGCAAACATATTGAAGAATCATTTTGTCCTTCATAAAATATAATTAAAATTTGTTATGTAATGCGCCTTGGGAAGTACTATTTCAACATTACATGGAAATAAACACCATTATATTAATAATGTTTTAAGAAACCTTGAAATTATCATAATTTGTATTATTTAGTTTACTGTATATTTCCATTCCAATAACGTATATATATATATATATATATATATATATATATATATATATATATATATATATATACATATATATATTTATATATATATATATACATATATATATTTATATATATATATATATATATATATATACATATATATATTTATATATATATATATATATATATAAATATGTAAATATAAAATGTTTTTTTTAACAAAAAAGCACAAGATTCTCGCCTTACTTTCTCAATGCTTAATTGAATCTGATAGTTGACGACCGTATACATAGTCAACGTGATTAAACAGGCTCGTACAACGATGAACGTGTCCAGTTCAGTATGAATCTACGTTGCACAAAAGCTCAAAACCGAATAACTTTTCGCTACTAAATAAAACATGTACAAAAAGAAACTATGAAAACGAGTCATCAGTTTCAAAGAGGACTTGCTGGGCGGGAAAACAAATTCGGGTTGTCGGTTTCAATTCGTAATTATTTTCAAACTTCTATAGCGAGGATTGAAGCTCGAGCTCGTGATTGAAAAGAGCGCGAGGCACTGGGCGTTTACTCATGCGTACGTACACTTACGTATGTACACGTACTGATAAAAAGTGTTAGATATGGTAAAATGATACAATATTACTTCCAAGTAAAACAAAGTATGATTAACATGTTTTGCACATATTTCATACCCTGCACATATTTCATACCCTTTATTCCCATAGTACTCAACCTTACGAATGTTCTGACACAGTTTTGTATAATTATTTTTTTTTTAATTAATTACAAAAATAATGATTTGTGGAATTAGCGTTTTGTTTATTCGCAGTTTAGAAACGCATTATGGATTCTTTTTATAGCATTTAATTAACCAAAATTTTTATAGATGTTAAAATTATCCATAATTTTTTCGATTATATTAATAGTTATTTAGTAGTCTCCCAAACAAATGAAAAAAAAAAAAAATTGTCACTGAAATTGAAATACCCACAGACTTTCAAAGACAGTTTTAAATGGACGAAAGGCTTTATTTACGAGTTACAAAGGGCAATGTCAGAGTTAAAGCAATCAATCTACTCGGTTTACATTTTAATCACAGTCATGGATTTCATTTGAAAATTTTTTTTCTCATCAAATCACCACATGAGATACTTCGAATGAAACACGGTTTGGAAGAGAATGGAAAACAATAAGAACACATATTTTTTTGGTTTAAAGTAGGTTTTAATTTTTTTGTGTTCTTATTTGAAAAATGTTCATCAATCTATTATTTAAATCTTCGTATGTTCTATAATTTCCTATTTACTCAAAAAATGCATTCTGGTTGTAATACAATAATATAGGTAATTAATTTAATGCATTTAAATAACATAAAACTCGCTGTATTGGAGAATGAAGCACCGTCTTCGTACGTGGAATAAACTTTAAACGCCTTCTACTCTTAATTTTGTAAACTAATAAAATTTAAATTCTATGAAAATGTCACAACAAATTTTAAATTGTACGAAACAAGAGTCGAAAGACGATTTTTTTCGTATTAAAAAGTTAGGTTCTTAACTTGTTAATATGAATGTTCGTTTGGACAAAGTATTTCAATAATATGTAGCACAATATATATTTTCCATTGTTTGCATTTTTTTTAAATATTAGTTTTAATTTTAAACATATATATTACTAAAATTACGGTGTTCAATTTTTGAGATCCTTTTTTCAGGAAATAGGCTCTGGAGTAGGACTCCAATAATAGTACTTATTTTGGATAAGACCTATGAAAAACGTTTATAATTTAGTAAAAAGAAATTAAGGCGTCTGCAGTTTTGAGTTAAATAATATTTATAAACGTTTTAATAAATAACGCAATGTGCTTATATTTGTTTTCACGGGACTCGGTATGAAAACACCACGTTTTCATTACAACTCAGGCCCGCATTATTTATGAAGTATATCAATTCCTGGTGAAGTTAAATGTTGCTCAGTACACTATTAAACTAATTTCGATGTCAGCTCGATTTGTCTGGTTACAAAATGATCCCATTTCTAATATAAAGTACAAATCGAGTATTTTTTAAAATAATTATATCTACATAAGAACCAAATTATGAATCAATATTTTTCTATGGAATTATAGAGGCGACTAGAAATAAACTGAGCAGTTTTCAGAATCTGTCGGTGAAATTTGAGCCCATTTGCCATCTTATTAATCACTATCAATGTTTATAAATATTGGTAGGGCTATTGACACGGGCGTTTTGGACCCAAAACCTTATGGGCACTAGAAATCAGGGTTAAGTAGACTGTCATTAAGTACACAAAGCAGTCTATGCCGGATAAGTATTTATAACAAAGTGTCCCATTTGTGGCTTCCTATTTATATGAATGAACTAGTTAGCCTTAATTTGTTCGTGATGTTATTGGTGATTAGCCAAATTGATGTTCTCGTAAGGGGTTTAATTATATTTAATTTAGATTCAATACTTAAATTAATATTTTAACACAATTTATATGAGAGTTTCCTTTGTTGGCAGTAATTTATGAAGTTATTTCGTATACTAATTAAGTCTTATTAAAATAATTGGGATTTTAGATTATCAGAAGTGTAACTTCTTCATCTTGTGCTGTCTACTCTTGTACATCTCTTGTTACTACATATCAGATTAAATAAGATAATATTATTGTGACCCTTGTTGTTCTTTAGTTACCTATTTTTATAATCTTCTATAAATGATTAGTACAGGTGCTTTTCCCTGTCACCAGTATTCATTGCTTTTGAGGTAAAACAAACATAATTATTTGTATTTTTTCAACAAGGCGGCCAAAGGAATAACAGTTCAATAAGAGTAGAAACTTTCAAAATTAAAAATAATTTTGACTCAAGCCAATTGATATATTTTATGAAGTTTATAATACGTTTATAGCTTTTGAAGTGTTTCTTTTAAGCATGTGATTTTCTTAGTTGATTTTTTTGGTTACATAATCAATTAAAATAAGTACCAAATTATTAATAAAAAGGTTACAGACTTTGTTCAGTAGCAAATAAAAATTTGAGTCTTAAGACGTGGGCTTAGGCCAAAAAAATTAAGATAAATATAAATAACTGATGCGAAGAAATATCAATACCAAACCAAAAAAAATATTAAGAAAAAATTGGGCTGCTTTATAAATATACTTGTTACCTTACAAATTTAATGATACTTGCAGAAGGTAGGAATTGTCACTTCTGAAATATATTTCAAATGTATTACTTATAGCGACGGAATAAAAAATTTGGTTAGAATTGTTAATTTTTTGGTTATTTTTATCTCGTATACATATTAATTAATATTTATTGGTATATAAAGACTTCAGTTGTTAATTTGTATTTAAGTCGATTTCACATTGTCAACAATATTTCTGTAATATAAGACTTAACTAAAATATTAGCTTTATAAATATAATTATCCCAAAAAATCGAAACTAAAGCATAAAATGATATCACGAAAGATGAAAACT
Organism: Druceiella hillmani; assembly: GCA_039881145.1. Taxonomy (NCBI): domain Eukaryota; kingdom Metazoa; phylum Arthropoda; class Insecta; order Lepidoptera; family Hepialidae; genus Druceiella; species Druceiella hillmani. Next base: position 20,635,518 of record JAYKKI010000038.1, on the reverse strand, counting down.
CTGTAACTTCTCTGTAAAAATCAGTAGGCGACAAAAACAAATAATGCAGGAAGTTTTCTACCGTTCATTTACTTTTAAAATTCCTCCAATGAAAAAAAAGAAGAACACGGTACTGATTAATATACAACGGATGCAATAAAAAAAAATAAAAAAAAAAAAAATATATATATATATATATATATATATACAGCATTATCTACATACATAAATCCGAATATCACAAATCAAACAAGAATATACACAATTCAAACAAGAAATTTTCCATTCAGTTAAATAATTTTCGTCTTAAAACTTGGAATTGTAATTTTTTACGATTAAATCATAACTGATATTATTGACTGAACTGGTTTAAGCAGTAGTTCATAACTGCCATTCCCTTACGGGTCCGTGATGATATGTTAAAAATAATTTATGTAAAATATCGTTGCAGCTAAATGCTAATGTTATGAACATTTTAAAATCTGTTTACTACTAGAATACAATTCTCAATCACGTTCAAAGGAAAATAAATAGGAATCAAGGTGAAAATTTATAGGAAAAAAATATGAAAAGAAATAAAGCAATTGTCATATAGCACTGCGAAAGGGAAACGCCAAGGTTACATGACATTAGGTAATTATAATCTACAATGGATATCTCGGCTCGCCACACAATATTCAACCAGACCTTTGGATATGTAAATTAGACGTGAGCAAATGTCGACAAACTCTGTTGTTAACAAAGTAAGTTTTGAATAACAAAACTTGGAAGAATTTATGACGTTGCTTTGTTTCAAGTTTATTTTAAAATACGAAGAGTTTTAAAAATAATTGGGCATTTACACCTAAATATAAATATTGATAATGAATGTTAATTTTGAGACCAAATATTATGGCGTTGCGTTGAATTACCAAAACGATCTCAATTTAACAAAACAATCTTTTTTTTGGTAGCTATATTAAATTAAACATTTGACATTCAATTACATCATACTATTTTACTAACCCTTACGTTTTAATAAATACTAAAATATGTTGTTAACATCCCTAAAAAAATTTACAAATTTTGGGACTAAATGTTTTCAGTGTTATCTTAATAAATATTTAGGTTAACCAAAATTTATGTTATTAAATCTATACGACTTAAAAAATCTAAATTATGTAATAATATGAAAAGCCGTTCCGGAGTATAAACGAGCTAAACCAAAATTACCGGTGTACATACCAGCAATAGCAAATGAAAGACATACATCTGAATTGTATTCCGGTTTACTTTACATCAGAATGGGTAGAGTGACAAATTTATTCGATCAGGTATACATATCATTGCAAATCAAATTTGAGAATATTGACTGTTCACTTGTGGAAAATAATTCAATGATTTTGTTAATTTTTCTTCAAAACTAAATGAAACTACGTGATGTAGTATTATTTCTACTTTATTTGAATTCTTAACCACGACCGAGTTTTCATTGTATGACAACATCTTCAGGTGAACAATTTGTAAAGATATTTTTATCTTTACCAATTGCTCACCGAAAGATGTTCAGGTGGACAATTGGTAAAGATAAAAATATCTTCGACATCTTCAGGTGACAATCTTCAACCCCTTCAGATGGGCAATTTGTAAAGATATTTTTATCTTTACCAATTGCCCACCTGAAGATATTGTTATAAAACAAAAACTAGGTCGTGGAACCTAATCTAACCCAACTTGCCTTTATGAATTAATTTTGTTTCGGTAATAATTGATAATAGCAAAAGTTTTTTAGCAAATTACGATTGAGGTTTAAAATGTTAATTTTTCTGGTAAAATTATCTCATTTACCAAAATTAAATAACTTGTCTAGAACATAATACTATTACTCTATCCATTTTACAAATTTAACCACTCGATAATACCAAAGGATATTTATTTTTTAAGCTATAAGGAAATCATTTAAGTTTCAATGAAAAACTTTTTTTTTTCACAATTAATTGAAACTACGTGATGTAGTAATATTTCTACTTTATTTTATTAAATAGGAAAAAGAAAAACAAATATTTAATGAATATTTAGAAAGATACTAGAAAAGAACCTAATTGATCTTTCTATCAACGCATACTACTGCAGACAAAAAGGATTTCCTAGTTGTTCACATGACGCAAAGCTGGAAAACCCGAAAAATTTAAAAAAGTGTGCAATTATGTATTGTCGTTATGAATTTCTATTTAGAGTCACCTTTTTTATTGTAAATATATTAATTTATATTTCTTATCAGTATATTTTCACAACATATATTACCTTCATGTCGGCGTTCCGTTAACTGCGAAATGATGACATAACCCCATGTTTCACCAATCTCACGAAGATTAATGTGCATGCTTCATGAGTACATTCACGGCACGAGAGGTTTGTGTTCAAGTTAAACATATCCTTTATGGATTTATGTGATTTTCTTCGCAAGCACATTTGAAGCTGAAGATAATAAATTACTTCTCCTCACTTTGTGTTGGTTCTATCGTTTTATGTATAAGTTTTTATGACAATGTGTGTTTTCGTGATTCAAATACTGAGTAACGATTCCTTCTACAAAATTATCTCAATCTCATTTTTTCGTAAGAATGTGTGCGATGTTTTTCGAAGTTCCTCAGTATTTATATGGATCTCTTTCATTTTCTATTAGTAAACCCTAAACCTGGACGTGTCCCCCGGAGTCTTTGACGGCGCTTCTTATTTGCCCACCAGTTTGTACGATTCACAAGTCAATTTTTTTTTTGGCAATGAATCCCGCGTCCTTTCCTTTTCTTATATAGTTTGTGTTCCTAATTCAAAGAATATTTGTTTCAATAAATTATGACATCTTCGTAATTTATTGAAACAAATATTCTTTGCTGCTATCGAATTAATTCAAATTTCTTATTTCCTTTCCTATTTTTACTATTTTGTTTTCACTTTTTTAATCTTATCATTTTCAACCAGCTTTCATATTAAGTTGTGAAAAAAAAATAAATTATAGTTTAATACGGACGTAACGTATCAAATGTTTACATACTTGATTTTATTTTATGATTATATTTTTGATTTAACTTCCTTTTTCCTGTTTGTATCTATTTTACACCTGCCTGTTGCATAAATTTTCTGTGTTATTGAAGATCGCTTATTGTATTGTTTGCTTGCATATTGTATTATGTGTCTGAGAAATTTTTAATATTTTTGAACGTCTGAAAAATATACTGGGCATAACATATACACGGTAAATAATAATATTACTTTTTGTAAAAGTTTATTAAAAAAAAAAACTGTCTACACTTGAATGTTCATATATAGCTAAGAGTATTTAAGAAACCCTTGTAGTGCAGAGCACTGCGTGGTTCTAATTGTATTTACCAGGTTTTTTACTTGACATATAGTTCATGTGAACGTTTACAATTTAAGAAACGTCCATACGCGTCCGAATACTTTTTTATCAAAGTCTGATTTAACGTGCGATTCTCATCACACTTCAAATCGTTTCGGGGATAATTATATGTACGCATTGAATACTAAAGCATTTTCCTGACACTTCCAGCTAGTAAAATTACGTAACTAATTACTTAAACTGTGATGGAGGGGAGTATTTAAGGTTAATGCGCGCTATTTTCTCCGGAGATCGATTTAATTACCGCCTTACCGCGCCTCGGTTTATTAAAGCAGCGCCTGTTGGATGAAAAATAACAAGAAATATGATCTCTGGGGATATTCTGTGGAAATAATGTATAAGTTTTTAGCACACTTTAAAATAAAGTGGCTTACAATGTATAGTAATATTCATATAATTGGTTTATACTTTGGCAAAATTTCTTAGGTAGAAAAATCTTATAATTTGCCTTCATAAACTTTTCCTTTAATGTCATTTCAATTATAAAATTAATAAATAAAAAATTATATAAGCTTAATTCTGTCTATATCACGGTAGGTGGTACTAGAAGGCAGTTGTAGTTTGTTGTTTTGTATGATGAAATAATAGGTGTCCATTTTGTTAATCATAATATCCCGACACAACGTTTTTTCATTCTTATCAGACATGTCAGATTATTAGATAAATTCGATTCGATTCTAAACTTCAATTAACTGTTTTACCACCATTAACTGCACACTATTCATGAAAACTTATAAACATTAAATCTGGAAACATCTTGCTAATTGCTTTTGAAAATGGATGATAAGATTAAAAAAAAATGATACAAGGTGTAATTTTTGTAGTTTTGGAGAACTTTCAAAATCTATAAATTTTCCGTCACATGATTATGCAGGTTTGCAAAAATAAATATATAAATTTTGTGCGCAGTTTTCAAAATAAACTTCATTGAGAAAATAAGCACATAGAATGCTTTATTCTATACTTATTTCTTAGATTAATATACATAATATATACATTTTATTCAAACATGACTTATACGAGTAAACCAAAAGATAATTTTGTGCCAAACCAAAAGAAATTCATAACTATGCCTTAGTAATATAATGTTGGCAACTTAGAAACACGATATCTCATTTTACGTAAGTTAGCTTATGTGGTAGCCAAAAAGAATATTTCCACTTTGTCCCAAGGAATGAAATTGCTTTTCTGTTTTAGTACAAGAAAAGGAAACTAATTCTGCAAGGTAAGACGAATTCAGTCCAGTATTTCTTTTAAAAAGATTTTTTTGGTAAATTTAAAATGATTACTTTAGCGCAGTTGCTTATTAGACAGAAAAGTGAAGCCCCACCAGAAACTTTCGAGAAATTTCTATAAAATTCCAAAAATTGCAGGAAAAATGGAGATTCTATAGATTACCAACCTAACTTGTATTATAATTGTCTGTAAATCTTAGGAAATTTAATAATATTTATCTTTTAGATAAAATAATAATCATTAAGGAAATTACGAAATGAATTTCCGACTACGATTAAAATGAAATACCGTTGAGCAACGAGATATAAAAAGAAATTATATAGTTATTAGTAATAATACTTATAGGCATACTCTGTATTGACGGAGTGCAGTTTATGTCATTTGAACTCCTAATTTTTTATCAGTTAAAAAAAATTAGGAGTTTTTGCAGGTTTCTTTATTAAACGTTATGGAATACAATTTGTGTCACAAATAGTAAATGGAATTAAGGAATATTGAAATCGTTAATCTGATATTTTGTTTATAGCAGTGATAATAAAAAATAAATTTATTTCCCAAAAAAATTATAATATAACCATGATAGTTTTTAAAACAAGTCCAGTCGAGAATAGTTGAAAAAACATTCTATATCAAAGCAAAGCAAACTGAATATTACGAGGAATTGATTTGCATAGTTTTATCAGTCGTGACTACATTTAGTAGCTTTGAAGTATAAAAACTCATGAAAAACACCCAATTTATTTTGTCACTTGTCTGTATCTTAAAAAATTGTAAATCTACACTACGCTGCATGGTGACGTGTTTAAGATTTACATCGTTTTCAAGAGGATGAAAGCTCGATATAAAATGCACTTAACACTATAAATTATGGTTATTCAAAATATTTTAAATGAAAGTATTTTTTCAAGAAAATTTGTGTGATTTTATTTGGTGATTATATTTAGGTGATATTTGGGTGATTTTAGTTACAAGTAATATGACGTATTTATTTGAAAGAAATGTTGAAATTTAGCAGACGTTAGGATATAAAAAAAACAAATTTATCAATTAAAATGATTCAGCAAAGAAAACAGAAATAACTCGAATTTAGTAAAAGCGTCACTTGTGTCTAGATTCCCAAACTAATATAAATAAAGTTTGATGTGTATAACATTTCTTATAAATTGTTCCATATTTAATTTCACTAATAACTTTTTTATTAACTCTAACTCACTCTTGACTAATTTCGCATTTATTGTATTGTATGTAATAAACCCCAAAACTACATACCAAATTTCAAATTTCTAATTGGACAAATGATTGAATAATGAGTAAGTCTGTCAGCGCCAAAATTACCAATTTACATTTATTAACTTCTCAATGTAGTGTGATGTTCATTATCTCTTTGCAAATTGAATCATTTAGTCTGATATATCAAGTAGATCTTATGTTAGTGTGGTATCAAAAGTGACCCATAATATTTTATATGAACATTCACATTCTCTGCGCAGAGAACACCTTAGCCATTTTGAATGAATATTTTTCAATAAAAGTATACACAATTATTTTTTAACTGGACGTGGGATCGGTACCACGTTTTTCCAGTTTACACTCGTTAGATAAAACTAATAATATGATAATTTGGCTGTAAGTATCTAAACACAGTCTATTTCTCTACACTAAATTAGTTCACGTCAGTTATGTTCGCTTTAATCACCCCAATACAATAGTTACGGTAAGATAGAAAATGTTATTTGAAAATGTATAAATAAATTTTACTGTATCATTGGGAGTCAAACAAATATTAGAAATTCTCCGTTTTGTAAAATAATTCGAAAGGTTTATTTGTTTTTAACCATAAATAAATCGATATAGAACTGGAAAAGGATAGTGAACAAAAAAATTTGGCCAATAAAAACATATTACATATAATACAGACCGTTTTCCAAATTGATTAATTTGCATGCCAATAATCATTTTTATTAGAGACTTTGTCAGTGTTAATTGTAGTTAACACTAATGAAAGTAAATTTTGAAACTTTCTCCATTAAATTTTCTTATATAATGAAATTTTTCAATGAATATTTGAGGCTAGAGAGAAAAGTAAGTATGGCAGCTAATTTAGCGTTTCCTCTATTTTAACCAATACCTAAAAAAACAATTTTGTACGAGCTTTAAAAACTTTTTCAGTTACACAGAAAATATGCCTTTTTATCGGGCGTTTTTGTTTCAGATATTCATAATACACATACCTCTAAATGGGGCTCTCCCTTATTTTGGCGAAATCTTGCCTGTGGCAACCAACTGAATATGACAAGCGGAAAGGAGTTATACGGTAGACTAGGCGGAATTGCACGAAAGACACGAAATGTTAGGCTGGTGCCCGATCTTTTCGTAAGTTTATAAGCGAGGCAAAGTACTTTAGAAAAATCTTTGTACAACGTTTGTACATTATGTACTTTTACTCATTCTTATACATCTCAAACAATAAACTTTAATTTTATCTAGTTCTACGGATGATAACTTCTTTCAAAACATCAGTTAAGAGTTACATTTTATATGCTCGAAAATAAAAATCAAATAAATTTCTATTTACATTCTCTCAGAAGATAAAATGAAGCAGTTGACTTGTCACATATAGAGTACGATATTTATCATACATATCACCCTTTCGCTATTTGACTGTATCTGAGTTATGTGATTCTGCTCCTCAATACATAAACACAACTTGTTCAGACCTTTCTTGCCTCGTCGAATATTTTAATTAGCGATTTGTGTTTGTGCCATATTTATTCAAACCATATTTATTTTGAAAAACTTATACTTTATCTAATATAGATAACGATCTATTAATCCCTTATTAGAAATCCTGTCTAAGACAAAACAGCTTTACTTTATTGAAAACTTACCTTAAAAATCATTTTAGTTCTTAAGTCACCTTATCCCTGATATTCTTCGAAATTTTTTTTTAAATATGCTGAATTGAGGTGCTAAATGGAGAAAACAAATTGAATAATTAATCTTCATCACTGGTCTTCTCTTTTCACAAAACTGAATAATTACGATAAAGAGATCAGTTTAAGGGATTAGCAAAAATGTATTTGCGGCTTCGCATTTCATAAATTAAATATCTTATCGACACGAAAAGACGAGAACGCGAAGCGATGACTACACGACACGAAATCATGACTTAAGAATCCATTAGGTTAATTACAATAGTAGATTTCAGAATACACCGTTCAATACGTATCATTATTACTAAGTGAATTGAGTCTGAGATGGAATTAAGTCATATCAAACACCTGTTAAGTATGTGTGTGTGTGTAAAATGTAAGTGTGAATTAATGTAGTCAAATCAAATTTCTATTTTGTTTCAAGTCCTATTATTTCTCATAATATCCTGCTATAATAATATTTATCAGAATTTTTCAAATTACTTAAATGGAATAAATGTAATTTGACACCAATAAAAGTTTCACTAGTTGTCGCTTATAAAATAATAAAAATGTACATTTAAAATAATCTATTTAACAAAAATTATTTTTGCTCGCAATTATTTCATAATAAAAAATGGATTTTAGAAATATTTCCCATACAAAGTGCATTTTGTATAAAAATTGCTTATTACTTACTTGTCATTTCTAGTCACACTAAACACTGAATAAACAAATAAAAATATGAACTTATATAAAAAAAGACAAATTAAACAATTTAAATAAAAAAGAATGATTGCATGAAGGGAGAGGTTATAAATTTGATATGTCACAACTTTTTCTTCTGGTGAAAGCATTTCTTAAATTGATTTTTTTTGTTAAGATCGCTTCGAGGGGAATGTTTTTATTAAGTACGTTGTAATTTATGAATATTCTTTCATTTACTTGAATATTCTTTTATCAACAAGCCAGCACAATATCCTATTCAAAATACAACTGCCGGTTAATCACTAAAATTTATCGTAAAATAACGTACAATACATTTTTAATTAAGTATTTGTTGGTTTAAAATAAACTTCGGTCCATCATTCTCACTTAATATTATTTTTTCGATAAAATATATACTGAAAAATATCACTTGGACGACAGTCTACGGAACAATAAAGCTTCCACTTACAACGAAAATGGATATTCATAATAATAAACTAACACAAATGGCAAAACAATAGCAGAGTAAAAAAAACTAGTTATTTTTACTCTGTTTTCAGTTTATTTACTATGAATGACAGAAAAACAGTGGAAGACAGCATACTTATTATTACGTGGTGCGCTCGGAAAAATACATGGGATTTTTTCAGTATGAATATAACCGTAAACTATAAATAACCGTAAATATACCTCTCGTTGAAAATCGGCTGATTGAAATTAAGTATTCAAGGTTACGTACTTACAGAAAATGTTTGTATTGCGAACACGTTTGTAATTTCACACAAGTAAGTCTTAGTAAGTTTGTTAATTACAATGAAATTTGTAATTGTATTTTATTTGAAATTGCATAGACTGTTAGTGTTCGGTTTGTGCGATCGGACAAACACACATTAAATTTCGGATTTCCCTTGAATACAATAAATTAAATATATTTAAATATTCATAAATATATATATATATATATATATATATATATATATATATATATATATATATGTATATATATATATATATATATATATATATATATATATACATATATATATATATATATATTCAGGTCAATAGCAAACTATTTGCCAAATTCCAAGGCCGAAACCGCTACAAACACTTTCTCCAGTATTTCTGAGTAGATCCAGAATATCTGGCTCAAACCGGACTGTTATAGATCTCAATTTCACATGGGACATAGCACCTTCTGCACAAGCTTATATAGGTGCACTTACAGACAGCCCATCCTGTGCCTGCTTTTGCAAAATGCAGAACATGGAGTACATTTTATTCATGTGATGCTAGCATGGCAATTGGATATGCTATCCATGTTTCTTGGAATGTGGTTCTTTTAGTTACCGTGGCTTGGTTGGAAGTGGACCGAGCTTTGAGTAATTTAGAACGCTCGGAAAATGCGGAATAGAAAAAATGGAGGCGCTAAATGTTTCTCGGTATAGAGACATTCTCTAACTCTCCTGGGTGGAAAAGTTTATTAATATATAGGGGATAATATTAAAGGATCTTCGAATGTCTCTTGTTTTGTATGAGGGGAGATCTTACAGGTCCCTGGGGTGGCCCTCAGAATCTGGGTAGAAGGTGGGAATTTCCAATAAAACTCAGTACAATAAGAAAATGTAGGTGTAAAGTGCCGTATGTTTTTAATTTACAAGGTTCACGTGGGAATCGCATGAAAACAACTCTATCTTAGACATAAAAAGAATAAACGTCATTCGTGCTAATTATTTTCAGATTATTATAAACAAAATTTATCAAATCGCTAGTAAAAAAATATAAACTTCATAACCTCATATACTGTCAATCATATAACTGTTTTCGTGTTTATCTCTTTAATGACTTATCTAATATTAAGTTTGTGAAAATTTAATTTAAACATGGTAACAAAATCACTGAGACCAATATTGTTTAACATAATTCTTGAATTACAAATGAAATAGTCAATGTAAAAGTCGATCCACAAGTTTATCTCACGTTTTCTTTATTTTTAATCTCACACAATTTAATTCATTGATCAGATTTAACTTTTATTCCCAAATGTAAAGCTATATTTTTTCATTTGACATGACGAATCCACAGCAAATATATTGTAAATAAGCATATTCGCTACCCATATCTAATTATATATTAGGTGAACGTTCATTGGTTTTTGCAGTCATTAGAACGAACTGAAAATATCAAGAAAATGTCTAAGCGTTTATATCATTTGTTACTGCGAGACATTGTAACCCACATCAAGAATTTCTTCATGTCAAATGAACTAAGGAGAGGGCGGATTATTTTGATGCGTCTGGGGACTGGAAGAGACAAAAAGTAAATATCTACACTGTTCCTTTCCATTTTATTCAGTTAAGAATAATAGTTTTAAAACCGTTTAAGTCATATGTGCTACATTAGATTTTGTGAACGAAAGAAAATATTAATACTTTTTTGTTATTAATATTATAGAGGAATAGGTAGTGGTTAAAATAATGTATGAAAAGTATTATCTATTTGTTATTGTCATAAAGGGCATCAAATGAGTCATGACATTAAAGAATATTTTATGTAAACCTTGTATTAGTTATTTAAATAAAGTTTACTCCTAAAAACCACTAATAACCGGAATGTTTTAGTTGTTCAATAGTTCACCGTGTAATATTTTATATATTTTAAAATCTTCAAAGCGAATATAAATATTACAGTAACTAAGTAAACACTACACACTTTTCGAAAAATATTGGTTGTTTAAAATACCATTTGGATTAATATAAATAGGTCGTTTCCAAATTTACTGTCTACCCAAATTTTTATTATTCTGGAAAACATTTAATATATTCACCCAGTAGATTTGACCACTGAAGTTGACACAATACTTCTAGTTCGCCAGAACGGCTACTTTCACAGCACATAACAGAACTTAGAATATGAATCTTCAAAGTGACACCATATACTCACAGGATAATACAAATAAAAAACATACTTTTATTTTCATATATATTTTGTTATATTTGTTATACTTAAATAAAATAAATATTTTGTCCTTTTTCCCTTTGAGCACGTTTAATATACAAATTAAGTGTTGTAAGAAAAATGCACAATTTACGAAAGAATCAAAAAAAAAATTAAAAAAATAGCACTAGACACACATTTAAGTAAATTGTCACAAAATTTGTATTCTCTTTAAAACTATTTTATACGAATCTACCAAGATAGAAATTATTGTTTAGAAGTTGTCTTGAAATAACCAAATGCAGCTGAAAGCACATTACATGTATTCTTTTCATATTTTCATTTATCATTGGTCAAAATTGGTTGCTTTCCTTCATCTATAAACACAAATTTTTGTTTCCTTCGTCTGTTGATTTCATTCAATTTGTATTTATAATACAAATTTTTGTTGCGGTCAATATTGCAAAAATCCAAAAGAAAATTTGGTATGGGAAATCATTTTGAAATAGTTGAATGACAATATATTAAGAGATGTTATCGAATTTATATAAAATAAATAAAATTACTACAGCCAATGGCTACAGCCAATGAATTGTTAAAACTTTTATTTATATTTAAGTGGCGTCCGCAATCATCTTAAAGGCACTTTTCTATTAATATTTCAAAGAGAAGTTAAAACTGAAACAATTTTATTTCCAACTAACTTTACTTTCCAACTTCGTAAATATGGAATTCAAAAATGTAAGTGCAGTAGTTTTACGCGATTATTTTATGTTCTTTTATAAGACACAAATATTCATTACAGTATAAATACCTCAAAGATCGCCCTCAATCGCCCCGTGCCCCTACCAACAAATATATATTTCCTCAGCCCGCCCACCACACTTGTAGCGGAAATTAATTTTCTTCGTAATCTTCTCGTTTTTTACAGATTATGATATTACCATGGGTTGAAAACTATATCGGTCCCCAGGTTACTACATAAAACCCATATAAAATATATGTCAATATCTTCAGTAATTTTCTTATTAAATCCCTTCACACAGACATATCTATAGATAGACAAAATGTTTATAATATTATATCCATTTTAGTTATTGTATATGTAAACAGGAAAGTATTCAAAGGCAGAAAATTGTAAAGTTACCGAGACGCACTTGAAATATACGAGTATTTATCTATATGTATACAACTATGTAAGTTGTTAAAATTGGTGTAAAACTTCAGTCCTTTCCAGTGACTTGGTATAATCAGAATTCTTATTAGTTTATTGTTCTTATAATATTTTATTACTCAGAAACGGAATAAAAAATTAATTAACTAAAGGGATAATGAGAAATTAATGCGTCGAGATAATTAAAAATGATCATTAATTCTCAGGGTCTCATTCAAGATGTAGTTTCTTTCGATCATTCCACACTGCAGTTGCAATAACAATCTGGTTTGACGCACTCTGCAGAAAAATTTAAATTTGGATATAAGAAATTTCATTTTTTATTAAGCCCTAAATGTTCTTTTTTTTAAAAAAAGATCAGCATTTCTTATTTTTTTTTATATATATTTTTATTCTCAAATCTCATTTTTTTTATAAAATATCGTCGTTTCTTTTAATAATCTTGTAATAATTAAATTAGTATATTCTTTAAATAAAATAAATAAAGTTTCTTTTATATCTCACTTATTTTAGAAATCTTTTTACTTATTTACTAAAGTTGCATAGAAATGGTTACTTCCTGATTTTTTTTCTGCTTAGTAGAATTACCATACTGCTGCGTATTGAAAAAATATTGTAAAGTTGAATTTTGCCTTTGCCAAATAGTTATGGATACTCATGCGGAAAATTGTAACTTTGTATATTGACCATGTGACATTGTATATGTGTATGAAAAGCGAACTTTGTAAATCGTTCACCTTACGAAAATAAATAAGCTGTACGTTTATAAAAATTACTTATTTATCACAAACGCACAACGGATAATAAAATCACTAATTTTATCAAAATTCTATTAGTTCATATATATATATATATATATATATATATATATATATATATATATATATATATAACATTTTGTTTTCTTGGTAACCCTTATAAGATTACTCATGTGTTCGTTCGTCCACGTGTGCGTCTACCACAGTTGATTTTCTTAGAAACACACTAATATATATATCAAAAGATAATACTCAAAAATATTTTTACAAAAACTTTACAGACGACGAATGAAATAACGGGAAATCTTGTGAAAAATAAGACGAAATCATTTTCAAACATTCCAATTTTTTTTACAATTTTACGTAGGATAATCCTGGAGATTTAGTAAGGAATAGAAAATGTGTGAAAATATGTAAGTAAGTTATTTCATTTTTATTGTATCCAAAATAGCAAAATTTCAATTGACAAATAAATTTCCACGTTATCTTGAACTACATCATCATCTTCATTCTCATTTTCATAAATAAACGGTTGTTTATAGTCTCTTTCTTAATCAATGACTTTGGCCATTTTCTTGAACGATTTCGTATGGTCTGGGAACTTGACACTTAAAAGTTCTCCAATGTCCGCGTAGTCACGTTCGTAGTATGTTTTATAGCCGCATTTACTGGCAAGATTTTGTGATTTGATCCCAGTGTAAAAAGATGAGCTTACTTTAAGTCCTTCCGCACGACAAACTTCATCTCTGGAAAGTTAAAGCTAATTAATGTCAAGTTACAATAATTAAAATGTTGCTGATTATTTTAAAGATTCAAGAAGAAGAGGAAACATAACAGTTGTAGGAAAAGTAAAAAAATAAACAAATTAAATAATGTTTTATAAAATTTAAAGGCAGATATAACCATTATTTTCATGTGAAAGTAAATATGGAAGTTTAAAAAACATATTATACAGAAGTAAATAGCGAGTATCTAAAAGGAAAATAAGACATTAGCGATAAAAGTATACGTTGTAGCTAAGCGACACGTGTTTCTCATTGGAAAAAACGAAAACATTATAAATTCTAATCACTATATACCTATATTGTATTTATCGAATCTCTATAAAGCATCATAGTTACATAAACAAAAATTATTTTGTACTGGAAGTTCAAACGATAATGTTGAGGAAGTAATTATTTTTCCTCTTTTCTTAACATTATTGCAAAGGCAACAGTAATAAAAAAAACTAAGAAATCCGCTTTTCCATCTGGTAATTACCATCGGCGTTATTAATAGTAATTGCAAAGCAAACTGCTACAAAAAGTATCAACGCTTGGATTGGAACAGGAAGTTCCATACACAGAAGAAACATACACTCTTCTCAGCTACACCCGGTAAGGATGTTCAATGAATTTCGCTTGCCATCTTTGACCTAAAGTCTGATTCCACTACACGGTTTCTTTGGTCAACGTTAGCGTTTCAACTTTTGACTGTACGTATACATTAACTTTGTTATTTTGTAACTTTTGTCAAGGTAAGTGAAAGTCCCAACTCAGTAAGTTCACGCCACATCAGTGAAGACTCCCTATCATCATCTTTCGGCTCCATCGTTGTGCCATGATTTGTTTAAGGGCTGATTCATGTTGCATTTAGTCATGTTTGATCAAAACTTTGGAGACTACATTATTAAATTATTTTTAGACATATACCGTACAAACTTGATCACGGTACCTGTGTGGTTCATTGTTGAGGTATCCTACCTTCAACTTCTGTGATCAAATTCTTACCAATTTTCATATTTACTTCACTGAGACCAATTATTTAAAAAAGAATCACCCAATGGAGGTATCACGAAACAGGCGTAGCACTGCTTGATCATGAGAAATTGGAGTCAAAGTAAATCACAGAATCCCTCATCGAAATCCATAATAGTGATTTAAAAACAAGAGATCCCGGGGTTTTATGATTTACACAGACCCTCGCAAAATCAGAACTGAGAAGTTTGAATCTGCACTTTAATGAGAGAGTCTCTGTTTGAGACCCAAAACACTAACTTAAAAAAACACATCATCAACTGTTCCAGTTTAGATATGAACACTCCTTCAGTAGCAATTAGGGAGTTGGAATGCAAAGTTTAATGACTAAATCTCAGCTTAAAATCCAGAATAATAGTATAAAAATAACAGATATTTAAGTCTCAGGATTAAGGCATGAAGTACGCTCTTAATATCAAGGTTTAAATTATCATAATATTGTATTGTTAAGAGGGTTGAATACCTGAGCAATGTTTCATGAGAATCTATTAAGTGGAGGAAGTTGAAAAATCGATCGAACAATTTGACAACAACAACTCATAGAAGTGAAGCTAAATAAAATCGTCTAAAAACATAGCTTCATACCTTTGCACGTACCCGATAATACTTACCTACCTATTTACTTTGTTAGTATCTTGCTACATTATTCCTCATAACTGAAAGGTTTCTATCACCAGATTTCGCCTCCATGATTATCCTTTGATTTTGCTAAAGGGCAAACCGATGTCGTTCTAGTCGCGTATAATCAGATTAGGCTTACTTCATCCGAACTGTATCTTTACACCTATATTGTTCAGTGTTGACAAATTCCATAGTGTATCGATTCTAATTAAATTTATCCTACTTGGAGTATAGCTTTCCAAATAAAAAAAGAATCATCCAAATTGCTTAATTAATGCCGCAGATATGAGGTATACACAAAGAAATATTACATTTGAATTGAGAACCACTTTTTTTTATGAAGTACGTTACGAAAACAAATTTGATAATTTCTTTCTGTTTCAGAAGGAAATATCTTAATTTTTAGTTGTTAAATCGTAGTAATAACGAAAATTTTATCACATGAAAATTGTCAATATTTGTTTTATAATTTTTTTTTCTTATGTAAAATTCTGTCATAGACTTATTATTTCATTTTATTTAAAAAAGAATCTTCAGTGGTACATCATACGAAATAACGAAAATGTATAATGTATACCCAGATAAATTAAATTTAAATGCAGTGTGAAGAGTTTTCATCATATTGTTAACTTTTTCAAAATTAGTGTAATTAGGAATAATTACTTCAATAATTAACTTACCTCACTTGCATCAATTCAATCCCCAAACCAAGTCCTCTGTATTCCGTCAGCACAGACAGACCTTCTCCGCGTAAGTACCTATCTACATTGTATATTTTATAAAGAGTTTCATTCGCATACAAGTCCAATAAGAATGTCATCATTTTAAAACTGGGCACGGATTTTGGCTGAAATTAATAATAACGGTGAATATTGTTGCGTACGAAAATATTGAGAAAATTAGACATCAACTACGATCTTATATGAGTCATCAGTCTGTATATGAGTGTCCAATTAGAACAGAAATTTATCAATCTATTTCTTATCTCCTCCCCATTTTTTTGTAGTCTTATAATATGAATTGAAGATTTATTATTAGATAAGGACTTATAGAGAATTCTAAAACTCTGGTTGTTCAGAAAATAAAGAGCCCTAGACCTCCTTAGAACACTGCTGCTGCCATATTATTCGTATATATTTGTTTGTAATAAAATCGAACTTCCCATCAAGTATGAAATTCGGGATACCATATACTCCCTGATTGCTAAAAAAGTTATTTTATCGAAATAAACAATTTTATAGACAAACGATGGAAGTTTAAAGCGGTCATATAATAAGGATATCTGTCTTTTGGTAACGATAGGTAAAGTTTAGATAGATAGGGAAAGAAGTGAAATACGCGTGATCAAAATTAAGGAATTAAATTCTCTTTTCACAGTGGATTTAAAGAAAATAAAGGATTCTAGAGAACTGGCCACATAGTTCTTTCAAGTGTAATGGTTTCGCATTTCTAAACATGCCGCTGCTCCGTTGCACCGCTTCCTTGTAGTTCGTTATTAATTTTCAACAGGGGTGGCACACAAAAGCATCGACTTTATCGACTGACGCGTCAGAACTACAAGAACTAGACCAAATTCAAATTTCTCTTCTACGTGTGAAGAAGTCACCAGCTTAATTTGGTTACTGTTAATATTTAAATTGTCTGCAAAGCAAAATAAATTTGAAAATATAATTTTTCGGGAAAATCTAAAGCTTTTCATTTGATCACAATTTATTAAAGACCGATTCAGGACGTAAAATAACAGAAATAAAATACGCTGAAGTTAGATAGCGTTTTTGATATTTTGATTGTTTTAAAAGACTTTTCTAATGTCATTTGTGTTCTTTAGTAAAAAAATAGATTTATTGTGATTTTTTTTTGTATCTCAACCATCGCCACTTTGAACCTATTAGACCGACTTAGCTTAGGTACAAACTTAACCTAGATTTAGTCCGAAACTATGCACTATTGCACAGAGTTTTAGCTTGATCGGATACGAAATGTAGCCTATAGTGTAGCCAAATTACACAAAGTGTGTGTATAGATTTCGGTCAAAGAAAGTCGCTATTCGTTGGCTAAAAAGGAATAAATTGTTTTTGAAATTAAACGTACGCCCTTTTTCTAATTGAGTGAGAAAAAAATATTACACGTAACTCTTTTTAATACAGCCAATACTTGTCTGTAATGCGCTGTTTACCCGCAGTGGCGGTATCTTCGTAACTGTTCGGAGGTACAATAATTATGAATATTATTTTAAATTTTTAAAAAAAAGACATCTTTGAAGTTTTTTTTAAAGACAATCAACTATTTTCAGTCAAGAATCAACCATTTTCTTTGTCCGACATTTATTTCCGGATACCGTGTATATATATATATATATATATATGTATTATATGTATATATATATATATATATATATATATACATATACGTGTGTGTGTGTGTGGGTGTGTGTGTGTATAGATATATGATGTTAAATAGTTCAATAATTTTCAGTGATATGGCATCATTTTATTCAACACGAATTTAAAGCTGTAAATAGTCTTTCCACATTTTTTATTACCTGAGTGGAAAGTGGGGACAAAACCAAATATACTATATATATAGATACTATATATTTATAGGTATGGAAGGCAACAGTGGCTGATATGAAAAGGCTAGCATATTATTTTTCAACTGAATTTGGCTCTCTATTTCCGGTACGATTGGGCGGTTTTACCTAAAATTTTGGATGATTGTGCATTTGAATTATTTTACACTCTCAGAGTACTTGTGGTAGTTGTAGTTAATTACCCAAGTCTTTTTAATTGGTTACATGCTATTATAAGTTTATCTTCCAATAAAATGACGTTTACTCGCGAATTTAGATACATGGCGCTTCAAAAGTTTCATTTGGGAAATGTCATCCATTGCCTTTGTTTCACGCGTATCCACAAATATAATAAAAGCGAAATAATATTTTTCCGTCTCAGAAACGCTCTGCGTCTAGGAAATATAAAAATCTCTCAAATATTAGTTGTTCTATCTGTCCAAGTAGTTTCTGTCAAATGAAGTTGGACATCAGAATGAGACTGACAAAAATGTTTCAAACTCAATAACTGTTCTAACATATTCTATGATGAATTCCATCGTGTAGGACAATCTATCGAAACTTCTAATAAATTATGATTTTTTTACTGGATCGCAATGCTGAGAGTATGCAATGCCCTTATAAGCCTGTGAACCTCGTTAATTGTTTCCTGTATGTGCAGCACATCTAGCTGCAGTTACTTTTGGAACATATTCATTTAAACTGCTACTTTGTTCCAATTGCAGATCCCCTAATAATTGCTAGTAATGTTGATATCCGTTATCGTCTGTAAATCCTGATAATCTAATCTATCCTTTATAGATCCCATATCTTAATAAAATTCCCGAAGCACATCGTCTAGTTGTCCCGAAGCACATCGTCCAGATGCTAAGCATTTCGAAGATGTTTTCGGTGGTTTTGTAGTGAATAATAATTGATAATTGTGTTGTTAATTTCAGGCGATGATTTTTAATTCTTTGTAATCGCATTCGTTATTCAGAACCGAAACATTTATTCGTTTTTCAAATTATCCATAAATTATATATATTTACAGAATTTATTTCTAGACGTTTTATTATCTTTTTAAATACGAGTATACTCATTTTGTAAATTATAAAATGTAACTTAACTTTTTGTCACTTAACTTTAATAATTCTTGAATAATTATTGCACAATAACTTTCAAATAATTACGTATTGGCGCCCAATTAAGTAAAAGTGTGTCGATGGCTGGAAGTAAAGAAAATCAACAAGTATTAATATGGCGTTTAAATTCATGAAATTAGCCATCAACCATAGAGATATTTTTTTTCAATTCTTCTCTCCTACAAGTTGAAACAGAAAAAACACTATATATTTTTAAACCAATATTTTTTATGTCAAAAGTCAAGTCACCCATAGTAATATTTATCTTTTATTAGAGCTCACTGCAGTGGAATAGTTCATGTTCATATCCTGTGTTTCAAAACTGCTGAAATACGCCAGGCCGTCCTTCAGGGCGAATACAGAATGCGTCATGACCCGTTAAAAACTGCGAAGTATAATAATCACTAATGATCTAGTTTTACCCAACCGCTCAGACACAACGGGAAAAAATAATCTAGTTGTTACCGCTTGAAGTGGAAGAACAATTAGACGGCTAATGAGCGCAACCGACCTCTAAAATATATCTTTTTCTATAGGTAAAGGATTCGTCTCGAAAAATTTAAAGTGTATCGGAGTAACATCGAAACTCTTGCCAAGTACCAAAAATTTGCCGCGCATTCAACGATTGCAAGGTCGGCACGTAGAAGATCAGCCAAAACCAGCAATGCTTCGTTACACAGGACCTGTAAGCTTTAGTCAGTGTCGACAGAAGCAAGCGCTTCAACTTGAGCACAACTCGTCTAATTTTCTAGACCCCAACGCGCCAAGAAGCCCAAACTGATGACGCATAGGTCAACATACCTAGATAGATTGCCGTATATATGAGCTTGTGGGCAGAGTTATTCAGCTCCCAACTGACACCGGCAAGTCAAGCCATGGAACAGTCTGAAGACAGTAAAATACATCCTCTCACACATGTTATCCCCCACAGAGTATGTACATAATAATTCCCTCAGTAAAGCTTCCATTCTTATTCTGGCCAAGCGTATTTTATTGGCTGTATTCGAAACTGCATATAAAATTTTGTTTATTTTATTTATGCAATCCATACTGTAAGATAAATTATGCTTGATAATGTGAAACTACCATGATTGTAAGATAAATTATATTTGATAGTGTGAAACTTGAATGCTGTAGTATTGTTATCGTCACTAGATCCTGGACATTTTTGGAAAATAGTTGACGAAAGGAAATTTATTTAATTTATTTTTCACAACTTAATGAAACTACGTGGTGTAGTATTATTTCTACTTTATTTAAATTATTTATTTTCACTAATAAGCATTTGGATAATTTTTTTTAATTCTAAGATTTTGATATTAAAATATTGAAACTAATTTCCAACTAATTTCCATTTAATAATATGAATTTATGAAGAAATATCTTTAAAAATATTAATTTTTATAGAATTGAAAAGTAGGTAGTATGGCAGTATTCAAGTAGGTATTAAAAAAATCTACTCTACAGAAACATTTTTACACAAAAATTGGTTTATAAATGAATCGTTGAATTTAAATTTCAAAATATAAACTTTAATAACTTGTTTCTTCTGGTGTAGATTTAAAAAATGACAAATTATATTAGATATACGTAAATATACGTAGAAAAGAAACAACCATCTTCAATTTTTTTCCCAGATAACACACATAACACAACAGGTGTTTATTACTAACTAACTCACTTACCTGCTTATGTTATAGATCTTATCTATCACGTGTAACATCTGACATTTCGATCAGTAACAAATAATAATTAAAATCGTGTATACTCCGCCTCCGCGCAAACGAGTGTTTTGTTTTGTGTATCAAAATTTAGATTCAAAATAAAGTATTTTCACATAGTTTATTTTTATGCAAAAGTATAAAGTATATTTATCAAAAAATAAGGTATGGTAAGTTATTATAAAGTATGATTGGCGACAGGAGTAGAATGGAGTGTGGATCACTAGAGAACATGTGACTGCAAGTTGGTGCCCGGAAATAACTTGTTAAAAACGCTCTTGGAAATGGCTCGCGTATAGGTTTCATTCAGACTAACTTTAATTTTAAACCGATATTAACTTTTATAAACCGGTATTTTTCAAACCGGTTCCATGTTTTGCTTAAACACATAACGTTCTACTTGAGTGACAGTGAAAATTATTATGAGGATTATGTAGAAACGTTGCATGCTTTTATATGGAAAAGTGTCTTTTGTTACCTAACATAAATTTTATATACGTCCCTTATCGTTAGAATAGAAATTAAAGTTTAAAAATTTAGTTTAAAAATTCTGTCTTAGATAATTTTCACCTGTTTCTACAATGGTCACAATATCATACTCATTAAAAGATATCCAGGCCACCACTTATAATATATCATATATAATCAACAGTATGAGATGTATCATTGAGAGTATAAGGTATGTTTTTTACCGTATAAGATATATCATTAGTTCAAAATGAAATAATTTCGTATTTTGATATACGGTATCGAAAATATATAGACAAATTTATTTTATATTTTTTCTGAATTTCGCATGAATTTTTTGATTCTCTAGGAAAATATGTTTCGTTTGTTTTTCTTATTTCCATTAAATGTTTCTAAAATATGTATGAGAGATATCTAAAAATAAAATAAGAATTGATGGGCTCGTGGTGCAAAAGGTTTCAAACGCGAGGGCTAAATTCCTTTTGTGAATGTGGTTATGAACCTTCACCAATACAGCAACCAGTTTCTTTCTTGCTGAAGAATTGCTGAAGATCCGGGTCGTAATACGTTTCAAAGTAAGTATACTCACTGCAAAAGGGCGCCAGTTTCATATCCTCAATTGCCTCAAGTCCTTTTATACATTCTCCAGTCAACTCTTCCTCTAGCGACCTGCCGTTTTCACCCCACAGACTTTTCTTTTAGAAAAAAACCCAGCACGCAGTTCTAATTCCCAGTATGCCATCTTGTAAGTAAATAATATGCAGGTACCAAGTGAGATGCATATTTTTATTTTTTCGACAATAGTAACATACCAGTTGAATTTGTAAATCTCGCTCTTGATTAAAATTCTCCTTGTCCTATCACTTAGAACTGGGATGTTTGTAGATTTTTCAGAGGATTTCCTACTCCCAATTGCTTTCCATATCCTCAGTCATTATTTTTAGTACCCAGATACCTTATGAAAAGTGTCTTTGATCTCGGTAAGTGAATAGGGTTAAAGTAAAATCGTCTGAGTTTATCCTTTCATTTATTTCAGGCATACGCTCATATTTTTCTGTTATTAGTAATCCATAATATTTAGAAGCGTTCACTCGTTATTGAGTGGAGAACGTTGATTGCTAAAATTATGTTGCACAGTACTACCAAAAGTAATAACATTTGAGTTCCACGTTAAATCACTCTTATGGCACATTCCTTATAAAAAAAAACAAACAGTGACATTGGGAGCTATTCACTAAATTATAATCGTTAGTAAAAGTATACAGTATAAGATATATGTAATCAAGTTTATTTCCAGAGGATAATCAAAAATGATATCAAGTTTATTTTTAAATATCTTTATATATAAACTTTTACTACATTTTCAGTTGTTTTTTTTATACATTACTGTAGTGATAAAATACAGTTTGAGTTCTCGGTTATCTCACACAAATACAAGTAAATTGTAAATCAATGTCGTTAATCATATTCGATAACGAATACGTCTGCAAATATTTTTTTACTGAAAATAATGTCTTATGTCCCAGATATATAAAAATGTACAAATATATTATTTTAACAATATAGTAATATATCAATGTATTATATAGCATGAATTATATCTAAAAATATAATACTGTTTAATCGGAGTCCATACCTACAGCATCCGAAGTATTTACTTATATGATGGAAAAAGATATTACAAAACTTGTATTTATTAAATCTCCTTGAAAATGTTAAAGTCAGAGAATACGCCATCCCAACCACATTGTTTTTTAATCACCCCGGCCCCCACTATCGTTCAATGGATGGCCTGCTGTTTAAGTCTTCTTTCTAGTCTTCATGACTTTTTCGCTCATATCTTTGAAACGTTATCTATAACATTTATATCTGTTCAGCTATTGTTTTGCCTATTTCCTCTATTGGGAAAGACAGGCAAATAAAAACAAAAAAATTACAAATACATTTTAACGTTTAGGTATCACGTAAATACTATAAACGGTGAATACACAGATTATATTTTAAAATAAAAAAAATTGTGCATCTACTTGTGAACGCGCGTTAG
This sequence comes from Druceiella hillmani, assembly GCA_039881145.1. Taxonomy (NCBI): domain Eukaryota; kingdom Metazoa; phylum Arthropoda; class Insecta; order Lepidoptera; family Hepialidae; genus Druceiella; species Druceiella hillmani. Next base: position 20,612,071 of record JAYKKI010000038.1, on the reverse strand, counting down.
AAGTGATATTTCCTTTCATAATAAAAGAATAACTTTACTTATCACGCAAATAATTAATGGAAATAAAGTAATAAAAAGACTGGAGCTTGTTTATAAATACGGTTGACAAAATCAAAATTCAATCAAATAATTGGATATTAAAATTGATTTTCACACATAATTGGAAAAAATCTGATCTTTTTGCCTAGAATCACAATAAAAATTTAATAATTAAAAAAACTTTAAAGCCCTATTTCTACCATGAATATTCACATTCAATTCATATAGTGTTTTTTTTTATTGAATGGACCACTGTTAAATTTCGATTATAAAAATATTATTTGAACTTAGATTTGTATTAATATAAAACGTGTGTATTGGCCAATACCTCGATCACTATCATGAAAATAGTATCAGTAACTACACGCATGTAAATATATGTGCGGTAGGCAACTTCATACTGTCGATTTTTTAGCGTCGCGCATGCGCATCGTAAAATTTCACTCTCATCATTTTTTTTGTTACGCGTTTAAATAAGTATAACTTCAAAAAAATCTAACTCGCCTTGTTTTAGATGAAAACTATTCGAATTTTTTTGAATTTTTTTTTTAAATATGTTCTAAAATTATTACCCTTGGTACCTAAAAATGTTTTTACCAAGTTCTTTCTTTTGCGAAGTGGTTAGTTTTTAACCACGATTATCTTCAACTTCGAAATTAGTAAAGAAAATAAACTTATTTAGTCCTTTCTTTTTAATTCATATCTCATGATGTTTTACAGATATGCTGATTATGCACATTGTTAAAAACTTTAGATAATTGACAGTAGATAACGTGCATTTACTCATGTTCATATATATATATACATAAAACATGTAATAAAATGGTGAAGTATAATTTTGAGTTCAAACGAAATAAAGACGGTTAGGTTTAGAATATAGTATAATATATATTTGATGATATCCGTAGTTCGCTGTATAGTAAGTAAAACGTTTCATAAATGAAACCGGAGTTTGAAGTGTAATACTATTACTTTTTATTCTTGTTAAAAAGTAAAAATAACGACTATTTGCTCAGATACTTACAATTTCGAAATTACGACATTCATCCTTCTTAGCAATTGAAAGTAAGTTCGCTGCAATGATTTCGTTTTGAGTAACGTCCTCAGACTTCACGTCGTTGTCGAGACAACATACAAGAGATAATTCTATATTAAATGTATTAGCTAAGAATACTTTGAATTCTTTCGTGGCCAAAGGATCATTGCCTATTCCTGAAATTATATTGAAATAGTTTAATGATATTGCTATCATACATCCAATTATACTATACAATTAATACTTATTATAAAGAAATATTAAAAATGAACAAAGTGTAAATATTTATGTCCACCTAAACACTATGGTTCAGTAATACAAAACTAGTATTAATACAATGATGTGTTTTAATAGAATTATTAATCAACATTTAATTTGTCGATAATCTAAATATTTTTATAAGTATTTCTATTTTAAAGTTGTTTGTGTGTCTGGTATGACATAAATATTTCCCTTTTTAAATTAGAAAAAATCTGTCATGGTTAGTGATGGTAAAATAATATTAAAGAATACGTAAATTGTTATTGACCAAAGGTTACTCTTAGATATTTTAAATCGATAAAGGAAACCATATTATCTTATTGCATTAAGAAAATATTTAATATGATTTAAACTATGAATTTATTACATCACTAGTATGTATAAATAAAAAGCTTCTGAAGCATAGAACATATGTTTATAGTTGTTATTACAAGCCCATCCCACTTTTGAATAAAGACCTCTCCTAACTGTTTCCGTTCTTTCACATGATCAAAGTGGATTCCCGCATTCTACTAGCTATTCTCTGTAGTGTGCATTAGATTTTTCTTCTCGCTGTCTGTAGTTTTTCTCTTATTTCTTGCTTTTTTATATTTGCCCATTAGTTTAATAATTAGAATGATCCTTTCCATTTTTTATTATCATGCCCATATTTGGGATCCATAGATTAAGATTGGTACTATACTTGAAATGAACATTGCTATCTTAAAAGAAAAAAATGGAACACGTTCATGGTTCTCAGATAAATGGCGAGATCTTCCTTCGTATCAAATATAATTTTGGTTTTCGATTGGTCCCGACGTTGTTATTACTTCCATCTGGCTGAAATATTAATATCGTCCGCAATTCCAATGTATGACAATTTTTAGGGTTCCTTCCCTTAAAAGGAAAAACGGAATACTTATATGGTCACTGCTGTATCTGTCCGTATGTACGAAACAGCCCTTTTTTCTTAGAAAACGCTTGATCTAGAAACTTGAAATTTAGCATAGTAACAAAACATATTAACCAACATATATTGCAATCATTAAATCCTAAAAATATTCAACTCAACACTTTTTTCAAAATTCCATATCAAGTGCAGAGTGTCGTTTTAAAGGATTAGTATAAGGGTCTCAAAAATATTTTTTTTTTAAATTTTAGGTACTTTGTCTTCAGACCGAGAAATTTCTGTAATAATATACTTCCTCCTCACCTATTTCCGAAGCTGCTCAACATAAACTCATCACAAAAGATAGATTTTTAAAAGCACATGCAAAAGTTGTAGGAAAATTAAAGCGATGATTCTAGATCATAATTTATTAAATATTCTCCATATTTCTACGATTACCAAAATGATGGTAAGCTTTTTGTATTTTAAGAACCCTTTTTCTCAGAAACTTAAAAGTTGACATAAGATGCCATCTCATTTACCTACATATTTTACACTAAAAACTTATTTAAAATATTCACACAACAATTAAAGAAGTAATGAAATGGCTAAACAATTTGTTTCTTATTTTAAACATCACATGGAGTATCATTTGGAAATGTTTTTTATGAAAAACATAAAAATCTTTTTTTTTTGCGATTTTAAATTGTACATGAAATATATACAATTCCATCTCCTTGTTTCCTACCACGAAGAAACAGGATTGATAATCTGAGTTGAATTATAGGGATTTTCTTCGCTTTTTAATTTTTTTGAAATATGCACCATATTTTTGCGGCCTTGAAAGTTATAACATGTAATACATTGCGATACATTTACGTTGGGAAAAATAAATAGTTTTATATATAGTATTTATATAAAAATATTAAACATTTATAGCTTAAATATTTAAAAGTATCGAAATTTATATGAAACCCTCATAGTGCAAGTTTTACTCCTGCTTAGCAGGTTTTCCTATTCATATTGGTTCTATAATTTTTTCAAAGTAGAATTCTAAAGAGATCTTCTAGTAAAAAATTAATAATTTTAGTGAGGAAGGATTGCTTTGGTATACACCTTTTTGGATATCAAAATATTGTGCCATCTTTTCTATATTTTTTTCATCAATTTCTTTATAGATTTAAACATATTTTTTTCAATCTCCTATATCCGTTCCCTAATAAGTAATCCTAGTTCATAGGCTTTATTGAAAGAGAAGCTTTAGTCAAATGTATAAAGTTGATATAAATGGAAACATTAATATTCTTTGTTTTTGTTTTATTTATTAAAACGTGTGTAGGTAGTTCACAGTAGAAAAACCTTTTTTGAAACCAGTTTTTTATACTGTTTTTTTTGACTGTTGAATTAATTTTCTCCAATAAACCGTTTAAAGCTTTGAAATAACCCTAATAGGCCCATGTATGTTAGTGTCTCTTCTTATAACAGTTCATGTGTATTATGCCATACATCAGGTATAGTTTCGGTAAATAAAATATCGTTGAAGGTCGAATCCTCGAAGCTTATTTCTTAGCTAGTTTCTCTAAATCCGTTTTCAGTGTATTTGAACTTATGTTACCTGGGCTCGCTGTTTCGATGTTCTACATAGTTTTTGGATGACTATTTTTGTGAAAGGTAATATTTTGCCTCTCTTTATTGTCAAGACTATAAAGGTTTTTTAAATGTATTTTTTTGCAAGTTTGGATCTGCTTTGTAGAGATTTTTACAAAATTGACTAGCTACTTGGAAGATATTTCGTCTACGCGTTGTTTTGTCAGTATGTTTGTTCTATAGTGAGTGCATCCATTTTTTTCCCTTTTACGCATTCCTTTTCTATTTTTCTATTTAATCTACATTAAGTAAGCAATCCATAATTATTAGCTTCAAAATGAGTGATGTATTTTTGTATTGCACTTTTGTTTATATTGTTTATTAATAATATAGATAGTGATTGTTTAGACTTAGTTAATCTTGCGGAGATAGAAGTTTTTCTTATTATATTTGTTAATATTGTATTGTTTTCTAAATCAGAGTCGTCTTTCCAATTTCCTATCGCGTTTTTTAGTTAGTACCAAAGAATATATTCTTTTCTCGTTTACATAAATATTTTAAAAATATTTAAAATAATTCGCATATTTTGGGTGTTCTTTAATTTTTGTATATATTTTGGACCACTGCTTATTTTTTAGATATAAACTCGTTTCCTGTGCTTCAAGATTTTACTTTATCTAGACTCTCTTTACTTGAAAACAAATAATTGATTTTTCAATTCTGTTTGAATAATAAATTATATGTTTTCAAGTAATTCTTCACTTATTTGTGCAGATCTTCATTATATTAATTTCTGTATTTGTAGTTTCTCAAATTACTCGTCTAACGTGGTAGTTTTTGTATATTGTTATTAATAGTAACGTTTCGTGAATACGCTAGGTGATAATAATTTAAATTTATATAGAAATTATTAATATTTAATGAATTTCTAGTTGCTGTTTCTAGTACTGTAGTGTTGGTATATTTTTATAGATGGGGCTGTTAGTTAAATGATATGTAAGTGACTAGGCCATATTGCTATGAACTTTTCTAAGCAAATTTTATCACGAAATTTTTTCACGGTCTTAATTATATTAAAGTGTCTCAAGTAGCTTATTCAAAAAGACTAATCAGTAATTTTTCTATTGAATTTCCGATAAGCGGAAATCTTTTACGCTTGTGCGATCACGGTAGATAAAACTGCAAGCACGATATGTGATTAAATGGCATTGATACTTATTTTCCCAGGTTATGTCAAACTAAAAAACTTTAAAGCGTTAGTAATATTTAAGTATAATACTTGTATATATTTCGTCGACAAATATATGCATTGTTGTTACCCGAATTTTATCTCTTGGCGTTTTCAACCGATAAAATAAGCTACATGAATATATTTGTACTAATATTACATTTAATATTTTTCGCTAATTAATTGAATAAAATATTAAACTTAGACTTTAATTTAATAATTGTAAAATCTACAAATTAATTTTCATTATTGTATGTATTGATAATATTATTAGAAGTGGCACACAATCGAAGCTTTTGAAAGGTAAAAAAATTGCTGGTACTGCAAATATATAATAAGGGGCATTTAAAAAAAGCAGTAGCGTTGTAATTTTATTTGATCTAAAGAAATAATTTCATTTGATAATGATATTGATTAACAACACAGATTTTATATGGTTCCTTCTTAAATAATTAATTTCTTCTAATTAATTATTAACTTCTAACGATGGTAATAACATTTATTTCTTTCCGTTTCAATGTTTTCAGCAAATACAAACAGTGATTTTTTTTTAATTCCGCATATTTCGACCTCAAGGGACTTTAATGAGAATAATCAATTGCAAACCATAACACGAAAATATCAGATATTTCATAAGAAAGTATAATTACGTGACGTCGCCTACGTTCTATATTGTGTTATAAACTCACCAAGTGTTGACATGAAAGTCTCATCATGAAGGTAATTGATACACATAAATTCAATTAATTCGTCCATTTTATCCTCAGGCATAGTTTGAATTCTAAATTTAATCACATCGCCATTTTTAATTTTCCTTTCAAATTGACGCCAAACTTTATTTTTTTTATTACCTTGTGTCATCTCTATTCGTAACTGTTTGCTATACTTGCAACGACAAACTGCCGACTCAATTGATACGAGGCTGATGGAGATGTCATTTTGACGATAGAGAATAAAAAGTTTCTATTTACAATTTTTTGCAAATATATTTTTTTACACGAAACGGTTTCGCAAATATATTTGTTCACACGAAACGTATCTATGATATTTAAAAATAACTAGTAACACTTGTTATCAAAGTTAAAAGGTAACGGTATTTAACAGGTACTATCTGGCACACGAAGTTTAAAATTTGATTGTAAAATGGTCTCATTTTACTAAAAGCATAAATAGTAAAGCAGAAATATTGACATTTCAAAATGTATTTATCTTTCTAATTAGAAATATTTCAATTTATACTACGAACAATATTTTAGACGTTACGCGGTAAAGTATCAAATCCACAAATCAATAATAATACTTTTGTTATACTTTTTTTGCTCACGGAAATGGTTGAAAATTTATTTGAAATAGTAACCATGAAGTGTGACCCTGAAAAGGCAAATTTGAGGGCAAGTTATTGAGATGAGATCAGATAGGGAAAGAGCATTATTAACATGCCATGCAGAAAATGATGGGTGAATGGTAACATTGTCAGCATTGACGATGTTACCATTGTCCCATCCATCATCCCATTTCCTATGTTAGAAAAATGTTTCCTATGTTAGTAAAATTTTGTCATAATTTTGAAACATAATTTAGCCCAAAGATATATGGCAACAACACCATCACATCTGCAAATACAATATTTATGTATTAAGACATATTGAAGTGAAGGCTCGAGTCAAGTCTCGCTGACAAGTGTGAAGACTCCAACTTTTGAAATAATAAACGAAAGAGCAATGGGACGGATTGATAGAAGTGTAGATCCGAATATGTGGAAGATAAACAGATTGAAGTAAATTATGTTGAAATGGATTATGACAAGTGTCGAAAAATGTTCCATCAGAAGATGAGTAGAGCAAACCATTAAGATGGAAAGGAATAGAGGAAATATGTGGATGACATGTTGATATATTATAAAATTATATAAATTGAATATAAAAAATTTACTAAAATTTCAAATAAAAAAGAAGCGAGAAATATGTGTACAAAACTACACAGCTACAATCAAATGCAATATAAAATGTTAAACTTTCCTTAGTTATATGTTAAATACATTCAATATAACGAATAAACAGAAAAATATGGCATCGATAATATACGGACTTTTGATATATACGTGTAGACTTATAAATCACAAAAAAATAACGTAATATGTACTCGGAGAGCAATTAATTTTAATTACTTACTTTAAATAAATTACCCAGTTGACGCACGGGGATATGTGCGAGATAAATTTTAAATACATAAAATGTCGTAGCGAAGTAGAGATATTAAATCGAGTTAAGTTATAATGTATTGCATAGATGGTTAAAATTGATTTAACTAGGGTAAACCAAAAGTAAGTAAAACGTACATAACATAACAAATAAGAGAAAAGTTATAAAATATTTCTAAAAGTATACGTTATTGCTAACATCAGGGAACTGTCAATGCCCAGTACCTCTTAGTGATGAATATAGTCTAAATCAACTACTAAAATAAATAAACAATAAAAACATAACGTCAAACTTAAATCTTATGGACCGTTCTACAAAGTATTATAATATATAGCGTTGTGCTTTATGATGATGATGACGATAGATGAGAATGACCAGATTCTGTACCTTTTACTTCAAAACAGAAGTGGCATACAAATAAATTTAATTTTAATTTATCGGGTGTATGTTCCTTGTGTCTTTTTGAAATATAAGTAATGTGAAAGATTTTTGTACTAGCACTGGGGGTCAATTCGTTTTTGGTCACAAAAACCGTCGGGATTGATTACAGTTTTATTAAAAATAGTTATTTTTATAGATGTTAGTATATCTGACTTTTTTACTTTTCACCATTTTTTACTGGATTTTCTACTTTTAACTTTTTTGGCGTCGGTTCACATTGTTGCTTAAAATCAATTGTTTATTGTTCACTATTTTCCTTATTTTCGTTTATTTCCTTAGAAAAATAATCATTTGTTATTCATTATTTTCTTTAGATTCATCTATTTCTATTTCCTTTAATATCAGTATTGTGATTCATCGAAGGATTCTTCTTTATCTAATTCATTTCTTTGTGAGCATGTTATTAATTTTTTTTAGACCAGCTCTTGGTTTTATCAGTCTTTTGTTCTATAATCAACTTCCTCTCTTCAATTTATTTTTAACAAATTTTCCTTTTTAATCTATTTAGTATGTAATGTAATTTGAAATTCTGAAAATTTACAGCAAAAGGCTGTCTTTCGGTTTATCTTCTTTCCTTTCAAATTGGCGTTTTAGGATAAGCTAAATATTCTAGGAAATAATTTTTTTTTTAAAACGTTTGAACCTAGCAGCTTAATTGTAGCATGAGAATTGAAGATGAAGTACTAGCGAGTGACTCCATAGGTGTTTTAATTGACGTTTTGAATGCTTTTAAAGATGTTGAACGGAACAGTCGTATAGAACTCTTAGGTACGCATGAAGTAAGATCATGTGATGAAATGCGATCTATTGCTTGATGTAGTTCTTGTATTTGTAAAGAATGGGAGCCACTAGCTCTTTTAATTGATTCACGGTCTTCTCTATATAGTATAACTATAAGATATGCTACAGCTACATACATAGAATCATTCAAAACAAATAATCTAATAATTTTCTTGAAATTAGAGTATGTTAACGTCGCTGAACTAGGAACATCTTTTTCTTTCTTGGTAGTGAAATAATCAATCGCGGCCGGGTCGAACGAATAAAAGCCGTAGGTTTTAAAACCGTTTACTAATATTTCAGGTCCTAGACTCATCATAACAATTTCATTATTTGCAGGAGCAAAGTTCAGTTTTGTAACGCATTCATTGTTGTACTTTATTCATCCTACTCTTAGACGACGGAATGCAGCTACATCGTCGGGCTGAAGAATCCTTGTTTCATTAGGATAAAATGAAATTAATTTAATCTAGAGATGAGTGTGGAGCTAACTGAAATGGAAATTCAAATGGGTTTTGTGACCTTCTTTATATAGAAGCACTGGCAGTTCGATGTTTTTGCTTAAAAGATAGGAATGAAACACATTTGCAATGCATTCATAGAATATTTCTGTAATCATTCATCCTTCAGGTATAGAATCAGCAATATTTAATACGGATACATAATGAAAGGACAGCATATATCTCTTGCAGCCGAGAAAGTAAACAAAACTCTGATAGACCATTTAGCTTGAGATTTTTGTACATTGTACACAATTTTCGCATATTTTTCGGCTAACACTTGGTTCGTTTTTACCTATATTTGTAAACTTGTTTTATCAGCATTAAATACACGACGTGGGTGATTTAATATATTAGTCAAATCATAATTTTTAATTTAAGTTAACCACCTTCTTAGATCTGTCTGCGAAACGCAGGAGTTTACCTCCTGTAACTCCTTCTGATGTTCTTATCCTCAATATTTGATGTCTGTTTAAGATCGCCTTTTACCAACCATCACCTGTTCATGATTGACATGCACAAGTGATATGCATTGTAAGACCCTTAGGGTGATACTTGTGAAGTTTGCTTGCCGAAACAAATATCATAAAGCAGTTAATCCTATAAGATATTGTTAAAAAGAACCTGTAAATTCCAAAATTATGTTTAGAAATGGTTTAGGGTGAGAACTTTTTTCGAAAAATTTTTATGCGCTGTCTAAAATGTTTTCTTTGACATAGTTTTTAGCAGTTTGTGTTGTGAATAAACTAATATTCGTTTCCTAAATCCCTTGAATAATATTCTCTAAATTTATTTACAATATTCGACTTCTTATACTTTTGATACATTGAAAAGATAACACTAAGAATTAACATACAAGTACAAGAATTTGACCAAAGTGCAAAACATTACAGGTACACTTTAACTAATATTAACAATATTTATTGGCCCGGCAATAACTATAGACATTAAGATATGAAAATTGCTAAAATCGTCGCACGCAATAACCAAAAATATTCAAATTTAGATTCAGTGATTGCCCACAGCTGAAATGACTGTTACGTATTTAAAAATTAACACAGTTTTTGATAAAAACAAAAAGATAGAGACTATCACTTGTATCATGGACATGCAACAATAGCAATACACTATTGTGACTTTATTAAACAATAATACTTAAGTAAGTTCTTAATAAAATTGTTACATTTTTGTTGCATATGTCTACTCGTCTTGACCATTTCCGCCATTATCGTTTTTTTTGGAAGTATTGCAAATTCATAATTTTTAATCTATCATAAATTGACAACAGCACTATCTGGAGAATTCTGTTCGAAATAGAAACAGAAAAAACAACACAAAATAATGTTGTGTTAAAGTGGGTAGTCACTGCTAGTAGGCAGTCGCTCTCTGGTTTCACCTACCTTTATTTTACTTTTGAATGCGTGATCGTATATGAAGATTATTGCTGTTAATAAGTTGGAAAGTAAACTATCTATTTTTCTTTCTCTAGTTGCAGAAGACATGTAGTAATTTTCTTAAATACATCTGGAAACATAACAACAAAATTCCCGTCGCGCTACAAAAAATTAGTGAATTTGAAAATGGTTGGTTTATGCTAGAGTAAACAACCCCTATTTTGGATGTATGAGCGAATCTATTATTCCGAAATGTACGCGTTCTTTTTAACAATTTCTTAAGGAACTAACAGTTTTATGATGGTTGTCTTGACAAGCAAACTTCACAAGGATCGTACTAGGAGTCTTATACTGCATATCAATCGTGCTAAGTTAGTTTAGTTTATGACCGATTTCGAGTTTTATGACAATAGCATTAAGGACAGTTGTTGTAAGCGACTTTATGTTTTTTTTCCTGCACATCGTGTATAAAATTACATCACGACGTTCTTTCGATTCCAGCTCTTGCACTCGGTATTACAAACCCTTTTATTTTGGAGTCAATGATCCCAATATTTCTTAGATATTACCAGGAAAGCTAACGAATTCAGCGTTTAGCGTCTCGATGGTCGGTTTCAAGATATACGTGTATGTACGTAAGTCATCCATTTTTTTTTTAATTATCTACACCAGTGGTGTACATTCCCCTAAAACACTTTAATTCGACTTCAATCTTAATGCCATGAAAAGAAATCTATATATGTCATGTAACAATTGTGTGAATGAAAATATTCAGCTTTGTTGTGAGATTTAATATCTGAAATTAAACTTTCCAAATTTTCTCATTTATAAAAGGAAAAACTTTTAGTTATTAAATTTAAACAAAACTTAGAAGATAAACAGTTTTGGTAATGTATTTATATTTAACGGAAAACAGTTGATAAAATTCGACTCCACTATTTAACAATTTACCCGCGGATAGAAAAATTACAATCAAAAATCAATTTACACTGCAAACATTCGCTAAAGTGGCAGGGTCACATGTAAACAATATACCAAGTTTAAGCGGAAATCGGAGGTTTTCTAATATTTGAATTAATAAATATCAATTCAATACCTAGAGTAGGATCTTATTTTGAAAACCATCGTTTTTTGTACTGTACAAACCATCGTTGTTTGTATTTTTAATTGGGTAAAGTTTAGAAAAAAGTTTTTAAAAGTTATCTGTAAAACATATGAAATTTTTCATTTATATATATATATATATATATATATATATATATATATATATACATATATATATATATATATATATATACACACACATATATATATATATATATATATATATATACGTAATTTATCTGCTTATTTATTTGTATCCAGTACTACATATTATTTTATATAGACTGAACATTCTTTAAAACAAGGGATGGAGAAGAGCTACACGGATTGGCCAGTGCATTCAAAATAATGCCTGAGAAAGTTTTTGAATAATATTTAAATATCATCATATCAAATCGAGTGAAAGTTGTTGGACAATATTCTATTGCGTTTCATGGAGTGATTCATCTTGAAACGATATCATCGAAGAAAAACCACTCATTATAGATCGACAGTTATGATGCCGTTACACATAAAACCGTTAAATAGCGATGTATAATAATCTAGTCAATACTTATCGATATTGATGTATAAAAAATATGGTCTAAAAGGGTTTAAATAACTTTTAAAAATTCAGAAAAATTAACGTATATCCAAATAAGATAGAGTGGTTAATTAATTAAAAGTTGTTGTACAGAACAACATTGTAGACACTCTTAATTTCTTCGCTATTAACAACCCGTTCCAGTTTGGTATGGGTTAGTGCTTAGTGCAAAATATCACAATGATTAAAATATTTGTTTATACGCTGCATTAAATATATTTCTCTAAGAAAGATTATACGACGTATAAACGTTACACGGGATAATTATTAATGGCCAGAGCAAGAATTTCTTTGAATTTATTGCGAAAGATGATCAAGTCTAAAAAGATAATTTGGAACTTCATTTAATGAAATGTCGTCAAAAATTGTTCTTAAAAGTCAAATCCTTGCAATTAAAAGCAAACAAAAATTAACAAAAAATATTCATCGTATTCCATGGGTGCTAACATTTTAAAGCAAGAAATTAAACATGACCAGAATAATAGTTTGTTATATCAGAGCCCACATATTTCAAAAGTTTATAGCCATATCCTATAAAATGAAAAAAAATTAACTATTACTTCATTAACTAAAGTACTCATTAAATGAAAATATTTTATTGTAACAATCAAACCCAAATAAAAAACTAAGCCTTTTGAAGGTAATAATATGAATATTGGGTACGTATATTTAATTTAAATTAAAAATTTTCGCCCTTTATCAGGCAAGCCTTGTGATGAATTCATGCAATCTCTATTGTTTGCGAGTTAAATATGACATCGCACAAATATATGTCTGAAATAAAAAGAGTCACGAGGAAATATGCTATTTCTCGTAATTAGTGTCTTTTGTAATTTTTAATAATTTGTAATTTCATATTTCTGTTTACATGTTCATATAATGTCTTTTTTGAGTTTAAAAATATTAACCCAGCGATTACCCCACTTTCTACTTTATGTTGTTGGTAATTAAAACGATCAACTCTGTTAATTAATAGCTACTGCCGTCTCGCTAAACCATAAGTAGAAGATAATATCATTGTACACAGCCAATCTGGTAAGCTGATTTTGTGAATAGGTGAAATCCAAATTAAAACTGGAATAATACTCATATTTGTTATTGTTTTGTCGACGTAATTATAATAATACGAAATAAATGAAACGGGCTGGAAAAAGTATGAAGCATTTATTTTCAATTAAGTTATAGTGATTAAGATAATGCGCATGCGTTATAAATTTGTTGAACAACCCAGCACTGTCGCTGTGTGTGTATTAGTGATTTTACGATCGTGATTAGTGAGAGCAAATATCCGTTCTCATGCAGCGGGGTTTAATAAAAGATAGAAAGGAATAGTAGAAAGAATAGAATAAAAAGAAATAGTAAAATGCTAGTTGAGAAAAAATTCTTTTATATACAAAAAATAAAATTCTCTCTTGATGTAAGAAACAGTGGTATAATCAATATCATTCATGTAATAATTACCTTTATAGTAAAAATGACCCGCTAAGCGTGGTAATTTCAATTTAATCTCAGAATCTGCGATTTCGTCTTTTTTAACAGATTTAAAAAAGGACGAGGTTCTCAATTCTTTGGAATATTTTTTTAGGTATGTTCAGCGATAATTCTTTACCGAGTGGGCCGATTTTGATGGTTATTTTTTTATTTTAAAGAGAGTTAGTTGTTATTTTGCAAAATATCTTCATCACTTTCCATAATATTCTGAATATGAACAATGGAACTCCTTAACCGATATATTATCAACCATGATTAAATATATTCATTACTAGTAGTTGTTGCTTTGCAAAATAACTGTATCGTCGACCAGGTCAGGGTCCGATAATGAGTACTGGATATGAACAATAGAACTCCTTATCGGATGGTATTAAATCAAACGTAATTCAAGATATGTACTACAGCTAGTTCTTACTTTGCAAAATAACTGCACCATCGACCAGGTCACCGTGTGATGATGAGTTCTGAGGATGAGTAATGTAACTCCTTAACTCATGGCAGTAAATCGACCGTGATTAAATATATATGCTACAAGTTAGTTGTTGCCTTAATTATTACTTTGCAAAATCTGATATTGGATTTCGGATATGGAGAACGGAATTCCTCAAGTGGTAGTTATTAATTTCCAAAATCTACCAGATTTTTTTTCGTACTTGAGATATGGGAATCGAACTCTCCAACGGCTAATAGCTAACCATTGGCGGCTGCTACTATCGCTTCATTTCTATGCGTTGTTGATAATAATTTGTAACAAAGGTGGAATTAACTATTTACTAGCTTTTACCCGAGACTTTAAATAATTATTCAATATTCTAAGAAAAAAAATTATTGTGAAAATTATTATTAATATTTTAATAACTAAAAATTCTAAAATAAGAAATCTGTTAAAAAACCGACTTCATAAAAGGACTTCACAAAACTTCTACCTTTTATGTATACTAAAAAGTAAAAAATCATTAACTCAAAATAGGTACCTGTTTATTTGTAATAAATAACAAAGTTTTGAAGTTGGTGCCAGCACTGGCGATTATCTTATGCGAATGTAAATTTTTGTATTATAAATACAGGGAGTATTAGTAATTTTTTAGTATCTTTTTTAATTAAATGCAACTATTCTTAAGCAAGCCAACAAAACGTTTTGTACTTATGCCCAGCATCTTAACATACATTAGATATATAAATTAAGTTTATATTATAAATTAAATTGAATTATAAATTTGTTTAATTTAGTCGATAGTACTGGCATCGACTTCAAAAATAAGTAAGTTTAACTAAGTTACGTTTATTGGAAATAAATAGGCACCAATTTTGAGTTAATTATTTTTTACTTTTTAGTGCCTACCTTTTAGGAAGTCAATTTTTTTAACGGTATTTTATGAGTCATAAAAATGTTTATTTTCTATTTTGAATTTATGTCAGTTATATAGTACTTTACATACTCTATTATAAAAGTAAATCACGGTCAAAATTGTTTAATGGAATGTCAGGGGTTTTGAAGCCAAATATCAAAAATCGAATATTTACACTTCCATTTTAATCTTCTGCCTATCTATCCATTTGTTTGTCTTGTTTATATATACAGTTATATATATATATATATACATATATATATATGTATATATATATATATATGTATATATATATATATATATGTATATATATATATATATATGTATATATATATACATATATATATATATATATATGCATATATATTTATATATATATATACATATATATATATATATATATATATATATATATATATATATCTGTCTGTCTATTGTTTAGTATCATATTTCTTCTAGTTTAAGTGTATTACGTCTAAAGAAAAGTAAAAATTCTTTTGCTTTTTTGTATGTGTTTATGTTACTGATCTACTTATTTATGCAAAATACTCTAGTATCATGGCTTGCACTCTCGTAAGTAGCCGGTATTTTTTAGCTCTTGCGAACTTGAATATATGCATATTATGTTTAGTTATATAAATAACTTAGATATGTATAATATCAGAATTACCTGAGCTCTTCGTGATACCCTGAAATAAAATTTTTAGGAAACACTTCATGATTGGATAAAGTACGTAAATATTTCAACAGTTCATGATTGGATAAGTACGTAAAGAAAAAAAATTGTCTTTTTATGAAACATGAATAGCAGAAATGAATGTGATCAGTGAGTTTTTTTGTGTTGAATTTTTACTGTAAATTCTGAAAAACTTGGTACAAAAACAAAATTGGGTACATTATTTAGGTACATTCTAATAAAATCATTGCAATTTCTGCGTAATAATTTATTGAGAAAAAAATAATTACATAAATAGTTTTTAATTTAAGAGGAAAATGTTTACTTTGTGCGAAAGAATTAAAAATGAAACATAAACTATCTTACCGTTTTTATAAGAGAATACAAATTCGGAAATGTTGGACAGTTGCAATTAAATATTACTTGGAGATTTATTCCTGCGAAAAGAAAGAAGCGTGAACCTAAAATAGTGATCGGGACTATAGGGACTTAGAGTGCGTCTCTCCTTCACTTCAGGGACTAAGTTTTAGCAAAATAGGGTGACGCTCGCTGTTACAAGAGTTACTATGAATCTACTGCGCTATTATTTCCCTTATAATTGAATAAGTCTATATGAGGACATTTTGTGGTCACCGATATCGTTAGGTCTCATTCGGATTATTTCCTTTTCTACAACCGGGTTTTTGAGCATAGTTTTTGTTTCACTTAATAAATATAAAAATCTTATCATTTATTATTCAAATTGTAATGTGTTATCGAACAAAGCATTAAATAAGAATATTTTATACTCTGCATAGCTAAGGGTGTGCTTTGGTTAAAGCGGAAGGCAAATTGTCGATTTGGGAGAACTCTTATCGCAAACCCGTGTGACGGATATGACAGCGGAGCGACAAGGACGTCAATTTTACTTATCAACGGATAAAGAGCAGCACATCTCGTCATTTTATTATAAGCTATAATTGAGATATATTTGTTAACACAACATTGTTATTAAATATTCAATTTATAAAACAATATCTTACTTTGTCCCTTCTTCCTTTCTATTTCTTCAAGATCTGTAGTTATTTTCTCTGTATATCGATTTGTTTGTCGGTCTACTTTGATATTTATTAAACCAGTTAAAAATGAATGTTCCAAATTTCACGATTATTACTACAGGTCGCTCACTGAAATTACTCATTTTACCTAATATTCAGCATTCGGTCACTATATGCTCACTGGAATAGTCACTATATGTCACATCGTACGGAATATGCAGTTTGAATTAAACATATAATAATATTTTTCTATAATAACTTTTCGCCGTATTATTTCTCTTTACACATTGAAACGTGTAAGTGCTCACATTTATATCGTGACTTTTACTCTTTTAATACTCAGTATACGAAGATGGCGAAACTGGAAATATTTTGTTAACGAGTTAAATTGCCCTGAACTTGACAATGCATATATTTTATTAAATAGAACAATTATAATATTATTTCTCTATTATAAATTCTTTTCAGGTACTGAAGGTTGTTGGAATCGCATAGATATATATTTAAATAAATATATGTATACACATATATATATATATATATATATATATATATATATATATATATATATATATATATATGATCTTTACGTATACCAAGTATATACATATGATCACATTCATTTTTGCTATTCATGTTTTGTATATATATATATATATATATATATATATACTACTTGTGTGATGCTGAATTTGAAATTTATCATATTCTTGAGGTCCAAGTTGGTGGCATTTATTCTTTCGATGTAAATTGTCACTATATTCGATTCTGACAAATTTTACGTTGCTGAATTAAAATTTTACAATATTTTTGAGGTCCAAAATGGCGGCATTTATCCATCTGATATAAATTGTCGTTATATTAGATTTTGACTAAATTTATGGTGGGTATTAAATCCGAATTTCACAATGTTACAACGATACTCGATTTCGACAAAATTCAGGGGCGAAATTGAAATTTCATAATTTGTTTTACATCCTAGATGGTGATATTGAATTCGTATCCTAAAATTACTTGAAAATGAATGTAGTGGCTATTTGTTGCAAAAAGTAGATTCCAAGAATACTGTAAATTAAATTTTTGGCGTCACAAAATTAGTCAAAAACGAATATATTGGCGATTCCTTCTATTTAACGAATGCAACCATAATAGACAGAATGTAGCTAATTCAGCTTACTAAAATTAATCGCAAAAAAAAACAATGGCAATTTATTGCAAAGGAGTTAGTCTCCATCTTAAATCTAACAGTATATTTTAAAATTCGAATTCTGAACCCTAAAATTAGTTGAAAACGAATATAGTTGTGATTTACTATCAACACTAGTTGCCACCACATAGCTTCTCAAAACATTGTTAAATTCGATTCGAGTAACTTTAAAGAAGTCAAACAATTAAAACAGTGGCAATTTCTGAAGAATCGTGGACACCACCATCTTGAATTTTGAAAATAGAAATCAAGACCCCAAATTATTCGGAAACGAATCTTCGTCTTTAGTCAAGGTCGTTCTCGTCATTACTAAATTGACATTACAAAAGGTCGTACGAAAACGAATACCAAATTTAATAAATTACTAAGTAATTTATTTTAGCAGGCTACTTTAGCCACTTGTGCAATTATTCTTAAGTAAGCCAACAAAACGTTTTGTACTTATGCACAGCATCTAGTTCATGAAATATTTAAAATTAAAATTTTTATTATTATTATAATTACATAATTTTATGAAACGCCTTGTCAAAAGTGGTTACGAATTATCATTTAAATGTAGGGGTAATTTACATTTTTGCTTTACTGGCATATAAATGCCGGAAGAATGTAATTACGTGACGCGCGTTCTTAGTTAACTTCGCTTCAGTAAAATATTCCAATTGTAATGAGTAGCTAAAGAAGGAAATGAGCTAAGAATGACGTTGCTCGTAATTCAATACACTTGCTCTTTTCATTCTTTACATGCTCTGTTGCTCGCTGTACGTTTAGTCGTTGTTTACGTTTATATGTATTTCACTTCGTGATATCCATGTTTGTACCCAAAAATTAGTTTATGCATGTGTAGATAATAGTTGAAAGTATAACAATTTTCTTTTAGCCTTAAATTAAACACGAATTTTTCATTTATACTTGCAATATCAATCTAAAATATTATCCAATGTTAATAACCTGCCGAATGCACGCCAGTTAGCAGAATAATCACATATAGAAATAATTTATTGTTATAAAAGTGTCAGATTATAGTATTCCATAATAATTAGCAACTAAAATTTGTATATGATTTTTTTGTAACAAATAAAAAATAATTGAAATATATTTAGATTTGAAAAATGTAATTATGTACTCATCTAAATTATATTTTCCAAGTATCGTACTCTAATTTAACACAATTTTATTAAGTTGGGTTGCTCTCAGATGTGTGGTTGGATTATAATGAATGTCTTAACAATACGACGCATCATTACTTATGGAATGCTAAATGCTTCACCCAATCCCTTAAAAATATCTGGGAATATTAGGTCTGACAAGGGCGGAAGTCACTGTGTAGGACTAAATCTTTATTGCTCCCCTAACAATTCTTCGAGACATCTCCTCATTTGACGTCTACTGTACGTTATCATATTCAAACACACATTTTGCATTTTGGCTAGCGTAATATTAATAAATCAGCTTTGTGAACGATTAAGTAACTCTAGACATCAAGTAATGTCCATTGTGTATAATTTCCTGTATGTACATAATCTCCAGGCTTCAACGACTGGATTTTAGGATAGTGTGCGGATATTGTTTGTCTTTTTTTAACTTTTGCCACTTAACATTGCAATTAGGTTTAATAATATATCACAGTGTCTAGTGGCCAAATCGGGCTCCCGTGTTAAATTATGCAAGAGATTTTTTCCGTATTTGTTGATATCGTGGAATCAGAACCACTTGATTTCACCTCTATTCTATCTATATTGCGGGAATGATCTATATTGTGATTACACTCAAAGCAACGAGAGTACATATCGCGTAAAAGAAAGAAAAGGGAAGAAAATTTGCCACAACTGAAGAATACACAGCGGCTAAAAAAATTTTAATATTTCTAAAGTAAAAATTATATTATTTCTAAAGAAAATACCGTGTCATCGGAATAGGAGGTGTATAGTGGAACAAGGAGATGTGTTCTATTGTAGACAATGGAAGTAACACGGAAGAAACAGATATGACTCATTTCTTATAGCATTTCATTTATTAACATTCAAAATCCAATACTTCGTGACTTTGTATACTCTTTATTATAGACGTTGTCACGCTCATTACCCGCGGCTCTGTTGCGAATTTATGTAAATGAGATAATTGCTTAGGAATAAGTAATTTTTTGAAAACTTTTGAATTTATGAAATTTTAATGTTAGGTCTGTTTATTAGATGATACTGTAGAAAACTAATAATGTCTACGGTATGGTTTTTAGGCCTTTTCTGTTAAGCAACAGACGCTTTTTTAAAATTGAAATTGCAGAGTAAGACAGACGACACTATTTCTATCTCAAAAATATTTTGAAATTCGATTTCATATTTCTAAAATTTGCAACTAATGAGTGGTGACTTATTAAATATGCCATCATATTAAATCTTCCGACATTTTGAATTTTGAACGAGTATCCAGTTATTTTCAAAATTGTGTGCCTATGTCAGGCGCAGCTTCGAATGTTTAGAGCAGAGGATTTGTTGAAATCGTACCAGACATTTCTTTTTTCATGTTGCATTAAAAACTGGCATCATGTATTTAAGAATATTAACGGTAAGCAATGTCTAATGAAAACTGACACTTAATGTCTTAACATGTTACGTTTATATGCCTGCGTTAGCCACATTGGTAGTTAGCTTGTACTTAGAAGTAAGACATAACATTATTTTATTTTATTTCGTTCTACAACAGTTATGATTTAAAAATTTTAATAGCTCGTTGTAGATTAGATTCACAATCATCAAATATTGACAGCTTTAATTCTATGCCCTATATGACCGATTTTTACTAATTACTATACTTGACTTATATTTGACCGATTTTTTTATTAAAGTCAATTAAATTTGAATACATATGTTATTTTTATAACAGCAATTATTTCACCATTTCAAGATTCATCTTACAGAATTTTCACCACCCTTGGTACAGCACATTTTTATTTTATAGAAGGGTCACGCAAAAACGCAATAATTTCTATATTAGAGTGAGCGTTAATATAAGTAGGACGTTGCAGTAAATCCGCTAGCGGTACAGTGAGATTTAGTTGGTGTTGTATAATTTGAAGTTACGCGTTGTTGATAGGAGTGCTTGTCTCGTTTAAACTCTCGTTGTGAGAGAATTTGCTTACTAAAGAAAGTTTTAAAATTATTCCAAACCAGACGCCGAATGCTTCCTCCTGTCTCGTTCTCCTATTCTTCGGTTGTTGCTGAGTCAAGTTTGCACCGAACAAGATGGATGAAAAATCATCTCACTGGCCAGCGGGGTACCATAATATTTTGAGAAAGAAAAGAACTTCTTTAAAGTGGCACAAGGATAGACGAGTTACAATACACTACAATAACGGTCAAATGGATTTCAAGTATTAGGGTTTTTCAACTGGTAATAAGTGGAGATCCCGGAAATCAAAAGATCCCGGAAATTAATGCGATTTTTTGTGCCACTGAAAGTTTGTGGGTTAATGGTAAGTTTATAGGTCACGTGTAATTGTGAGATGAGGGTAGCGAATTTATCGAAGAATAGCTGAGAAATGTCTGACATGTCGTCTGATACTTTTGCGGAGGAAAAGTCTACCATTTCTTCTTGAAAAACCAGACACGCCTCAAGGTGCGTTTTGTGAACAGTCTGTTAAAATAAGATGAGAAATAAATTTTTAATTTAAGCTTGCCTTATATATATGTTTGATACCTGAATAGG
Organism: Druceiella hillmani; assembly: GCA_039881145.1. Lineage (NCBI taxonomy): Eukaryota > Metazoa > Arthropoda > Insecta > Lepidoptera > Hepialidae > Druceiella > Druceiella hillmani. Next base: position 20,590,587 of record JAYKKI010000038.1, on the reverse strand, counting down.
TCTCAGTGTCAATACGCCCCCAATTAGCATGGAGAACCGTGAGTCTTCCCTGAACACGCATTCGAGAAATTTTAGCTACCTTTTAGAGGTTAGAAGTTATACAAATTACCTCCCGAAGAAATCCCTATCCATACCAAGGATGTGTCCGTCGATTTGTTTATGCTAATGGTATACGTTGATAGTTTCACCTATCTAACTTTCAACATATTCACCAATATCTCTATTCCTACATGCTATTATATGACTTTATGGATAACTTGAAAAATTTAAATTAAGTATCGTTATCGGTATTTTTAGTACATAATTTTTTTGGAAAAAATAGCATGTGTAAATATTAACAATAAAGTATACCATAAAACATTTACATATTTAAGTATGACGATTTCAGATGACATGTTTGTGATTAATTTCTACAAATTATTTAGTAATGAATGGTTAAGTTTGAGCAGTTACTATTTTTATGTCAATTATTAGGACCTCTAGGTAAAACTATTTATTGGTGAAATTAAAAAATCGGATACATTATACAATTTTCGGGTCTAACTGTTGGGGTAAATGGCAGCAAGGACGTTGTATATCTGTGGCTTGTCTCATTTTTTTATATTAGTTCATAAAATTCAAATTTGAAAAATATCTCCAATAAACCTCACGAATACTTTTCATTAAAGTAAGCAATTTTGATGTGAGAGTGTCACGTTCTACAGTCTCCTGTGTAACTTGCACGAATGAGTATAAATGTAACGAGGCAAGTGTTTGATAACAGGTAATTTTAAAATCGGGTCATATATTTTTGCAGCTCATAAACCACGTAAGCACAAGTACTTCTTTAAATCTTCCAAGATATAAATTTATGTAAAATATAGTTTGTTCGTAATATAAATAAGTATAGAGCATGCATAAATATTAAAAATAATGAATATCATAAAACATTTACTTATTTTATATGATTTTAGTCACACAATAACAATAACCTAATTCTTAAATTGTGTTAAACACAAATTTATTGCACTTCACTTGTTTTTATTCGCAAAGTGACTTCACTTACCTCATTCATATAGTTATTACAAAAAATTGTCAATAAAAAAAATAATGTCGTGGTGATTTTTTTTTGTACACGCACTTTTATAAATTAATAACAACTAGCTGACCCGTGTGAAGTCTTCGCACTATATCGCCATCCAGCGTGTTCCAAGTATACAATTTGGCTAAGATATTTGATGTGTCGCCCACAGATGGTGCTCATGCCAATTGTTATAAAAAATAATTTTTTTATTAACAAAAATATTTTTTTCGAATTTTTTTATATTTTTCGCCCAAAGTAGAAAACATAAGCTTTAAGTGGGTATTTTTTTTATTTTTGTTCTTGCAGTAGTTAATGAGATCGAGCCGCTCGACCAAAAAACACCTTTTAGAAATAATATATTTAGATAGATAGATAGTTTTCTTACTTCATTTCATAAGTAGTGAATTAGTTCCGAGATTTTAATACTAAAATACCAATCTTTCCTACTCTCGTTACATCAAAATATAGGCTTTTAAATCTATATAAGACATTTCAGTATGCTAATATTTATTAACTATGACTAAGATAAATTCGAGACATTGTTTTAATGAGAAGATCTTAACATCATCGACGTTTAACAGGAACTCTTTATATTCGAACTAGTTACTGATATCATTTATAAATATGGCAGTTAGTAAAGGGCCAAGCATAGAACGTTGTGGTACTCCTAAAGTTACGGAAACACATGATGATGTAAAATAGTTAATTTGAACTGCTTGTTGCCAGTTGCTGAGATAAGAACTGAACCAACGAAGGAAATTAGCCGTCATACGATCAAAGAGATTATCTTCAATAAAACGAGATGATCAACCTTGTTAAAAGCTTTTTTTTAAATTTGCGTATATGGAACCAACCTGTGAGTTTGAATCCATTGATTTGAAAAAATATTGCAAAAACACGACGTGGTGGGTTACAGTTGACCTATTCCGTATAAGATTATACTATTTATTTATAACAAGTCGATACCAGACTGATTGAAATTAATACTTTTTCGTAAACATTTTATTGTCAATTAGTTTTTATAACTAGACTTGCTTATCGGTGTAAGGTGTACACTTTTCCAGTGCGAGGGATATATATATATATATATAGATTACATTTTATATACATTTTATAAAGACGCATTTTATATCATCTGAACATGCTCTTTTAGTTTTATCTACTTTTTAAAGAGCTCAACTTACTCTAGCTTTCGAGGCAAATGGCACTGATATTACCATTGATATGTAATGTTGAGTTCGTGTTGCATATATATTTGGGTTATTAGGAAAGCTCTGTTGAAGGTGAAATCAAAGAAATCGGAGAATGGTTGGTGTCATTTTTGATTCGTAATTTATGGAAGTTATCGACAATCGATATCCATTCGACTTTATTAACAATTACACCTATGACCAATGACCACACCTAGGTAACAAATGTGGCTAATGAGAGAGTACCGAGATAATTTTATTAACCGACATAAAAATACGACAATAAAAATTTGTCGCCGAGTGCCTCTTTACATATCTTTTGTCATAACGGATCCACACATACTCATAACTTTTTGTTTCTTTACGACATATATTTTGCATAAAATGTATGGTGTTTTTTTGTATATGTGGTGTTTTTGGCTTGCTTATAGCTGTTATATTCATTGTTAACTTCAGGAATGTTCTGTATTTCTATGTAGATTAGTTTGCCCTATTTTTTAATTTTTCTTTTCAATGTAAATAGAAACTATCGGTATTTTCAGCTGTTCGAGGTTTTTTTAAATTTTGTTGTTTGAACTGATATATCGTCTGATATAATTTTATGTCACATTTTATTTGCTCTACGAATGTGATTGAAAGTTAATGAATTTTCGTACCTACGTTGCTAATACAGTGTTTAAAATCTAGGAAAAATATTTTTGTCCGAACGTATAATGAGGAAAAGGCTGTTTTTTTCGTGTTTTGGAAAAATTTGCACTTTAGGCATTTCTCTTAAGCCTTTGTTCATTAATAAATTATATTTAAATTTACATTTTGAAAATATTTCGAGTTCAGATGTAGTGTCAGTGTTAGAAACAACCCGAGCAATTCATAACTGATTAAAAAAAATAAAATAATATTAGGGCGGAATTTTTAAGTTTAAAACACCATTTTATTATAGTTTATAAAATTTTCAGTTATATTTCACCATTTATGGAAGACGTGGTAATATTAATATCACCGATTGACAAATTGCAAGATTTTGTCAAAAGATGATGCTGATGTTAAATCTGTCAAGCTTTTTCCTTAACCAATAATTAAATCAAAGGAAAAATACAAAATATGTATTTGATATTTTAATTTTATATAATTCAGTTTATCAAAATGTGGCATAGTCAAGATGTTAACAAAACCGTGTATACTGCAATTGTGATACGTTTTATTCCGATATTATAAACAACTTAAAATTTAGTGAATACTTTCTGCATATATTGTACTTTGTTTTTAATAAATTATTAAATTTTGTGAACTTGCCAGCAATAATTGCATGAATTGTCGACAATTCATCGAGAGTGATTCTTGGTAGCCTATTTTCAATTGTTTAATTGGGTTGAGTTCCTATTTATACTCATATATTTACACTTATTATTGTTGGTATTTACAACAAAAAATGTAAAATGTTAATACATTGAGAAGTGGAATAAATACATGTATTAAATCAGTTTTATTAGTCAAATGCGCACACGCAATATCGACTGTAGTAAATAAGTAGATCTAATAAAATGGTACACGGTCCTAGTGGAAACTTTAGTTATAACTCACCATACACGAACGACTCGTAGTAAAATATATTCCAGATCTCTACTCATTGACGGGATGATGGGAGATGACGGCAATCCGTTGTATAAGACACGTCTTCAAGACAAGGCAGCTTATTGAAAACATGAGAGAAGTATATCCTAACAAATGTTGGATGATTTTGAACACCCATTTTATTTTGGGGCGTGAATTAAAAAAAATCCTAGTCATATAAACAAGTGTTATTTTTTTAAATTCACGCCCTAAAAAGTGAAAATGAGCCCATATAGTGAGATACATGGTGATAGACCATATGTAAAGGACACTACCTCGAAATAGTTGAACCGTTTAACAATTTTACTCCATTACAAATTTCAAACCCCATTTTTATCCTTTAGGGTTGATTTACAAAAAAGGGTCAAATATGTGTTTAATTGTTTATTTTTATGAGTATGTTTGCAAAGTTTCCAACTATCAGAACCTTCTAATACTTTTTCTCCATACAAATCTTAAACCCTGGAGGTTTAACTTAAACCCTGGAGGTTCACTTCTTCAGATCATACATTTTAATAAACTTTCTTATTTCCCTTACTTATAAAAAATTGGTGTCAAAGTTTTTAGACCTGCCTGGTAGTTTGGGCTACGACTTGATAGGGGATACTCGTAAGTAAGTCAGTCAGTCGTGGTATTTTTTTGTATATAATTATATTGGTTTTGAATTATGTCAGTTTTATAATAGGATCAAAATAATATTTTCTTACTTTTCTCTCTTTTCCATTTAAACACGATTTAAGAACCGACAATTACAGACGCCATTTTCGTTATATATTCTGCGATGGCAAGTTTACTTATAGTTCGAATTTAATGGTCAAATGAATACGTTAAAGCTATATCATTTTTGGGTATTCATTTTTGTAATATTTCCAATTCAAATTCAGTTCAACTGGAAGATGTGTGGGAAGTTGAAAGGAAGGACATACGGTTCAAAATGCATTAAAAATATCTCCATCGGTGTAGTAAAATTAATTAATATTGTGTGCACTAATTATTTGAAATTAATTTTAGATGCAACTGACCACATCGAGGATAGCAGAAGAATTATAAGTTTTCTAAACTCTCATATTTTTAATCATGTGGCTATTTTTTATTATATTTAGCAACTAAGATAAAGTCAAATTTAGGGAAAAATAATTTACATGTGGTAATGAAGTCGTCAAGAAAAGTAATCTCTTACTATAGTTCTTCAATTAAAATAACTTCCAGAGTTCTCTTCACCATTATTTCAATTTTTATATTTATCTTCCTCTCCATATTATCTCTCATAAAGGTGGAATTAGCAACAAGTTAGGCAGCCACATTAAGCAACCATTCCGCTACCATTAATTCACATATTTTTGTGATTTACATTACGTTTCTTTCTATCTATACTGTGGGAGTGACTGTAGACTAGTTGTATTTTCTTTGGATTATTATTATATCATTATTAATATTAATGTCCGGAATTTTGCTTGACTCGTTTTGATATAATTAGTATTTAACTTGACTTTTTGAGTAAACCTGCTTATTTCTTCGGATTATAAAAATATAAATCACCATTAGCGATAAAACTAAATGTCTTTCATGCATTAATATTAAGAGAACCGAAAGAAAATTTCAGTTATTGACTAGATTTAACATATATTGCCAAATCTTAACCAGTGTTTTTTCTTCAGACAACGTCTTGTTAGTAAGTATATTCAATGTCTATATCTAGTTACATATAAAACAAGAATTCATCAGAAGTAATCATAAACTAATATTATCACGAAAATGTTTGCAAGTTTATGTCGTTTGTGACAAAGTGGCCCAGTTCTTGATCTTTATTATTCTTGATTATTATTTAGCACCAAATGAACTAAGGAGGGAACGTCTCATTTTGATGTTTATCCTTAGTTTAGTTTATGAAGGAGTCGTTGTTGCCAAAAACAATGAACAGGAACTCGATATGAAGTAAGATGCTAATTTAGAAGTCAATTCAAATTCATTAATTTTAGAGGCAAGGTGACTTTACGATGATTAGAAAATTCATATTAATCTATGACATAGACTGAAAGATTTGTGCTTCGCCAAATAAGTAACGACATGTGGTTTGTAAGTTCAGGAAGAACCAGACGACGATATGCGAGTATATGCTTTACGCACTTGCTGTAACTTTGCTGTTCTATCAAGAGCCAAGATTAACATGCTAAGATTATTTCATTAAACACAGCAATCAAATTTTCCGCTGTCATTGAAACATATGCTATTTTTTTATGTACGTAATGCTTGTTGGAAACAAATAATTTTAGCAATAGAGATAATAATTTTCTTAATAACTGCGATGCTATGAACAGCGTGTTCAGCGATGAGATCTCATACGTTAGGTACAGCTTGCTTACATATTTAACATCGTGTAATAAGGATTACACTTACTTCGATTAGACTTACACTTCCGATCTAGTTTCATTATATAAACCGTCATGCATGTTTGGACACATAAAGAAATTTATAATAAATTACATTTAATATTACATTAAATGTAATCGACGAAAATTTTCTCCATTTACAATTCTCCTCGCGAGTGTCGTTTAAAATAAATTAATAATTTTAATGAATCAAAAATATTTTTCACTTTAATATTTTCTTAATAAGAGGCTGTGGTAGTATAAATTTATTGCCAGTAGCCTTTAAAAAGAGTTTCATTTACAGAACGCTTTATCAATTATAATAAAAATACTTATATCTTGATTGATACTCGCATTTAGTGTTTTTTGCATGCTTTATAAAGCATTTGTTTAATAAAAAAATTAAATATAGAAAAATAAAAAATAAATTAAAGTTAGTAAATTGAGAAATAGAGATAAGTTATAAATATGGCATATACGATTGTAAATGGATGCGGGATTACTTCAATATTCTAAAGATTTTTATAATGTATAAATCTATGGCATTTTAATAGTTTCTCTTTCACATCTTGACGCATACGTAGCATATTGCTGGAGTCCTTTTAGTCTAAAAACCGATAAACTTTTTGTAATTGCTTACGGAACAATGGAATATAAGTGTGACATGTTTTTAAAAATCAGATGTTATTTTGAATATTATTCTTAGAGACCGAAGTTCATAAAGTATTGTATGGATACTTATGGTTGAATTGCTATACTCACGGGCGAGCTGAACATTATTTTATACGGGTTGATATATAAACCTGCGTCTAAAATATAATGGAATCACATATTTCATAATTATAGTCAAAATACCTTTCAGCACGTTTGTCATTTGCAAGGGATCCACTAATCCTATTTTAATAATATTAGCTCTTATTGATATTGTGTTGGCTACATTAAACATTTAAATTAATTAATTGATTTTTTTTCTTGTGAGTAAAATCCTTTATAAAAGTTAATGTGAAATACATTAATAATCTTAACAAATTGACTTTAAAATAATACCACTTCTATGGAAATGAAATATTAAAAGGTTTTGGTCGCAAATTGTTTACATAAAAGATAATTAAATCATTTTTTTATCACTATTCACAAAATTCCAAGCAAAGCTAAATATGGAAAAATATTTCAAAATTAATAAGTGACGTATATTATCGAGTCAATACGAAATAAATAAAATTGTTACAGCCCAAGGGTTGTACTAAAATTTGTATCAAATGACTTGCGCAACCATTTAAAAGGAACTTTCGCAACAATATTTTAAACATTAATTATATTTATCTCACAATCTTTGCTCTCGTCTAGTTTATTTAGCAAATCACACGGAATCTACTTGCAAACCCACTAAAAATATCTTTTAATTCTTATTATAAGTTTATATAAGGTGTACGTATATATTAAAAATAGTTCTTTAGAATAAGTCATAACCCATTTCGTACCCATCACTATTTCCTAATATTGATTTAAATCCATATATTTCTAAAGCAATTTTAAATACTTGCTTTTTAATTTTCAAAGTTGGAAGATCTGTAGAAATTTTTAAAATTTAGTTTTGAGTTACATTTTGTGTATTTGTCTTTGAATAATATTAATTAGAAGTCTGAAGTCTCAATAATATAATACACGATATAGACAAATAATTAAATTGCTTAATACCTGATTTCATATGCATTAACTCAGAAATTATACACATGATATACTTACGTTAACGGCAGGTGATGAAGATTTTCATGTGATATTACCACGTGAATCAAAGTGTATATGTATGTAATTATATATGTAGAGGTACTTACAAATGGAAAAATCAACGTAGATTAAGTAGAAAATTTATGCTAAGGAGTTAGAGTATTGCGCACCATTCTTACTGGTTTATTTATCGATGAAAGCGGAAGTGTAAATGAAGGAAACGAATCCACATAATGGGTAAGGGGAATATCCTTGCGCCACCGAAGTTAGGTGGACATAGATAGCAAAGTTGAATAAGTGCTCCAATCGTTATATGTAGGTAACATCTCCATGGGATCAGATGTGAAGTCGACTGTTGCTAGGTGCAGATACAGCGCTAATTATTATGTTTAAAGCATTATTCCAAAATCACTGTATCAAAATCACTTAAGGGGTTGAGACTTATGAGAGGGAGGGAGAATAAGGAAAGAAAAAAAAAGAAAAATTTATATATATATATGTATATATATATATATATACATATATATATATATATATATATATATATATACATATACATATATGTATATATATACATATATATATATATATATATACATATAATATATATATATATATATATATATATATATATATATATATATATATATGTATATATATGTATATATCCATTATTGTACAGTATGTAAATAATATAATCTATTATTATTCTACTTTTAAATAAAGAGATTTGCGAAGTGCGTAATTAACAGTGGAAAGTATCGCATGAAATAAAAAAAGAGGATTAATCAACAAAAGGTATCTTAACAATGCACATATTCTTGGGATACGTTATTGGGATTTGGAAATACTTTGTGCATTTTAAATAATCCATTTTTTGCTTTCTATACCATTATTAGGATTTTGACTTTATAGAATCATTTGGTCGTGCGTCCATCCAACCATTAGTCTATCTATCAAAGCACTTTTTCTCAGAAAAGACTTGAGGTATTAAATTGAAATTAATTACGTAAACTAAGAACTTCTGTTGCTGTAAAAAAATATTGGTTCACGCAACAAAAAGATATGACCTTTCAAAGCGTATATTTACTTTATTTTTACAATAGTCTTACTAACTGATCAACAGAACTTATAGGGTACTTCCAGTTGACCTGCACACATTTAGGGAATAATCCAAATATCGATGATTTCTGACTTTATATGGAATCGATTTTTGTATAAATGTGCACCCGTGTAAGATATATTAGGCAATATATCTTTATTTACATCACAAATTTGCTTACTGATCATTAAAAAATGTGAGGTACATACAATCTTGAAAGTTGGTGTAATAACAGTCTTATGACATAAGTAAAAAGAAAAACCTAAAAATATCCAATTCTGTATGGAATTACATATTTTTTATAATTAGTTGGTTTTACGCCTGAAAGATAAAGAAAGCAATATATTTACGTTTAATTAGGAATAATGTTCCTTGAATATGCATGTATATATATATATATATATATATATATATATATATATATATATATATATATATATATATGTGTGTGTGTGTATATATATATATATATATATATATATATATATAAACACTCATATAAATATGTGTGTGTGTGTCTGTGTGTTTATATGTATTTATATAATATACTGAAATTACACCAAATGCAATAACTAAATACTAGTATGTAAAGCTATATTAATTGTTCTGAATGACAAGTCTCTATATATTATTATTTTCTTGCTGAATAATTTTTAAAAATACAAGTAAAGTAAATGAACACAAAAAAACTCGTTTGTAATATGGATCTCAAACGAGTTTCTTTTTGTGTTTATTTACATATTTACTATTCTCTATTTTAATTTTTAAATGTTTATTTTTAGATTTTTTATTAGAAATTACTGGAAGGAAAAATACTATTGTAGTAAATAACGGTACATTAGCATTAAAAAAGTATTTAAATTATGAACATATTTGTATACTATAGCGAATACACACACACACATATATGTGTATATATATATATATATATATATATATATATATATATATATATATATTTTTTTTTTGTGTTTTGAAACTTCTTAGTAGGTTTATGATGAAAAAAATAACGTACACATCAACTAATTAATCGAAACTTCTAAACAAGAAAGTATCAATATTTAGTTCATTAAATTGAAAAACTTTTGAATTTAGTTGCCAAACAACAAGATGAGAAAATTATAATATGCGGTATATAACTTAAACGCAATATTTAACGAGATACTAAAAACAATTAATAAACTCCCTTATAATTAATGTTAAATAAATGGCCAGTGACGTCATAAACCAGTTGTGTTTTGTATGGGGCATTTTCGCGCGAATCGTAGTTCGTCAGTTTTTAGGTCGTTATAATTTTGTAATGAAAATTCCTAGATACCATATTTTTATTTTAACGGTTTTTAACGTCATTAGTTATTCTATTTTAATAATAAAAAAGCATAATGAAACACAATAAATACTTGATCTATGTACTTATGTTAATTTCTTATTTTGACTTATGGTGAGGCTTGAGTGGGAGTCTACATCCACGTAGTGTTATTTTTTCAACCGTATTTTATTCCAAATTCGGTGGGCTGAGCGAGCGGATATTTTAAGTTCATATATCAAGTATTTATAATGTAGTTATTATGTTATATCTGTATTTTATTTCCAAACGTTAGCAGTGCAACGATAGGTGGTTTGAAATAATTACAAAAGTATTTTTAAACGTATTTATCCTATCGTACACTCTGTGGACCTGTTCCACTCAGCACTCTACGGTGGAACAGGTCCACAGAGTGTACGATAGGATAAGAAAAGGATTAGAAGAAAAAGAGTACTGCTCCTCAGCATTTCTGGATATACATCAGGCGTTCGACAGAGTATGGCACAGAGGCCTACTTTACAAAATTAAGACCTACCTTCCACACCGCTACGTGGAATTGCTGAAATCATATCTCTCAGATCGAATGTTCCAAGTGCGAGTAACTGACGTCACATCTAAGCTCTTAGAAATTCAAGCCGGTGTTCCTCAGGGCCCAGTGCTATACAACATCTACACAGCAGACTTATCAGCAACATATGGCGTGACTACTGCCACATACGCCGATGACACTGCAATCTTGGGCAGAAGCGCAGATCCTGTGGTGGCTTCTGAGATGCTACAACGAGGACTGGACAGTGTATCCTCATGGCTGAACAAATGGCGAATAAAAACTAGTGCTACAAAATCCGTACACGTCACCTTTACTCTGAGAAAGGGCGACTGTCCTCCCATACAGCTGAATCAGACTAATCACACACATATAGAGTAAAACACCTGGGCATGCACCTGGATAGGCGTATGACGTGGAAAAACCATGTAAAGAGCAAAAGAGATGAACTCAACATTAGATATAAGAATCTCACGTGGCTGATTGGACGAAACAGTACTCTGTCAGTCGATAATAAGCTACTAATATATAAAACAATCCTTAAGCCTGTATGGACTCATGGCATACAATTGTGGAGCAGTTGTAGTAGTTCCAACATCCTGATACTGCGGATAATGCAAAATATTATACTCCGATCTATATGTGATATACCATTGTTTGTTACCAATGCCGAAATACATAAGGAACTTCAAATGAACACCATAAAGGAAGAAATCCTGTCGGCTACAGATAAATATAGGGGGAGACTGGAGGCCCACCCTAATGAACTGACTGCAAAGCTATTAACGCGCACTTGTCAAAAGCGACTAAAAAGGAAAGATATTTTGAGTTCCTAAGGAAAGAGAAGATGTTCTCACTGAAGGACACACTCTAAACGAGATTCAACACTCTTCACCACATCTGATAAAAGCACTGATTGCAGATAAAAAAAAAACGTATTTATACATTATTGATTTTTGTTATAATGTGGTTTATATGTGGGTATTTCAAAAAAATCACCAACGATACACACACATGTATATATGTGTGTATACAAGCCCCCCCCCCATACACACACACACATATATATATATATATATATATATATATATATATATATGAGGAAAAATATTAAAGCTAAGTAGCCTATAATATTTTACGAGTAATACTTGTATCTCTTTACTACAGCTGTTTGGGTCTATAAAAAGTTCAATCTATGGGTCTATAAAAAGGTCATCATATAAATAAATGAAATCAACTGCGAATTTAATCTTTAAAATAAATTTAAAAAAATTAATTTTTATAATATATAAATTATGGTGTATTGAATATGTTGATCTCAACTATATCTTTCGCAGATAAATGTGGTTACCAACATAAAGAATAAATTTCAACTAAAAAATTAAAAGCCAGAGAAAATATTTTTTTATGATTACTTTCTTTTTTGCCACTTTATACTTGTCTTTCAATTTATGGCTTTGTACTTAACATATAGGAAGTAAAGAAAAAAATATGGCTCTAAACTTTAAAGAAGACAGTTGAAAATTCCTATTAAACTTTGAATTTTTCCTGTCATATCATGTAAGTTGTAAGTTTGCTTTTCCAAAAATAATTTAAAAAAAGTAGAAAAGAATCATAGATATGAAATTTAATAAATAGTTTATGTTTAAGCTTAGGATAAAATAGAGAAGTGATTTTTTAATTATTAATTCGTAATTAAGGAAGAAAATTCAATTAAAAATTATTTAACTTCCCAAGGGCTTTCATCATATCATGTTTGCACATTTCCATTTGAGTAAATTTTCTAAAATTATTTTAAGTCAGAGTTTTAAGTAAATTGCTTTAAAATTTATTTTTATATTGTAAACAAACATGCAAACTTTCGTAAACTTTGTTTTTCTTCAGTGTTAACAAAAATGTCAAAAAAAAGGAATGACAGTTAAGTTTATTTCTCATAAAATATGTAAGTTTATTACAGGAGCAGCATTTTTCATTAGTTTTTATTTTGATAGTAAAAGCCAAAAATGTAACAACTAAAGAAAACGGAAGTAAGTGAATGAAAAAAACACTCATTTAGTTTCCCTTAATAATGGTCAATAACCGTTTCGAAAATTAAGTTATATACTCTGTATAAGTAAATCAGTAGCCAAAATTTGAATTACAAATAAGAACTCAAAAAATATAAGAAATATGCTTACCAAAAAAAAAAAATTAAAATCAATATATTGAAGCTTGTTGGTAAGGAAATATAACTCGCGTAGCTTTTGGGTTTCAAAGTATTACTATGCTAATTTTAATTAAAATTTGTTACATAATTTAGCTGTGAAAATGTAACAGACAAATTCACTTTCGCTTATATAATATTAGTGAGGATTTACTTTTGTTATAAAGCTAGTCTGTATTGTTAAAAAAAACCATCAAATTTTTTCCAAAACCATCAATTCCTTTTCAAGACAGCGTTGAGTATCGATTGGCATTGGTGATCAAGTAGTGCTAAATATATAAGTAATCTGATTCTTAATATACTTAATTAGTTTCTTATTTGATTTTGACTATTTCACAATTACAAGTTATTCACGGAAAGAAAATGACTTGGATGGCATAATTGTATTTTAAGCCACGCTATTATTTATGACAAATATCTATTTCCACAGATATATCCTGCCCTTTTTTTTATAATCGTCAATAGGAAATAACGATATATCCATCACACAATTATTTATTAAGAACTATTGAAGAATTATTTATTAGATGGAAAATCTACTGAATTGTTTTTAAATATATAATTGTAAGAAACGACCATTTAGTAACATCAAATAGTCAGGAGTGAGCGGTATGTATTGAGGGCATGAATAGCTCGTTATTCAAAAAATAACTATAAATAAACAAATGTTAAAAGTTTTTAAAATAATTCAAGTGAAACATTTTTAGAATGAAGAAAAAGAAACCATTTTGTAAAACTGACAATTTGCATTTTTTAAGGTATTCTTTGAACACGTTTTATCTACTACTCCTATTGATTAGAAAGAAAAATCATCAAAATGTCTCAATATATTTTTGAGTTTTGAAACGTTTCATGAAGTGAAATAAATGTTTCTTCTGAAATCCGTTAATCGCGTATTAGAGAGGAAAATATTCCATTTAACTTTGTTTTACCAGTAAATATTCCACTATTGTTTGTAACGGAGTTACTCGCTGGCAAATAGAAAAGCTCATTTTTCACTGACTGCTCGTAATTTACGAAAAATGATCGTACCATATGATTTTAAAAGCAGAAAATATATTATTATCATTTATTTACTTATTTTCTGAGACGTAAAATATATTTGCAAATTATGTAGAAACTTTCAAAACTTCTTGCATTCAGTTCTACATTCCCCACAGATCAAACTTGTAGTAATTATTAAAAAAAAAAAGGGATCCTCATAGCTATGTCAAAATATTGAGAAACATGTAATCTGGCATTGCATTCGTTAAAAATGTATTATATGCTTCTTTTTGACTATAATTTTAAGAAAAATTAAATTTATGACATCAAGTAAAAAAAATACACATGAATTTCTCACCACAGGCAGTAGCGTTACCCAAAGTGCATATCATAAGGAGAATACGCGATCGGATTTATGATTCATTTCTACTTGTGTTTCATGCAATATACGTTTCTATTTACGTATTTATTAAGAGATAATTTCTTCACGAGTTACAAGTAAAATAAAAATAACTTGCTTTGACTTGACGGTGAGTAATTCTGATACAAAGGAATGTAAAAGGATTAATCGAAAAACTAAATTAAAATAATTTGTCACTTGAATATATTCAGTGGATTTTAAAAGAAAAGATTATTTTCATTGTAAACGACATTTCAAAATAAAATAAAAATTAGGCATTTCATTTTAATGTGTAACTATACGGGAGCTTTCAAGTGACATTTATTAACGTTTTATTTATACTAATTTTTGCAATATAACTTAAGTTTAAGAACAACATATTTAAAAAAATATAGATGATCGTTTTGTTGAGTAGTTTTTTAAAGTATTCAATCGAATATGTATAAAATAGGCTTAATGTAGAGCTATCGCTATGTAATATTATATATAAATATATATATATATATATATATATATATATATATATATATATATATATGACTGTAGTCTCTTGGAGATATATGTATATATATATATATATATATATATATATCTCCAAGAGATTACAGTCGATAATTACGAAACTGTAAAACTTCAAATGTAGAAAACAGTGAAAACAAAAACAGCTTTTCATAAATAATTTTTTTTCTCCGCTTATGTATAAAAAAAAGCGTATTTTACCTAATCTAAACCTATCAAGACATTTTTTAAGTAGTAAATAAAAGAATACGTTGACAGAATTATATTGTGAACTTTTAAGCTGATACTTTTAAAAATTAAAATTGATACTTACGTTTTCATACAAAATATTAACATGGTTATAATTGAATACGATTACACATTTCATGAATACTAGTGACGGTCGGTATTATATTTAAATACCCCTACTAGATGTCTACCCGCTGGAGGTTCTACCTATTGGGGTCGAACCAGACGTCAACGAAATTACCTCTGAGTCTCTTAAAATTTGGAGCGCGAAGAAAAATATTACGCACCGAGGGAGAAATAGAAAAAGGGTCATTGTGGATTTCCGGCAGAAAATATCAGCCAGCCCTATGGCCAACGTAATCAGTGATAGTCCCGTGAGAACTGTTAGCGTCACATTTATGTTTCAGGACAAAAATGGACTTTATTCAGTTCCTTCTTTATTTAGCGTTTACGTGACACTTTATGTATTATGTGTGATTTTGTGCGCAGTTCGAGTAAATAGTTTTGAGTAAAATGTAGAACAGGAGAATATATTCTCGGCGAGATGCATAAATTAGTTAATATTATATAAGAAATCTCCAGGTAAATATAATATTACAGCATCAATAAAATATCAAAGGTAATGGTGGTTAATATAAAATAGTAGTGTTTATTCAATCTGTTTGCTAGTTCCAAGAAAGGAAAACTGAATTTTAATTTTTCAACTTATATATTCGATTCAATGTTTGTTTTTAGCTCCTAAAATTGTAACTCTAAATCATATAAAAGAAATTTTCAATTGGAAAAATATTAACCTGAAACGATATCAACCGCTGATATTTATTAATTCTAGTATCATAAACGAATCATGTAAAGTATTCACGGGCACAAACACGAAACACCAATTTAAGATTTCTACATTGAATTCAATTATTGAATTTAAACAATTTTTGATATTTTAAAATAAATATAATCCTCTGGGAAAATTTTCAGCAAATATGTTTTGAAATATGTCGTTTCAAAATAATTGAAACTCTGTTAATTGTTTATCTCAAAACTGAAAAAATTTAATGAATTAATTAAAATTTAATTTTGGATTCATTATAGTTTTAATGAACAGTTTAACAACATGTATTACTAAAAGGTATGTGGCGTTCAAAATTTTTCAATCTTTATTTTATTGGCTGATGTTATAGACAATCAAATTAAGATTTTAAAACTTTGGTTGGTAACCATTTTTGATTTGCCGTAAATTTATTTTAAAATTCTTTTCTTCACATTTTTTCTTTCTCAATAACAGCTCCCAAGGAATGTCATGAGGAAGCTACCAACAGTAAACGACGCTCGTTGAGCAACTGTAATTTTGACCGGTAAATATATGAGCCGATATTTTAACAAGTCACATAAAATTAACGGCGAAAAATATTTTTTCCTCAAATCACTTTTAACAACTTTAATGAGAACCTCTGTCACGTATTTACATAATATGCAAATCCTTAAAATTCATTTCATTGAAATGAAATATTTTTCCCAGTATATATTATTTTACTCTATATACGTTAGGGCTAAAAAGGAGAGGATTGTTATTGCAGTGTACATAAACCTTGTTATTAATAATAATATTATATTTAAAAAAATAAAAAAACAATCTTTACATACTTAGATTTTGGTCAATAACGAAAGAATGTCTTACAACTCGGTATAACTTAATTTTTTTAAAGGTTGAAATAAGAATAAAATAGGTGACAAAAAATTAATTTTAAGGAAAAAAGTGGGGTATTGATATTAATTTTAGTAAATATAAGTCAAGAGTATCCCACGCTCTTCCGGCATTAAATTTAATTTTTTTTACTCATTATATTCTTATAGTAAGTTAATTCATGAAAAAATTAAATTATACCGAGTTGTGGGACATTATTGCGCTTTTGATCAAAATCTTTATATTAAAGTTAGTTATGAAATTGTTAGTTACGAAATTATTGTATTGTTATCAGTTCTCAAAACGCATACAAAAATTAAAATAATTCGGACGTCTAGAAAATTTAATTGACAGTCCCCGTTCATGCACTTTATATTACGTTCATACACTTTATATTAGGTTCACTTTAGGTAAATTTTATATTAGGTTTACTTGTATGTATGTATGTACATACATACAAGTAAACTTAATAGAAATTTTGTAAAAAAGATTATGGTTTCACTCGGAAATTCCGACGCTTTGCATATTTGTTATTAATATATTATTAAAATTTACACTAACTTACTTACCTCATCAAAGTGTCTTATGTATGTAATGAAAATAATTTGGAATACAAAACAATTTAGGCAAGTTATAAATTATAAACATAGCATAAACATCCGGAAATAACATAATAAATACAGTTATAAAATATTATATTCTAAGTTCTATTCCATACTCTGAATATAGGTCAAAACTTTACTTGCATACTCTGCATATACTTATGAATAAATTAAATTAGAAATTAGTTTGTGGCAGAATGTTTTAAACAAAGACAGACCTTAGAGTTACATTGACGGTGACTTAAGTTGTTTTCCCATCTCGCTCTCATTAAAATTTGCAGCCGTGTACTTTAAAGGATCGAAGTGTCATCAAAAAAGCTAAAATCTGAAAATCAAAACGATATTTTAATACATGTTCTTTACACTCGCTTAAATATAATCTTAGATGCCATAAAAATATATTTATCAATGCTTTCTCATTATTTTGGACAGTTCCCTTACATATAGATAATTTGACAAAGACAAATTTTAACACTATAATAAAAGTAATAGATACTCATAGTAAAAATCTAGCTAATTGTAAATAAATTTACCCCAGTTTTCAGCCAATGATTTGCTACAATATTTATTTTTCTTTAAAAGATTTTTTTTTTAAATTTATTCCTTTAGAATCCTGTTATAGAAAGATATTTCTATATTACGTCAGTTTTCATATATAAATATTTTACGAGTATAGATACATAAACATATTTAATTCTTGACTCGGGTTTTAAATAAAAAAAAGTACAATGAAGATTTTTGTTTAAAGTAAAAACTAAACCAACAATTTTACCAAGAGAATGGTTTAGTAATTTTAGACTTTTATGTACGATGTTACTTTTTGTCTCCTAAATGATTTTCTAAATATTATAGATAATTGCCAAAAGTAATGTTATAAATTAAACTTAGATTAAATCCTCTTTACATTTTTACTCTAAATCATGTTTCTTTTTTTAAACAGTTTCTTATAATAAAAATCACTAGTGGTATGCGTTTCTATGACTACCCAAATTTAATTCGATGAGTGTATATTAAAACTATATTAAAATCTCAAAAAATTGAGAGAATCTGTCTTGTTGCGGAAATTATTTTATTTTATACTCGTAATTTTTTTAAAGGCTTTAAATTTAATGCAAATATCAGGAATCGAGAACGATTGACTATGTTATTGTAATTTCCACTAAAAGTAAAAACCACGCTACGTCATTTAGTATCGAAGACGAGGATAAATATTTTAATTATTTATATACATATATATATATATATATATATATATATATATATATATATATATGGGTCCTTGGTAAAATTTTTGACGGGATTACTTCTTTCCATAATTTTAAGAAAATTTCTTCCATTTGACTATATTTGGACAATTGTAATATTTAGATAATTTACTACAATTACAAGTTTTCATTAATTATATTATTTATTCAACATACCGATTGAAATATATCCTAGAAAATTTAACTGAAGTCTTAAATTTATCAAAACTGTTAAATATTCGCAATTTAGAAGGAATAAACATAAACGATTTCTAAGCTTAATTGTAGAAGCAAAAAATATTTTGGTTTCCTCGATTCATGATAGCAAACTCCAAGTTTTGAGCAATATCACATGATAGCAAACTCCAAGTTTTGAGCAATATCAAAATACATCACAATTTATGTTCATTTGGGGTGGCAGCCCGGTTGGTGAACTTTTATTACTACCAAGGGTCGCGGTCGATATATGTTGTCATTTTCCACAAACGTGTTGTACTTTATTCCAAGGATAGCTTACAGAACATATTAGAATATTGTACTCACAGAGCTTTTTGTAACGATGTTCTCGGGCACATTTATTATTAAGAGGCAAGTTTCTCTAATTTGATTTATTCCTAGAATACACAGGTATTTCAAGGATCTCTGAAATAATGTCAGTTTAAATAAGATTTCAATATCAACTTTTAAATATAAAGTTTAAACAAAGTTTTTAAATATCTTTGAGTGACTTAAATACGATATATTGTGATATTTAATGAACTTAACGAAATAATAAGAAAACATATTGGATAATTGTTGATGTGGGTATTTTTCACTGCATTAATAATCTTCGTTAAATCCGGTTAAACAATTTTCCTTCGAAGTGAACTATTATAAAACTATGAATTAGTTAGATTCGTTAGTTTAAAAAATAAGCTAAATAAACAAAATTACAATACTTTTATCGAGCACGTGAAGAAAATTCGATGAAATAACCGATTACAACTATTTCCATTCGAAATTAATGAATAACTATGTTGCAAATATTTGTCAATTACCTAATGGTATTTCCTACTTAATAATTTTGTTTACGACCCGTTATTTACGATTAAGACCCGTTTTAGCAGGAAAAATATATTGTATATACTTTGAAGAACGCTTCCATTTTAAATTACCTGAAGGAAATATTGTTAGGCGCAAATTTCTTCAGTTCCTTTATTAATTCACTAGTAATCGAATTGATTATCAAATTATCTGGGCTGTACATTTTCAGGATAAGAATGATTTTGTATTTGCTGCAAATCGAAGTAATTTTTATAAAAAATGTTTTTAGACTATAAATTTTTCCCTTCACAAAAACGTATTTTAATCATAAAAGTATTGTGGACGTAAAATGTTGAAAAAAAAACTATGTTACGCGTATTAAATCTTGATCTATTAATTACTTTATTCAATACCTCCGGCTTATGAAGTTTATAAAAGAACCACATAATTTAAAAAGCATTATTAAGTGGTTAGTACCCTCAAATAATTGACAAATATTTGTAGCGTAGTCCCTCATTTATTCCAAATGGAAATGGTGGTAACCAGATACTTCGTAAAATTTTCTCCATATGCTCAATTATAATATTTTAAATTTGTTTAGTTAAATTATTTCTCAAATCCATTAATTTGATTAATCCATGATTTTATAATAATTCACTTTGTACTAAAATATATTAAACAAATTAGATGAAAATGATTAAAACAGTGAAAAACAACCGTGTCAACAATTATCCGATGTGCTTTCGTTTTCTTTCAAGTTCACAAAATATCGCAACATGTTATATTTAAGTCATTTAAGGATGTTTGAATATTTTGTCCAAAATTTTTTAAAATGTCACAAAACGTGATAATCAGATCTTATTAAAACTAACATTATTTTAGAATCTTGGAAATACTAATGTATTCTACTGTATATATAAACGTAAAAAAACTTGCCTCTGAATAATAAATATGCCAGAGAGCCACAAAAAGCTTTGAAGGTACAATATTCTCCTTCCTCTTGTAAGTTATCCTCGCAATAAAATATAATACGATTGTGGCGAATGACAAGATATATTGACCATGGCCCCCGATAGTAATAAAAGCTCACCAACTGGGCTACCACACTAAATTAACATAAATTTTGATGTATTGGTTTTGTCCTATTTATTGCTGAATATTTGCAGTTTGTTATGGTGAAGAAACTATAATATTTGTTTAACTGAAGATTTAAACTTCGAATTCTTTCATATTCATTTTACCTTAATTACGGTTTGCTGGCAGTTCAAGTGACTAGGATATATTACATTCGATATGTTGAAGAAATAATATAATTAGTGCAAATTTGTAAATGTGGGTAAATTAAGCAGAAATTACAATTGTCAAAATCCTTCAATATTAGTTGTATTAGAAACAGGAAGAAATTTTCTAAAAATAATATAAAGAATTAATACCATTAAAGACGTTTCTGAAAAGCCAATTTCCTCCTAAAAAAACGGCCATAAAAAGTAAAGAGAAAAAACCGTTCTTAGAGAGCTTCGAAAGAGGAGTGTAGATTAGTGAGTTAGAGTTTTGCGTTTAAATTTATTGATATATTATGTTGATGACAATATTGAATTTGGCTAAAAAATAGATTTTCAGGTATGTACTCAAAAAGTAACTGTAAAATTCAATGGAAAAATGAAAATGAAAATATATATTTCACATTAAAATATAATTTTGTTTTTGAAAATATGCTATGTGTTTGACAAAAATGTTTGTAACGTAAACATTAAAAACAGCTATCAAAATTTGTCATTAAAATTTAGTAGAGTATAATGAAAATTACTCCCTATGCTCTAATTTGCTTAAATTTAATTATACGTAATTTATATATATATATATATATATATATAATATATATATATTTATACATTTATATATATATATATATATATATATATTTATATATATATATATATATATATATATATATATATATATATTCCTTAATATATTTTATTAGTAATATCGTGGTAGCAATACGTTAATGAATAATAACACCCAAAAGGTAGAAAACTTTGCAAGTTACGGTATTAACACAAAACTATAAATGCCGATCGAAGGCAATCGAATACAAAGACCTGGTAGGTAGGTAGCTTTCGTACGTCCAAGTTCTATATTTTTTAAATATCAAAGGAATCATCTTCTTTTAAGGATATCTCTCCAACTATAGCTGGAAAGGTATCCTTAGGAGAACAAGATTCTTAGAAGGAAAAGTTGGAGAGAAGAAGAAGAAGTGAGATAGTCAGTTTTGCGTATTTAGTATTATCCTTTGCAAGGGAAAATAATTCATAATCCCTTTCTGCTAGAGAAAACGAACATGAAGTGTGAATTTAAGGCTACTATTGCAAAGTACGTTTTGCATTTTTTCCTAAGAACTGCGGGCAATTGTAATGTGAGTTTTGATCTCTACCTCACTGTCCCAGTTTTGAGCAAACCCAGTTTCCAGTTACTTAAATTATTTTACCTAGTTTCCGACCAAAGTTTTTTCTTGGTAGCATTCATTCTGAGATCAGCTTTAATACTACACTCATTCACCCGATCGATATTCCTTTCTAATTCCATTAAATGGAAATCTTTGAATTTTAGTATTTTTATTTAAAAGTTCAAAGAAGGAAAACTTGCCAGATAATTTTGAAGGTCGCGAGCATCAGCTTGATGATTCACAAGTTTTTCTGAAATAATACAGCTCGTTTATTAAATACAATAATTTGAAGTGTTATAAACACCAGACAAAGACCTGTCAGTGAAAAACTTTTTAATTTTACATGATTTACGTAAATCTCACCAAAAAAAAATTTTATTCATTATTAAGTCGAAGCATAAAATCTGGATGTTTTTCTTGATTAAAATGTATTTTAAATTATTTTTGTCACTAATAAACCAAGTTTTTCGGCCGAAGGTTGGTGATACCTTTATTTCAAAATGAAAATTTATTTGCCTTTCTTACCTTTTGTTAGATTGTACGTGCATATTAAAAAAAATTTAGCATTTTCTTTTTGGACTATCCGAAAAATTCTATTTTTTTCTATAAATATAACATAGAATCTATATTATCAAGGTAATAATTTCAAATTATCTGCAGGAAATCTTTAAATCAGTCAATGAAATTATTTAATAGCACCGTTTTATCTTATTTACTTTAGTTTAAAAATTTGTGTTCTTTACAATAAGCAACGTCACTGTCTATTTGAAATGGCCAATTTCACATATTAACCTAGGTTATCATTCCCTTTAGAAAACTTAAATCTTTGTTATAGTCCGTCGACTTTGATGAGAAAATTTTGTCGTTCTTGAATGGAACTCGCATTTATAACATTTTATTTACTTTGTATTATTAAATTTCATAAACTTGTACTTCTTTCTCTTAAATGTATTAGAATTTTAAGACGTCTAACAAAATTTTTTCTCACCGTAGTGTTGTTGGTAAAAGTTTAAAGTAAATAAAATGCGTAAGACAATGCACCGATTCTAAACCAGACCATGTCACGAATAAATGACAAGACTCACTGAGATGTAAACAGGAAGTTAAGTAGTTTCCATTATGTGCTTTGTTTACAAGCTGTACAATATTACTGGGGTGCATAATGTAACGAAGTATCTCATATCTCATTAGGATATGAGCTTATTTGAATAGCATACTTTCCTAGTCATGTACACATTACCCAATTGTAATAAATATTTTCACGCTAACCGATTATTTGCTCACTAACAAATCTTTTTATTTAACATTTAATTATGGGGATTTTATTTTATTTTTCATATTGCAAGCTATTTTTATATGTGAAAATATACTTATTTTAGCAAAGCTAAACAAATTGCCTTAAAGATTAGATTATTATGTGACTAGTTCTTCGTCAATTATTTTTAACTTCTTTTCATATTATATATTATAGTTATGGCTAAAAACATGAATTCATGATCAGTTTATTCGATATTAAATTTGTAGAACTGATACTCATGATCGATCTCAAGATTATTTAGAACGACAAATTTGGCAACCTTCCCTCCCCCCACACCCTCTGTTTTTCCTAATAATAAGATTAAATGGCCTCTCATCTACATTAATCACTGCTAAAAATCTAAACGCTACTAAATTATATACGATTACATGAATAGATGAGAAATTGTGTACTGAAAAAGCCAATATAAGAATATTGATATTGTGCCAATATTTGACATATTTGTTTGCTTTTCACAATTCTACATAATCTATTTGAATACCATTAACTTTTCATTTTGCTTATTTGATCATATTTTCTATCCCTGAAAATAAGATTTCTTCGATAAACATATTATTTGTGAGTCGACAGAAACTGCATGAAATACCATTTTTATTTGTTTAATTTACATCATAAGGGATTTTTCCTCGTAATTAACACATGGGGAAAATAATGCAGGAATAAATATCGGAGAATTATAATTCATTATATTCGTATCACTACATATTGAAGAGTAAAGCTAAAAATTAATGTAATTATATAATATTCGTTAATGGAAATACACGCTGAAATTTATTCTTAAAATCCCTTCTATTAGCAACGATGGTTTTTATAGCAATATGTCTCTTTTGCGCATACATTATATCTAAGAAATATTAAATAAGTACACGAATAATTGGACAAACAAATTATTATAGAAAACTTAGAGAGACTACAGTCTGATGACTACTAGAAATACAAATTATCGCTCATGCGAATAATTTCATTGTTCGAGTATATTAGTCGAATAATTAATTGATTGACAAATTGGTTACCTTTTTAAATAAATACAGATTCTAATGTTAAAACAGTGAATAGTTACGAGATTTGCGGTTAAAGACTCCATAAAAAATGGAAATGAAACAAAAACATATTTTACGTAAACATTCATTGTACATTAGCAAACAGATATAAAATGATAAAAGTGAAATTCATAAATATGTAGAAGTTAAAACATGCAACATTTTTAAAAATATATGGTATGCCTTAGCATATTGCCTGTAAGAATGGCTGTCAAAAACTACGTTGCGGAAATTGTAGGCATTTAAATTTAATTAACAAACTAGAAAATAGCTTCCCTCTTGTGCACTTTTCATTGTTTAAATTGGTTGGGAATTTTTTTCTACAGGGTGGACGAGAAACTGAGCAAATTTGATTTATAAATTTCCATGATTGATTATTTGTTACTGAAAGCACTGCTCAAGCTTTTCAACATTTCATGAATACATGACAATTATGATAACTTGATAAGAATATTATTTGATTTGTTATGAACTCTAGATCTCTTTTAGATGCATATTTGAAAAAAAAATATTTGGGTTGAGTTTTCGATATCAGGATTAATTTGAATCCAATTATTACTTATTAGCGTAAATAAAGTATATTCTGGAATAAAATGATTAAATTATCAAGATATAAGGTATCATGAATACGCGAGTCATTTAATATGATTCTACTTCAATTTCATAATGGCACTTAATATTTAGAATAGTGTTAGAAGAAAGTTTTATATATTGAAATTATGCTACCCCAAAGTCTTTGAACCAGTTTCACAATAATAAAATCCGTGCAAGATTGACATAATTCGGATACAAATTAATAGATTTGGTGATCAAGTGAATGAACTTATTGAGACCACAGATAAAGTAAGATATACCAAGGGGACGTGGCGCGTATCTCCTTAATGTGCTTAAAAAGATGCAACAATGATTGAAACATTGCCGCCAGTAGTGTTTTTATTACAGCGCCTCAATATCGTTAAGAAACTTTTTCCAAATTTCCGGTTAGGGAGCCGGTAGTCGGATCAATACTCGTATGTAGAAAAAGAAAACTTTAAAAAGAAGTGACGTCACATATCATTGGTAAGAAAAATATTTCATAGGATTATCATTTTGTAAACATTTTTAAAATTTTATATCAGTCTATCTCGTTTTGTTTGTAATATGACAACACTAATACCCACGGACTAATAACAATATTATCGCTTAAAAAGTATCTATAGTTGAATGTTATATCGATATTTTTTTAGAGTTTAAGCTATTGCTTTCTTTTAGATCCACAAATTATGCCAGAAATGAGGAATACGTGACAAAATGAGAAAAAACGAGCTCCTGCGAAATATAATTGTTTAAATTTGCGTAATTCATTTCGAGGAAAAAGTTCCCAACTTATAAATAAAAATGGACCCTCTTTTTTGGCTGTGCTTATGCTAAATTTAATTTAATATTTGGTCCAATAAGCTTAATAGCAATATAGTGATAATATAATAGTGATTAACAGTAATATTACGCGACGGATTTAATTTTATCATCACATAATCATCATCATCTCATCACATGCGGTCAATATTTGTTTTATTTTTGTCCCAATTTTTCGTAATAGCATAGCTAAGTACTTGAACACAATGGAGTATAAAAGTAATTATTTCAAGTCAAAATCTTTTGTATCAATTCTATTGCCTGGTGCATCAAAGACTGGATACTGTTTCTCAAAAGAAGATAATTCACGATAATACATGTTTCTTAAAAATTTTAAATTACTGACAGAATATCTCCTAAATACTAAAACAGATTATTGGAGAAATATCTAAAATTAATAATATTTTAGAAGCTTTATTGTTCGTTATTATATAGATTTGGTTCAAAATATTGATCCCAAAAAATATGTATAACTAAACTTTCTAAAATACACAATTTGTACATTAGCATTGCGTCTGTATAATTATATTGACATAGCAGTAAGCGCAAGTGGTAAATTCATTACCGACAACGCAATATCTCACTGAATATGTTGAATCAGTTTATTGAAAACCAATAGATTTTGTCATAGATAGGCACGTTGATGCTGAGTTTCAACATGCTGGAATGGCATGTAAATTGTCTTTTCAAACAATTGTCATGTTGATTAAACAAATTGAAAGATGAATAGAGTGCTTGAAATCGATCTGCATTCAATCGCATTCGAGCGTTCATTTCTCGAGTACATGCCATTATCCCTCTCTTACCTGTCTCTAGTACAACGTTGTTGTGTTGAAAAATGAATAACTTCAAAAAAAAGTATGGACGAGATTATACTAGTGAGTTATAGATATCGATTAAGATTTTAGATAAGATTATTTAATATAAATACCTATTAAGATAAGATGCATTTCTGTGACTCAAAAAATACTAACTGTTTGAATAAATCAATTGGCCAGTATCTTTACGTATTATTTTAAAAATATACCGGGAACTTCACAAAGAAGCATCACGAAAAAATTATCAAGTCAAAATGACCTTTTTTTTAAAATTAAAGTGAAGATAAACAAGTCTTCGCAGCATTGACCGGTAGTTAAAAATCTCAAAATAACGACTAAACTTTCTTTTAAAGTAATTCTTTCACAGATCACCGCGTTTTATTTTTTTGGTAAATGGTGTTACTAAGAACACTAGTATTTTAAATATCAGAATTTATTCTTAACAAAATTGCAAAATCTTCCGGCTCTAAATGAAACATAATACATAAAACCGTTTATTATGCTCACATATTCCTTTTTTAATAGTAGTCACTTCTTTATCCAATAAATTTTTTCCTTTTTTATTTGGTCGAAGCGTCGATGGCCAAAGTAATACCCGCTTTTTGATATTTTGAAAGCATCGGTGCAATTTTAATCGATGTATGTTCACGCTTGCGGGAATGATGGCGATATAAAATTGTGAGCGCGATTGCAACGTGAATAAAGTACGTTCAGCCGCGACCTCAATAAATTGATTCAACAGATTAAGGAAGATATTGCGTCATTCGTAAAGGTTTTATGCCTATAAGCAGTTATTTGTGCATACAGCGCAAATTAATATATTATGTTTAATGTGTGTATGTGCAGAATTTGGCAGGCATGGAGGGTGACGTTTATTCTCCGCATTAGTAGTTGTAAACAATTTACTTGATACTCAGGCCCGCATTTAATAAAATTCATAACATATATTCTCAATTCTGTGATCTGTGGTCGAGTCAATAGATTTTAATCAAATTACGAGTAGGTATCAAAATTTGATGACAGGCAAGTAGCTAAAAGTCTTATTCTTTGCACAATTAGAATACAACGTTACTAAAGGCTTATTTTTAATGCAATAAGGTAAAGATATTTATTATGATACCTATATAAATAATCAACAACAGTATTTAAATAATTTCCTGCGCCATTTTCTAAATGGAAATCTATTACAAAGAATACGAGTCAAAAATTCTATTTATATATCGGTGCAAAGAAAATAAAATTTTTCCGGGATTGAATAAAATATACAATGCACACGATTTAGTATCTTCGTAAGCATATAAATAATTCCAAGAGGGTTGTTTACATTGTTTCGTTTCATTTGCGTGAATACTTCACGTTCATCGCTGCTTCACCTATGCGCTTTAAGCATTTTGGAAATGCTATCATTTCACATTTTTAAATTGTATTCGCATGTTTGAAATCTTCGCATGTTCGCATGTTTATGAGGAATACAGGGTAAAAGCGTATAAAAGGTTTTTTCTTTCTTGCGCAAAATTCTTGATGGGATAATCTTTTAAAAACTGTTTCATGACTCTCGTAAGCTTCACAAAGGTATTGAAGAATTACATCAATTCGTGAGATTTTGATTAAATAATTATAAGTTTGGGTTTTTATAAGAAAAAAGAAAATGGTCTAAAACAGCAGTACAGATTATGCATATGCTTTTTTTTAACTAAGTGTTTTTTTGTCAGATTAAATGTTAAGTACGGCGGAATTTTAAATTAATATAAATAATCAAAAATTTGCCCGAAAAGCAAATCAATATCTATCTAAGCCCTAGAGAAGGTTCAATGTTAATTGGTTCAGGTTAAAATTATAAGTCTAAATGAATGAAGAACAGACATGAATGTCAATGACACGTCATGAAAGTCGCATTTGAAGAACTGTACCTTTATTTTTATTACCCACCGTACATTCTAATACTATAATAACTTTATTATTATTACTCCCTAACTTTTCCAAGCCTTTTTTAAAATTGATTTACGACTAACGTATCACTAAAGCAAGACTTAACAAGTTATTATATTCGAACATGTTTATCTTATGGTGTATTTACACATGCAATCACTACAATAAATTCGGTTCCTATTGCGATGCCGCCTGTTTAGGAAGGAAGGCATTACATTTTTTTTGCATTAAAGTAATCTAATTTGCATTCTGAATATTTCTTACCTTGGACGCTATTATTGAGAGCGACTCTCTCAAGGTTCAAAAATATCGCAAGTGTCATCACATTTATTCCTGGGGAGATATTTATTTACGCCCACAACGCATAATTGTGAAATAGCTGCTATGATTTTCATGAGAACTTATGTTAGTGATATTAATTTCTTTTTAACCTTAATTTTTAATTGCTTTTAAAAATTCTTTCTTTACTCTTCCAGTGATCATGGAACTAAGAAACCTAAAAAATGTAGAGATTTATTTCAAATACTAATATTAATTGTAATAATGAAACGAAAAAGAAATCAAGGCATCTCTTTCATTCCTTCTATAACAATTTTAAATGTTTACACCGGGATTACGAAAGGATAATAATTCGTTTCCGGGAAATATTTCCCAACTTTCAAGTAAAAGTTTTTAAATTATACTAATTTCATTCATTATATCATGTATCTTTATCCAGGTTATATGACACAAAATAAATGGATATGGTGCAAGCCAGCAACGAACTTGTTATTGATCAATGTACGCCAAAAACTATCCCAATATTTCTTTCGTTGCACTCAAACTGTTCACAAATATTCCTTTATCACAAATTTATATCTAAGGTAGCGGGTTGAGAAAAGTTTCAAATTGTTTCCCCATTGCTGTCCATTCAAAGGAATGTGCTCATAGATTTTAGGACGTAAGAGTAGTATTCTAAAAAGAAATTATAAATATACCAAACAAGAGGTGAAGATATATAATAGATTTTTGCAAACGTATTGTGACAATTTATGAAAGAGCACTTTAACATTTTTTACTCCTGTAACGGTAAGCGTGTACCATTTTTTTAATATATTGTAAAAATATGAAAACCCTTGCAATGTTTGAAATGAAAATTATTTTAAAATATTTCTGTCCGATTTCTTATAAATGTTTCATACCATATATTATAAATATAGCATTTTTTTAGGCTTCACGGAAACTCAAAATAATTACAAAATTTACCCTTTTATTGTACAGCGTGAATTACATTTATTACAATTACATTTCGTCACTAATTTTGGTGTAAAATAGAATGAAGAAAATAGGAACAAAAAAAGTTTAAAAATGCAATACATATATATGTATATATATATATATATATATATGTATATATATTTGTATATATATATATATATATATATATATATATAGATAATAATATACCAATATAATCCATACATGTGATAAATTTAAATTCAACGTTTTTTTTATTTTCTATTTTGGTCTAAGTTTCAATATTTTTACGCGTATTTTTTTTTAGTATTTTTTTTATATTAGCGATTATTCATATATAGCTAATATAAAAAAAATACTGAATGATTTCCATTTACATATAACAAAATAAATTTTGAAGCAAGATGTTATTTGTGGGAACTTTATTGATCTACATCGTAAATTATATTGGGCTGTAATATACCTAAACGCACACAGTTCATAGAATATACCTAAAAATATGCTTTTCTGCTTTCCTCTCAATTACTTGAATATTTAATTGTTTATAAAAATGAAGAAGTCATGAAATTATCGTATAAGTTATTTATTAATTAAAATTATTTGCACTTTGAAGGGATATACAGCGTGATATAAATATTTTCATTGAAAAAAATTTAATGAAAATATTTTCCTTCTTGCTACCTCAAGCGTTTGATATTAAACCTATAGAAGGTAATCGGTATCTTAAGTGCACTGTCAATATATTTAGCAGAAATACAAAGAGCATCCTTACTGAAAAATAATACTGTATTTATAAATAACATTTAAATTTAATAATACACCAAACTACTTAATAAAAGCTTTTGCCGCCCTGTAAGACTTTGTAAATATCGTCTTCGATTAAATGCGAAGGCAACGTATATATTACACATTACGAAACTTACATACATAAACAAATTTAACAACACTGTTTTCCTACCCGATCGAAGCTCATAATTTAGTGTATATTGAAAAGATCCCATTTCGCACATTGGCTAGGTCATTTGCCTTCTAAGTGTATTTGTTGACCCCCGGTGTGAACGATCCACTGCGGAGTGTACCTACATAGATGGAGTCTGGAAATAGAAACAAACACCATTTATTCCCTAGAGAATGTTTTCAAGGTATATGTTGTACCTTACGCGCGAATTTATCTTCTCCTGAGCTCCATGTAATTGAAAGGAGTTTTGAACTTTTTCAGTTACTATAAGTACAAAACATCTTAAGTATTATGCAAAAGAGATCTGGACTTTCTAAACAATTGTTAATATATTTGCAAAAGAGCCAAGATATGTTAGAAAGACATAAAGAGTAAAAATTTAGATAATATCATATTTTAGTTCTAATACCTAATAAATAATTGTAAGTATTACAGTAAATGTAAAGGAAAACTTATGAGAGTAAATATCACCAAACTGGCTTATGACGAGACCACCGAACCAGTAGTAAAGTCAAATAAGAATTAATTTTCGGAATGATAGGAGGGAAGAAGAAAATCCGCATCAATCTTCGTTCTGACTTTCTAAAGGTGATGTGAAAAGTGTGATGAAATGTCGTATCCGCCGGCCAAGTTATTTAATAGGTTACGAAAATCGGTTGTTAACAAAGATCTCGATTCCTATCCCTTGCATTTCCTTAGACGTTAAATGCAAAGAATAACATATTACTTGTAGAGAATAAATTATCTAAATGTTTGGTCACATATATTTTTTGTATAATTAACTGTTTTCAACAACGGAAAGCGGCCATAGGTCTGTAGGATACCGCTATGTAAATTGCGGAGCCAAATATATAGTATACCCTATATGAAGTCTATTATATGATGAAAATTATATTATTATTAACATAATCACATTTATATAATATAATGAACACCATTTCGAACACCTATGAGATTTGATATCTAGACTAGCGGAAATGATATTATATGAGAATTTACACAAATTCATAACTCAACAACAAAGGTTTGTGACAATTTTCAGTTTTCTTTCTTTCATTCCAAGGTTTGACCTTTATTTTGCCTTATTTGACTGTATTATAGTTTTACAAACATTATTAATATAATAAGAAAATGTATTAAAATGTATAAAGTCGTGATCGTTGCTTACTTACGCGCAATTAATATTTTATTTCATTACGATTATATTGATTAAAAATTCGGCTTTTTCTAAACATGAAAGCGAAATCCAGAAACTAAATTTAACTTCATATATCGCACATATTATCGATATTCTCAAGGAAAAACTACGGTTTCGTATATTTTTTCGTTGTCAATGGTCGTATTAAGTAATCAAGACGTATTTAACAAACGTCAAATTTGGTTTTGTTACATATCTAAATTTAGAAATTTACCTTCGAAAAATATTTTATCATTTTTCTCTTCTTTGTTAAGTTAAAATTTATTAAATATATGTTTCAATATTTTTGTAATATTTGTGACGAACTTCTTTTATATATATATATATATATATATATATATATATATATATATATATATATATATATGTGTGTATATATATAATTAATTAATTAATTTTTAAAAATAAAATTAATTTTAAAAAAATATAATTAATTTTTATATATATAATTATATAGTTTTTATATATATAATTAAACATTATCATAATTCGGCTTCGCATTTACTGTCATGTTCATGCGAAAAAAATAGAATGATCATATATTCTCAAAAGCAATATGGCGCCCACATGTCAATAAAGTGAAAGTCAAAAAAGGCCAAGAAAACCAACAATGAAGGTTATAATTCAATCACATAACTGATATAGCCTCCAATTAACAATAAGTTTAATGTCGTCATACACTTGAAACAGTAAATGCGACGAATAACGAGTGAGCGCCGTACTTTGTTTTTCACAAGTAATTCATTATGCCGGAAATTTCAGCGTTCGTTAAGTTTAATTTATACTATTCCGAGGATATATTTTGTTTCATATTTTAACCAAGAATCATGGAATTTTAGTGGTTGGTATAAGGCGCTGATTTTGGTTTAAATAAAAAATATACTGAAAATGTTTCCTGTTAGTTTCATGAAAGTAAATAAAATATAGTACCCTGTGAAAACAATTTGATAAGATAGAACATACTAATAATATAAATTAAAATAGATTGGAAAATAACACATTTTTATTTTAATTGATATACATATATGAAAGAAGGAGGGAAAGACATACGTTGTAATAATGCAAAAATACATAGACATAATAACAACACTAATGCGTAATTTTTTAAATGTGCTAAAGGAATACGTTGCTAACAAAAAATTGGCTATTGCAGTAAAGTTTGTGAAACCATTTTTAGTTTTCCTATTTAGTTTTCCTTTGCAGTAAACGCACAAAACTTTGTTTAATATTTTCATAATTACAGTAAAATGCTAGCATCTAATCTAAGCAAGGATACGGTGCAATTGTATGATAAAATTCAACAAATAACGAATATATTCATTGTCCAGATATTGTGTGAAAAATTCCTATGATTAAATTATTTTATCTGGTGAAACGAAATACGAAGTAATAAACGTACTTCAAAAATTATGAATCTCGCCTATTTGTCTTGAGTACTATCAGGTTTTGAGCTATTGACTAAAGCTTTTGATTTGGTTTGATTTATCACTCGTTATTATTCAAAATTTAATACAAATTTAACTCACTGAACGATATTAAAATCTAAAATGCTTTAAATTTTTCCATATGTTTCAATATTGACATTTGCATGACTCTAATCCAAGCAATTCATCTGATGGGAAAGGTTATTTACATTTTTATCGTGCTATATTTAAATATCCTGTTTTTCTTTCAACAGAGGACAAAATGATTTTCCTGATATACAACAATAGTATAATAAATATAACAAAGCGTACAAACATTTTCTTTGAATTAGATTTGATGGAAGTCAACATTAAGAACATTAATTTCGGTATTATTATCGATCTCAACAACAAAATTATATTTGTCTGTGTGCATATTGCACCATCAGATTCTGAGCTATCAGACGCAGCCACTTTCCCTGAAGCACATCGCGGGATGGTACCTCTGTAACTTGGGTTGAAAGACAGAAATTTCAAGTTTTTATCCGTAGAATTACCGATATATTCAGCATCCTAAATGGTCAATCTGTAGCTTACATAACTACTGTATACACTCACTCATTCGCTGACTTATTTCAATATACGTATCAAATTTCGTACATACGTAGTATATTTATATAGCCCCATATGTTTACAGTAATAACAGTTATTATTCTAGAAAAGGAAATATATTTGATTCTATGACTCTTTGATGGTAACAAGTTTACACAAAATAGTTCATGATATTAAAGTAACTTAGTAATGTAACATGTTGTCATCTCGCCGTGATTAATTTGATAACTATTTCATTAAAGCCATTCGCAGTAAAGTATCAAAAATTAGAATTTTTGATAATTTAGCTTCAATAGAGACATATGGTGTTACATATATAATCGAGCTTGTGCTGACACATATTTCGTATCGCTTACCGCGTTTGGTAGTGACATCAGTGCTTAAATAGTTACACATTAGATTATTTATTAAGTTTTAATTCTGAAGAAAAAACCTTTCATAATTTGCAAAGCATTTATAGTAAATACGTAAGAGTCAGTTTAATTGAGTAAATGAACAAAAATTGTTTTATATTTTTCAGTTAAGAATTAGAATTTATAAATTAATTCTCGTTTATTTTCGTTTCCCGCGACAGCGAGTGTTTGTTTTAATTTCCCCTCGCTGGTCTTAGTGGTAATTGTAAATAAATTTTACTTATATTTTAATCAATCTACAGTTAAAAAATGTATACTATTGTATACTTGTATATGGATAAATTCATTATTACGAATTTAGTAAGTCAATTATATTCCGTTTGAGAATTTTTATTTTAGAGACGTTATGCAATATGTGGCTTGTAATTTATTAAAATTTTTGGCTAGTATTATTATTATTAAATAAAAAAGGAGTTAATATAATGTCCTTCATTGCTAACTGAAGTAAACAGCGTAATGTAAAAACATAATCCTTAATACGATTTGCAATTTTTCTGTGTCATGTAAAAAATAGGACACAGTTCATTGTGTATTTCATAAAACATTGAAGAAACGAAAAAAAATTAATTTCATTATTTTCATGTGTCTATTCCGTTTTTCATAATATTATCACTCTTTCAGTTTTGGACTAATTATGCTGAAACCTCACAGGAACTAGTTGAACTGGATAAATGAATATAATAATAAAATGCAAAAATCATCTTTCTGAATCTTTACCATAAGTCATCTTTTTGAAAATAGGTTAAAAGATAAGACACAAGCTCGAACAGATAAAATGACTTAAATAAATATTTCTTAATTCATTCTAAACAAATAATTGAATTATGACGATAATGACCCAAACTGCAAGTGCTTAAATAAGAGAATTTCCGTGCACTTTTAGGGATGTAAAATATCCCTACTTACATTTGATAGCTTTTGCTTCAGGCATCATAATATAATAATAAATTAATTTTAAATAAAAAGTTTATTATGAAACAAAAAAAAATACCCCTTGACTTTTCACATGTATCAGATCATTTATATGTGTTGTGTATAAATTTTATTTCATTTTAGAAAATATTTTAGTGCAATTTACGTATTTTCAAAATGTATAGCAGTACTTCTCATTTCATCGCATGTTAATTTAAAAACCAATTAATTAATATTATCAAATGATATGCTATATAAATTGAATCCCAAATATATTTGAAATATAAAATCAGAAAATTGTCTATAAAGAGAAGAAATTCAGTATAAAGTTTTTCGTCATTGTAGTGATAATTTTAAAATAGCCTTGATTCATGGTATTAGAATAAAAAACAAAGTGAATATTAAAACGAATTACAAATAGCCCGGAGAAGAAAGTTATTAAGCATTTAACAAACATAACGAAATTTTAATAAAATTATATTGTTGTTATTATCCACCAAAACTTTCAGAAATTTCATGACGATTTTGATCATTTTTATATACATCCAAGGTTTATTAAATCTTTGTATTATTGGTTGAAATTTACAGATTTTCCAGTGTAGAATTACAATGATTACAACAAAATAAACTTTAGAAACACTGCTCATTAAAAAATATATGTATAAAAAAATAATTTATGTGGCAAGTAATATACAATGTAATAAATAGCAAACATGTGTAAATAATACAATTACATATAAAATGTATACTTGTATAGGCACGCCAGGATTAAAGAAAGATAAAGATAAGAAACATGTTTAATGAAAAGGAAACCATGATAAATTGTAGAGATTGCAACTTTATTTATATTATCTCTGTACCGAAATAAAATGTATCCGGAAGTAAATAAAATACATTTTCTGTTTAATATAGGTCTGTTGACATTACACGAATAACTTCACAAGGGACTGCTCGCAGCGATAAGTTTTATTTCCGTCAATACTTAACGCTACACCGCCATTCCACCTGCGCGCTTTATTCACATTTCTATTTATCTTGGAATCCCCCCTTTATAGGTTTTTACGTGGCAGTTACATCTCCATAAAGAATAAAGATGGGTGAGGATGTGTAAAGGGTTTTGTGCTTTCCAAATAAAATTCCGGGTGTGAAAGTTTGAAAATTATTCCTTAACTTTGGCAATTCACAGGGAAAGCTTAAAGAATTTCTAATCAAACCGATCATAAATTGGTTAGCGACAAATGAATATCGAAGCAATTTTTTATTACATACAATTTTTTTAAGGGCATTTAATAAAGCAATTTCTTGACCCTTAAAATGCTTTAGTTTTCTAAACTCGGTGGCTGAAAAACGTAGAAAACTGATCTGGATGTTCAGTAACTAAGATTAGGTTATAAGTTTTCAATTGTTTTTTTACATTTTTTTGCTCTCAGTTTCGAAAATAACATTAAGCACGTGTAGAAAAGAGCAGGATAGATAGATGGACGGATAGACATGAAAAGTAACATTTTTTATGGCGTTAACAATGTTTCGGGTGCCCCAGAATCATGATGCCACGTCGTTTCTTAATATGTCAATCCTAAAATAGGTTTTTACAAAGTTTTGATATATGTACTGACTACAAAAATGTACTTGAATATATTTTCAGCCAAAATTTTTTAGCCATAATCAGTATAGGTTCACTAAATTCACTCAAATCACTAAAAATTCACTAAAAATGTTTATTCACGATGAAGTTAAAGGAAAACGAAAATCGTTGACAAGCAATTGCAAATGACGAAATAAAGGAAAGTTTTCCGGTATTTATAAGTAAGTGGATAAGCTAAGACACATGTAATGTACTAAATAAAGAATAAATTAATGTGGTATAAAACTAAATTAATGCAAGCAACAACTATACTAGATAAACGTAGGGTTTTGGTACACAAATAACTAAATGAACTGATGAATATAAAAATATAAATGTTATCTAAAAGGCTTTCCGTTTGAAAAGTAAATTGTAAAAATTAATGTAGAGAGACTTCTTAATACATTGCGAAATATAGGATTTACGTCCACATCGAACAAAAATAGTACTTTGCTTTCGTGTTTTTCTTGTAATATCTCTACGTTTTAACAGTCTAAAGGTCGTTCTTTGTTTGCCCTTGTTCGAAGAGTGTCGATGCACTTTCCACTAACGTTCTCAAAAACTATTTTCACAATTTTATGTCAAATTTATATAACATAATTTGGTGGCCACAATTGCTTATTTTCAATAAAAAAATGCACAAAACGCAATCGTTTAAAAATGTACTACATTTGCTAACTTAGAGTGAAATATCAATTTAACACTCCAAATTGTTCATAAATTAAAAATAGTTGAGGGCATAAATGAAATTAATAAACAGCTTGTAAATAACATACGAATAACAAGCGAAGTATACTTAAAACAATATTTATTTTTAACACATTTTCCTATTCAATATTGTCTCACTCTCCCATATCGTAATGTATTCCCCATAAATGACAAGCTTATGTCGTTTTTCCATCTTTCAGATGAAGCTCACATAAGATAAAGAACATTCTCGTCGATAGACCTATCAGTTTATAATAATGAATGTTACCTATTTATGGGAACATTTTAGTACTTGAATAGTTTAGATGAAGATAGGTCATAGGTTAGATATTTGAGTGAAATTGTATGTTGATGAACGAAGAAAGGTTGAGCATGTCGCCAAATAATGAAAAGGAAGTCCGCGGGAGTAGTTAATTATAATTAATAAAAGATGCAGAATGAATAATTTGGTGTCTAAAATAAATCTGACTCTAAACTACAGAGACGCCATATTCGTACGAAACTCGATGCTTCCGGAATATTCGTTACATGCACTAACCCACAGCCGCACGCATGCAAGCACGAAAGTACGCACGCAAGCAGGCATGCACGCGCGCACGCGCTTACGCACGCATCACGCACGCTCACATGCACGCACGCTCGCACGCAGGCACACGATTTTACGTAATTGAAAAAAATCACAATTTGCAAATATCTTTCTTCAAGGATCTTCTGAGATTTTTTATCGGTATTTTAATATGTAAGAAATTAATAAGTTTCATAATTTTACCTTTCCCAAAAGCTAACTTCACGCATCATCAGTCATTGCAAAATAGTGGTGAAACCATATGTTGTAGAATCTTTGAGTAAGTATTTCTAGTACTAATTGCAGACAAATTTAACGTGAAAATGTTCCATTAGTGATTTAGTGACTATAAATAACAATATATGTGAGTCGAGTTTTGTCAAGTAAATATAATATGAATTAGTATCTTCAACGGATATTGGATTCATATTGACATCAGAACATAGTGGATTATATAAAGATTTTTGAAGTCATATAAAACTGTCTAGGTTTTAAGAATTGATTAAATTCTTCCCATTCTTTGCCGATCTGCTTGTGACATTAACTTACGGAAAACATCATTTATATAATCTATGTACCCATACAGCAATGTATAGAAGAATGTGAATACATAGATGCCGGTGATTAATACTGAGCACTGAAGTTAGATTTATTTCATAATACATAATGATGAAATGGGAGGAAGAGGTATATTCTACTTTTATTAGTAATAGTTATTTTCAATGATTATTTACTCCGTTAGCATCCAGCGTAATCCTGCATAGAACCAAAGTAGGAGAATGAGTTAGGATAAAATGATAGTGTATACACATCGGGGTCTATGAGCATGTGTGCTTGTATATCCGAGAATGAGTTTAAAAGTTCGTAAAATGGTGGGGATGGCGATATATATATATATATATATATATATATATATATATATATATATATATATATATATATATATATATATATATAAGTCTACTTCCTCGGAAATTATCGAATAAGCTAAAAAACGTATATTAGAAGATGCTCGATTAAAGAAGTAGTTAGGAAAAATGGTTTGAGTTATTATCGGCAACCATTTTGAATATTCTTCATGACCATCTTGAATTTCAAAAGTCATCGCAAGGTGGATGCCAAGAATACTCACGTCCCAAAAGCAATAACATGTCCATTGTACATGCAACTCTTTGGCCTTCTGTACAGAGGATAAGAAGGAAATTTTGAGCCGAATCATTACGGATAACGAAACTTTAATTCATCATTACAAGCCTAAATTTATTCATCTAGCCGCCATTTCATTAGAAGGAGTTCACTGCCATCCCCAAAAAACCGTCACAATATTCGATTTACCCGCATACATATCCCGGGCGATTACGACACCTTGAAGTCCTTATTAGGGGTATACCCTTATTTTGTTACTACAAAAAATGGTATACCACTCACTGAGAAATTCAAGTTGTCGGAATCACTCGGATAATGTATGCCGGTAAATCGGTCATTTTGACTGTTTTTTTGGGATACAGATAGTACCTTCAACAGAAACATCCTTATCTTTAAAGCCAATGAGCGCATTGGTTTGTTCTGTTGAAGAGTAATACGCTCCTTTACTGGAGCAGCATAAAGAAGCGTTGAAGGAGAAAACACTAGAGAGATTAGCAAAATATGTATTGCTTCTGCGCGATAATGCACCTACACGCAAGAGTCATGTTGCATTGGCTACGCTTCATATGTGAGGTTTTAAAACATTTCAATACCAATTTTACAGCCCAAGCATTGCCTCTTGTGACTATTATTTATATTAAAAAAATAAAAAAGGGGTTCGTGGAAACAATCTTAGCGATTATGATCCGCTCAAATCTCAAATTTTAGTTTCTTTTCAAGATAAAGGGAAGACTTCTTTTTGAGGTATAAATAAATGAATCGGTAGATCACAAAAACGAATATTTTGAAAAGGGAAAATAGCATAATATTTTTTGGCCTTTCTTTCGCCCCTTTCCGTGAACTACTTGGTCTCCCCTCGTATGTACGTAATTGATGACACACAAATAAAGATATATTTATGGATTGTATAAATTATATCGTTCTCGAGATATAAGCCATATGGGCTTTATCTCAAGAACTGTATATATTTTATATGTCATTTGCAAGTATATTTTGAAGAAACTAAAGAAAAAGTTGTTAGATTCGCACAAGATAAATTTCAGGGTTTTCTTGGTACAAGGATAGTCGTAAATTTAAACAATTCCAGATTTCATTAACTTGTTACGAAATGTGTCATACACCTTTTCAAAAGATGCAAAATTTTGGAGACCGTTAAACATCAACGTTCTCAAATATTTCTTTATAAGTATGTTATCTTATGATACATTAGTAGTATTTTTACTAATTTGATTATGAAAATTAACTGAACAATTATGCAAGTATTTCAGGTTGGTTGCATTTGCATTTATTAATGTTTCTTAGAAGGCGAAAGTTAATTTCACCTAAATTGGCAATAAAGTTCGATAGAAAAAGGATTAAATATTAAGTGATGATACTGCAAACGACATAAAGACAAGTATCGAATAAATTATGTTTGGTTTGAAAAAATTAGAATATGTAACGAAAATAAAAACACAATTGAAACTGCAATTTTTCATTTAAGTTTAATATTCGTATACTGTGGATTATGAAAATTTAGATTTCTGACTCGATGGACCTAAAAAGAGCTCTGGTATTGTCAACGCTGTCCTTCTCTCTATTTGTAAGTCACAAACTCCTAAATTCTTAACAAAGCAAAGTAGTTTTCATAAATATACATAAAAGAGTTACTCGCTCTAAAATAGATAAAATATATTTAAAATTAGGCACAAGTTTATTTTAAAAAGAGATATTTGAAAACGAACCGAAATAATATTTACCTGCATATACCAGAAAGTAATGAAAAATTTGATGCACATTTTCATTGAAAATAAAAAGAAAATTTAATTTAACGATGTTTAAGGTCACCAAATTTGTCATTTGATTTTACAGTCTAGGTAACAAAATAGGCGTCAGACATAGACAGTTGTAATAAGATAATTGTTTTTATTTATGATGACACTTCTTTATTTTAATTTAGTCACAACGTAAAAAAGCAATTTTTATACTTACATTATTCTTTTAAATTAACGGGAATAACTGCACATAATATCATAGATCATATGACTTTAAGTGATATAGTTATAAGTATAATCCTCGTACTGCAACCCAGTCCCCCAATCAGCAGATTTTTTTATCGTAATATAACAAAGTTAGCAAAGTTAATTGGTATTCCAACTCAAATCTTACCGAGAATCTAATTTAAGGCCTCAGCCTTTTATTACGTTCGAATTGTTTATGCACATACGAATGATTGTTAATATTATCACTTACTTTATTAAGAATTATTGTAATAGTATCACTTTCGTTATTTCAGATAATAATAAACAATCTCTCCGTGGTCTTATTAGAGATGTAAAAAGTTAACAGAACTGATTTCGAAAGTTATTACAGTTAGGGAAAATATGTAAATGTGAAGGTAATATTTCGCTAAAAACACATAACACATAACACAACGGGTTCACAAAAGATGTGAATTGAATTTTATTTAATTTCGAGTTCAGTCTAAATATGGGTTTGGTGGTTGTCGAAATTATTTGTCACTAAATAGCATGGATAATACACTATAATTTTCTTGCATAGTAGTTCGTTACGAAGTAATTGTCTCGCACGTGATGTGTTCGCTAATTACTCCATATCTGCAGTCTATTTACTAGAATATATTTTATCTTCTGATAATTTTCGTATAACTGTAAAACATTAGTGTATTCTTTATTGTTTACAATGAACAAATTAACAGAAAATGGTCACTCAATATTTTGGAATTATAAATTAAAGTATATAAAGCAATTCAAAAATCCTCTTGGATATGATTTTGTTCACTGTTCAGGTCTGTTCAAAAAATGTATCTTAATATAGCTTAAACTGCCGAATTTCATCGTTTTCATTAGAAAAACTAGCATATTTAAAAATACTTTATTTTAATAATTTGTTAAAACAATGTATATAATTAGTTTATAATGAATAATTTTTGAAAAACCTCTCAATCACGAGTAGAGCTCAAATTACAAAGCTTCCGTACAGATTTAGACAGGTATAAACCGTTAATGGTAATAATATTTCCATTAAATTTTTTACAAAATTTTAATTTTTGCAACTTAAATATGTTGTCTGCTATATATTTTATAGAATAAAAAAAACCGTAACTCCATATAGAAGAAGACGTTGTTGATTTTTAAAATTTTTCCTTTTGTTGTTCTATTAAACCCTTGCATTATGATGACTTTCAAGAATGTACGTCGACCAAAAGTACCCTATAGGTTTGATGAGGATATGAATAAAAACAATTTAAAGAATTATATATTTTTCTTTTTGAACTAAAAATCTTAACATTTTGACAGCAATGTATGGTAATAAGCCTCAGCATACGTCTACATGCTCCGGAGAAAATTAACTGAAAAGAGAAGAAGAAGAAATCATATTGTGCTATTTCCTGTCATCGAGAGGATGTGATTAGGTTATGTTTAATCATTAACTTTTATTTAATTTCTCCTGAACTTCAGATGATTAAGTTGCTTCCTAATCCGTAACGAATTACAAAGATATATAAATAGGAAGCGGAAAACACGTAGCAAAAATCCTTGACCTCATACTATACGAATTAATGTATTGTGAATGTTTTTTAGGCAGTTCTTATACTGAAGCAATATTCAACTAACAACTACACACAGACAATAAACTACAGGCGATATATTTCTTAATCTCTAATACTAACGCAATGTTTAAAGTAATCAGCTGGCCTACTTATTCATTGCACAAGTGTAGAGAAATTAATTGAAAAATTTTAAAAATTGATGTCATTTGGTGACAGAGTTATTAACTTGTAATATGACGTTTAAGGCAAAAAAGTAAAAAGGGAGACGGTACTAGATTCCTTCAGCATTTTAAGTGCTCAAATATTATTTAACAAGAATAAGTGCCCAGGAATGAAAAAAAGTCACCATAATCAATTTCCAAACTGCTACTGGATGAGTTTTGAAAATTCTGAACTGTTGTTGAATATGATCATTACCCATATTACCAATTAACTACAGAGAAGCGACTGGTATGTCTTAAAATGTTTTGATTTCACTCAGAGAATAATCGAATTTTATGATTCAGGAAAACATTTATTTAATTTTAATTTGGCGGTACAAATTTTTGAATAACTATTGCGATGGGTTTATGCCACTATTATAACACCTATCGAGTTTATACATCGAAAAAAATTATTTTTCCTAGCATTCATTAATTTTTGCCAGGTTATGAAACAAAGATGAGAGTAAGGCCCTCGAGACTCCTCAACAGGAGACGCAGTGTTTTAAAACTTGAATAATTAATCCTCTAAGTTTGAAATT
This sequence comes from Druceiella hillmani, assembly GCA_039881145.1. Taxonomy (NCBI): domain Eukaryota; kingdom Metazoa; phylum Arthropoda; class Insecta; order Lepidoptera; family Hepialidae; genus Druceiella; species Druceiella hillmani. The sequence goes on along the minus strand of JAYKKI010000038.1, from coordinate 20,546,774 downwards.
CGTCATCGCCATTTTTTATAATATAAAAACTATTCAGATTCTTTAAATTTCCTTGACACATTTTTGTCTTCATGAAAAGCTTGAAGAAGTGCGCAATATTTTTCGGGTAATAATAATTATTTTTCGGTTCATGTTTCCTGTGGGTTATATTTTAATTTTTTTGCTAATTCTTTTTGCGCTGAAAAGTTGAAAAACGAAGCCTATATAGACTTTTCATATTTTTATGAGAGGTAAAACTTCTATAGAATTAATATTATCCATTGTGTAAACCGTTGTTGTGCCTATATATATAGAAGCGGCTTGAATATTGATTGCTAAATGATATTATAAATTATGAGACTTTGTTTTGTAGAAATTTTGTAACTATTGGTGTCAATAGGTAGTGAGAAGGAACGTCATTTCCTGGTGTTGCAGTCTTCAAAGATTATTAAATAAAGACATGCTACGTATTCAAAACCTAAAACCGATGCAAAATGACGGTGATGATTTTCCGTTTTATTTTTTAGAAGACAAAGTGTTCCCAGTGGAAAAAATGCTCTGCGACTATATTCAATAACGACAAAATTTTTCAAGTTTTCAAAATTTGTAAAACATAAGTTTGAAATGTTTATTGTAAAATTTAAACCCAAAATGTATTTAAAACTTACTAGATAATTTTAGTTCATTTACGATCACATTTCATGTCTTTGAACTGCTTCCTTTTTACAATGATATTGACGTCCAAAATCGTAAGCATACGAAAACTGTTCGAAAAATTCTCCGAACTTAATGAAAGACGAAGAAAGAAAAACGAACATTTCCTACAAAAAGAAAATTAAGGGATTTTAAATAAATACAGAATAAGAAGCTCACTGAAAAATATAAAATAATTGAAATTCGAATATATCCAATTTTGGGGCAAAATGTCGTTTTTGAACTTAAGTTTGAAAATTATTGCTACTGCAGGAAATTTTCGAAGTCGGTTCCATGTGGGCGCTTCTATTCTCTTTCAACTACATGTACATCCGCATACACACAGATGCAACATTTCATTTGGCACCGACTCCAAAAATCTCTAGTAGCAGTATTTTGCAATTTTATTTATGTTATGAAACAATGTTGTACTGCAAAATATTCAAGCGAGTATTAGAATTTTCATTAGTTTATATTTTTCAGCGCGCTTCTTTTTAGGTGTTCATGTGAATTCAATTAGATTTTTTGAAAAAAATGCTATATTTTTTAAATTAGAACTGACATTTGCGGTATTTAATGAACCTAAATGTTTATATCTATATGACACACACACACTTTCTCTCACACACACACACACACACACACGTGTGTGTACATATATATATATATATATATATATATATATATATATATATATATATATATATATATAACTAATCTACCGTTTTTAAATGATTACGGACTTAAAATCTAAAACTTTAAACCCGACAAATACGAACTTTTACGCAAAGAAATTGATTATTTAGACCATAGTTAAAAAAGAACGGCGTAAAACCAAATGTTGATGAAATTAAATCATACAATGAATTACCATTACCCAAATCACCCAATGACGTTAAATCTTTTCTTGGTCTCGTTTTCTACTATCGGAGATTATTATCCGTCTTCTCAAAATTAGCAAACCCCTTATATTTCAAGTATTTTTTATACAGTTAAAGTCTTTTAAAGCAAAGTTTTAATAACGTTTATTTAAAATGATTAAACTAGCAATTTTGAGCATGTTTATTAAACTTTCCAGTATTAACACTTCCCAAATTTTTTCAAAGTTGGGTTTTTAATATATTTTTGAAGTTGTAATTTAGAGGAAATAGTTTAGTTAAACGAATAGATTAAATTGTTGATGAAAATAAAAATGGATACCAAAACTTATTGTTTTTTAATCCAACTTGAAAATGAAAATGCATTAAACCCAATGTACATAGCCAAACAGTAAGTATTATCTTTATTATTTTCGATTTATGTATTTGATCTATTTTCACGTTACTGTTATTTAAATAGTTTTATACGAATATATAAAATATGCAAATGAATTATAAATATGTAATGTTGTAAAGTATCAATAGTATTGTAATAGGTGACAGGTTATCTTCATGATTACAGATGTTTTTATCTCTGAATGATACATGAAAGATCACATTTAATAAATATTTCTATTAAACGAATATGCGTGTTAAAAATTAATAAATGAGCAAATGCTGTCTTTCAATTAATATTGTCGGTTTCAGGCAAAGATTGAACTCCCGGTTCTAAATTCTTAGTCAGTCTTGCCTCTGTGGACGTACTACTTGCTTAAATTGTGAGACTTGAGGATCTTCTGTTTCTACAGTAGTATTTTGAATATAAAGCACACACTCTGATATTGAACTTTGGGTTTTAACTCCCTAATCCTGATGATGCAGCGATTGACTATATCGTGTGACTTGAGGATCATCTGTTTTCAAAATAGTATTTCGGGTCACAAGCAAAGTCTATTTTATTTAATTTCAGGCTCCAACTCCTCAGTCCCATTTTTAGGGGTACTGTCTGTACCGATAGTGAGAATTATCTACAGTTACAATATACATTAGTATTATGGCTCTCAAGGAGATACTCTATCATTGAATTTCTGATTCCAATTCCTCAATCTTGATGCCTAAATCATGAGCTTTGAGGGTCTCTCTTTGTTTAAATTAGTATTATACGTCTCAATCATTGACAGTGTCACTGAGCTCCAGATTCGAATTCCTCAGCCCGATGATGCAGTGATGCGGACTCTTTTGAGTTCGTTATCTCAAATTATTGGTACTAATTATTCAATTTTGATCAATAGTTAGTACCAAAAATTCAATTTTGGTAAATTATTAAATTTTTTTTAAATAAGTAGTTTCAGTATGGTATCACAAAAAAATTGCTAGAATATAAACATGGCGGTAACTATATTTTTTGTCGGATGACTAGTAAATTCGAAGAATTCTGGACTCCTTTAAGTTGTCTTTACGTAAGACAGAAGAAAATAAAGAAGATAGGTAGGTAAATATATACAGATACATATAAAGACAATATGAAATAATTAAGGTATTAATTTGTAGGTACATAAGAAAGCAAGTACCACGAGCAACAAATGTCCGAGGTGACAGAACACACACACACACACACACGTGTGTGTGTGTGTATGTGTGTGTGTGTATGTGTGTGTGTGTGAGAGAGAGTGTGTGTGTGTGTGTCATATAGATGTAAACATTTAGGTTCATTAAATACCGCAAATGTCAGTTCTAATTTAAAAAATATAGCATTTTTTTCAAAAAATCTAATTGAATTCATATGAACACCTGAAAAGAAGCGCGCTGAAAAATATAAACTAATGAAAATTCTAATACTCGTTTGAATATTTTGCAGTACAACATTGTTTCATAACATAAATAAAATTGCAAAATACTGCTACTAGAGATTTTTGGAGTCGGTGCCAAATGAAATGTTGCATCTGTGTGTATGCGGATGTACATGTAGTTGAAAGAGAATAGAAGCGCCCACATGGAACCGACTTCGAAAATTTCCTGCAGTAGCAATAATTTTCAAACTTAAGTTCAAAAACGACATTTTGCCCCAAAATTGGATATACTCGAATTTCAATTATTTTATATTTTTCAGTGAGCTTCTTATTCTGTATTTATTTGGAATCTCTTAATTTTCTTTTTGTAAGAAATGTTCGTTTTTCTTTCTTCGTCTTTCATGTCAAGTTCGGAGAATTTTTCGAACAGTTTTCGTATGCTTACGATTTCGGACGTCAATATCATTGTAAAAAGGAAACAGTTCAGAGACATGAAATGTGATCGTAAATGAACTAAAATTATCTAGTAAGTTTTAAATACATTTTGAGTTTTAATTTTACAATAAACATTTCAAACTTATGTTTTACAAATTTTGAAAACTTGAAAAATTTTGTCGTTATTGAATATAGTCGCAGAGCATTTTTTCCACTGGGAACACTTTGTCTTCTAAAAAATAAAACGGAAAATCATCACCGTCATTTTGCATTGGTTTTAGGTTTTGAATACGTAGCATGTCTTTATTTAATAATTTTTGAAGACTGCAACACCAGGAAATGACATTCCTTCTCACTACCTATTGACACCAATAGTTACAAAATTTCTATCTAGCCAGATCGTCACTAATAATGCATAAAAACTTTTGTAGTTGTGATAGTGTCTATTATGATATGCATTTTACTGTGTCTCATAATTTATAATATCATTTAGCAATCAATATTCAAGCCGCTTCTATATATATAGGCACAACAACGGTTTACAGAATGGATAATATTAATTCTATAGAAGTTTTACCTCTCATAAAAATATGAAAAGTCTATATAGGCTTCGTTTTTCAACTTTTCAGCGCAAAAAGAATTAGCAAAAAAATTAAAATATAACCCACAGGAAACATGAACCGAAAAATAATTATTATTACCTGAAAGATATTGCGCACTTCTTCAAGCTTTTCATGAAGACAAAAATGTGTCAAGGAAATTTAAAGAATCTGAATAGTTTTTATAGTATAAAAAATGGCGATGACAAATTTCAAACTTATAGGATTAATTATTCAAGTTTTAAAACACTGCGTCTCCTGTTGAGGAGTCTCGAGGGTCTTACTCTCATCTTTGTTTCATAACTTGGCAAAAATTAATGAATGCTAGGAAAAATAATTTTTTTCGATGTATAAAAAAAATGACTTGATAGGTGTTATAACAGTGGCATAAACCCATCGCAATAGTTATTCAAAAATTTGTACCGCCAAATTAAAATTAAATAAATGTTTTCCTGAATCATAAAATTCGATTATTCTCTGAGTGAAATCAAAACATTTTAAGACATACCAGTCGCTTCTCTGAATTTTCAAAACTCATCCAGTAGCAGTTTGGAAATTGATTATGGTGACTTTTTTTTCATTCCTGGGCACTTATTCTTGTGAAATAATATTTGAGCACTTAAAATGCCGAAGGAATCTAGTACCGTCTCCCTTTTTACTTTTTTGCCTTAAATGTCATTACAAGTTAATAACTCTGCCACCAAATGACATCAATTTTTAAAATTTTTCAATTAATTTCTCTACACTTGTGCAATGAATAAGTAGGCCAGCTGATTACTTTAAACATTGCGTTAGTATTAGAGATTAAGAAATATATCGCCTGTAGTTTATTGTCTGTGTGTAGTTGTTAGTTGAATATTGCGTCAGTGTAAGAACTGCCTAAAAAACATTCATAATACATTAATTCGTATAGTATGAGGTCAAGTATTTTTGCTACGTGTTTTCCGCTTCCTATTTATATATCTTTGTAATTCGTTACGGATTAGGAAGCAACTTAATTATCTGAAGTTCAGGAGAAATTAAATAAAAGTTAATGATTAAACATAACCTAATCACATCCTCTCGACAACAGGAAATAGCACAATATGATTTCTTCTTCTCTTTTCAGTTAATTTTCTCCGAAGCATGTAGACATATACTGAGGCTTATTACCATACATTGCTGTCAAAATGTTAAGATTTTTAGTTAAAAAAAATATAATTCTTCAAATTTATTTTATTCATATACTCATCAAACTTACAAGGTATTTTTGGTCGACATACAATCTTGAAAGTCATCGTAATGTGAGGGTTTAATAGAACAACAGAAGGAAAAATTTAAAAAATCAACAACTTCTTATTCTATATGGAGTTACAGTTTTTTTGAAACATGTTTCTATAAAAGATATAGCAGACAACATACTTAAATTCTAAAAATTAAAATTTTGTAAAAAACTCAATGGAAATATTATTACCATTAACGTTTTACACCTGTCTAAATGTGTACGGAAGCTTTGTAACGTGAGTTCTACTCGTGATTGAGAGGTTTTTCAAAAGTTATTCATTTTAAACTAAGTATATACATTTTTAAAAATACATATATTTTTAAATAAATACACATAATTGAGTAGGTTTATAAAATTTCTGTGAACATAATATTAATTTATTTCTTCTTTTTGCCACGTTAGTTCAAAATTATCTCGTTTACAAATCATCAAAATCTATTTTATTCTTATTATCTTTCGATTTCATGAGCCATAATAATAAAAATAATCCCTTTTTTAATTTTTACGTATATCTTATTTACATTAAATATATATAGAGTAATTCGGTTCCCATCAAACGAAATAAATTTAGCGATAATAATATACGCGAAAATATTACTGGACTGCGTCGAAAATAACGCTAAGTGACCTCGTCTACAGAATATCCCTAGATGTCGGTTTTTATGCTTCTCACTTAAAGTTTAACGTTTTTGCCGACGATATACAGAACTGACACAGTCGATATCTAGTGGACTAATTTGTTCTCGAGATAAAATCGAATACAGATCGTTAAAGGAGTTTCTCAAACCGTTGAACTTTACGCAATATATCGTTATACAATTATAGTGGTAACTAGGTAGATTAAAGTAATTGTTTGGTGGTGAATATTTGAATAATTTAACACGCGTGACAATATAGTCTGCAGGCAAAGCGCGTTGTATTGTCAAGTAAAAGAATAAGATATTTTTTTATATTTTCTATAATAAAGTGAAAATTGAATATGAAAAAAAATAAAGCTACCCAATATTAAATTAAAAATTCTATAGGTTCTAAAACTAGTATTCTGATCGTGAGTATGCATAAAAGTCTGTAGGTACCAGGGTTAACATGGATTTTTACCTTCCATAAATCTAATCTTATAGAAAATTTTTGAACTATCTTAACTAAAAAACCTGGTTCATAAAATGATGTCGTAAGAAATATTTAGAAATAATTCGGGCTAAGTTTCAAGGATGTTATCATTTAATTAGATAAAGATGCGTAGATTAAAAGAAAACAGCTGTTAGTTGCTACAGACTTCATACTTCTTATTAATATTTGTTGAAATTGTTTCTTAAAAACTTGGAAAAGTCTATAGGTAATAACTTTCATTTTCTGTAATAATGATGTTCATCTGATAATTGGTAATCAGCCGTTGATATGAAATGACTATTCTTTGATTTAATATGTTTATAAGCGTACGTAGTATAATCAAAATTTGAACTTGAGGAAAATGAAATTAAAAGTCATGCTGAGATTTTAAATAATATTGTGAGGACACATAAAGAAATTCGTTATTAATACATTTTAGAAGGATTTAAAAACATTTTATAATTTCTGCATCAATGTCGTAAGTCACAAAACCAGAAGTCCAGTAAAAAACTAACGATAAAAATATCTGCAAAATATAAAAGTGCCTATTATAATAAAATAGATATTAGTAATTTAAATTAAGCGAACCATTTACGGTGATTATTCAGTCAAATTGAACAGACGCTGTTTTAGTGAAGTTATCAACGAAATTTATGGCATTAATTCAAAAGTAGTGGAATGTGCATAATTACAAAATTTCTCTTACTTTTCAATTATAATAAAATGTTTACTAGTTTTAAATAATGTAAAGACAATTTGACTTAATAATTTTTTTCTAGTGAATAAATCAATTTGTTAGAAGGTTTGCAAAGTTTGTAGATGGAAAAATAAATAAATACTTACGTGTAATATTAATAACGAATCGAATTAGTGATATAATCTTTGAATCACCCGAATCATTATTCAAATTCACACGCCTACACAACGCGTAAATACGTCGTTATGCATTTTTATTATGGTGTTGCATAAGACAATGCACGGGAAGATGCCAAGTTGTACAGGAAACGTATTGAACGCCAGTCAACAGCAGCAATGTTTCATGTGGCTACCGCGTTTTCATTAGACCGAACAATTCTTTTTAAGAGGTGTCGTTCCTGGCTTCCGTAGTCGAGAACCTGGACAGATCTACTTAAATCGTGTAGACGGTGTCTTAGACGCGGCAGGACGACGTCTCATGATGAGATCTAGACAATTCGCAAAGTATATTGCACAGCTCTCTCAATAACTTCAACACAATGTATTGTCCACACAAACTAAATTCATCCGAATCCGGGGTAAAAATCTCAAAATCAAAAAATTATCCAAGAAGTAAGAAATTTTTTAGATACTGCAAAAACAAGGAGAATAAATTTATTTGCTAACGTTCTTTATAGTGTTTTCACTAGACTGGAGAAATTTGGATTATTTGATGCACGCATTACTCATCATTTTTCTACTATGAATCCACACTTTTTTGAAAGTGTGAAATTGTATAGGTCCGTACAGTGTTAACTTTAAGAGTGACATTTTAAACCGCGAATTCTTGGGTTCGTTTGAATAACCATCTCGCTTTACTGCAGATAATTATTTGTTCATGTTTAAGGACAAACTAACAGGCCTTTTCAATGGTGTCATATTAGATGTATTATAGCCTACGTACTTTGTTTACAGCTTAGAAATAATAGAAATTACCTCTATATACATAAAATTTAAAAAGTTGCGGCAGCTAAATTTATTTTTTTGAATTTCAGGACGTTTGTCAAAAATGACACCATATGTAGAACAATACGCATATGGCATGCGATAATAAAAGTAACAAGGGGAGAGAAAATCGTCTAGAAAAGAAAGAAATAAGTAATTCTTCTCAAAGATAAATAGAGACATGGATTGACCGGCGCAACCGGAAGCTGGCCGAGAAAACTACTCATATTATTTTAAGAAATATTAGAGGATCAGCGAACCATATCGAAACAATAAACAATTTAGAGAAAAGTAAATAATTTATTTAGCTATGAATTATGCTCATTTTGTAGGTTATAGAAATGGTCCAACAATTACTATAGACCTATATCCATCGGGGCCTCCAGCGGGGCTAAGTAATAGCCGATCCCTATTATTTAAATAAATACATTTCGCTTCGTGGAAGTATTGTAGAAACAAATAGTTTCGTGCCCCGCATATTTGGAATTCAGATGCAACCAAATTAAACACGTAGTTACTTACTTTGACATTAAAATATCACGAAAAAATAAATCAATAATGATATTATTTTACAAGATATAATTAATTGAAACATGTGTGCTGTAAATATTACATATGTATAACTATAACAAATTACAAACAATTGTTAGAGGATTTCACTTAATAGCATGTGAATCTTTTTGAATTGACTGAATAAATTACTCATGTAAAATATTTTTATTTCTTCAAATACTTCCTTCAATATATTATAATCACGGGGATGGATAATCGTTGGACAGAAAACAAATTTAAGTTTTCTTTATTACACTATGGAATGCATATATTGTTTTATTTTTACACGATAAATGCTTATTTTATTATTAATTAGGAATTATTAATATGGAGTAGTAATAACAAAGCCAGACTAAGTTTTTTGCTATATATTTAAGTCTCATTTCAGCACCAAAATTTGCGTAGAAAACTTAATATGCAAGTCGTAACATGGTATAACCACATATTGACCTTTTAATTGTCCTATCCTATCCACTCTTAACCTACGGCTCATTACTATGAAAAGGAATGAAAAAGATTTTGAAATATGATGAAATAGCCTCAGTCGTTGTTGACTCGCTACGAAAGATCTGAAGGTAAGATACATTAAATTAATAACATATGTTCATTAAAAAAATACGTTCATTGGACGAGCTTATGAAAATTAGATTTAACAGAATTATCTGGTGAATAATTGCAATTTTTTTTATCCTTCTCATAACTTTGCTGCTTGGGGGTCAATGAAACAAACACTACACGGAGTATGATTCAAGTGAATATGTGCTATTAATACAATTCGTCTTATTTCTGTATCGATTTATGATGTTAGGATAGTGAATTTCTTTTACATATAAAATAACTGAACTTCGGTTACTTAATCGTGATAAAAACTATCCTACCCCAAACGAACTCCTCCTCATTTGAGAATGACTGCATCTTTTTTGGGATCGTCACTGCGATGAATACTTTGAAAGCAATATAACCAAAATCTCTTTAATTTGAATTGAAAATCAATGGGATAAATGGAATATATCGCACAATTATTATTTCTTGTTAAGCAGATTCAGATACAATAGTTGTTTTGGCTACGTAGGTGTTTAACTTACAGCTTAGTATCATCAAAAAGTTTTAAGGGCTTAAAATTTCTGAACAAAACAACACTTCAAATTTGCTGCATAAATACTAACAAATAGTACGAAGTAACCTTGGTATAGGAGATTCAGCAAGACAATAGAATATCTTTTTTTAATTTAAATTATCTTTCTCTTCCATCTTTTGACTTAAAATTTAAAAGGTAGATGACGAATTTAAATTCCATTCCATCGTTCAAAATTTCACATGTGGATATTCCAAATATATTTTTTCATCACAAATGATTGTAAAACCGGAATATTTTCCAGTGATGTATATTAGTAATACTCATCTTAAAGCAACCATAAAGTCTTGCAAGTATTGTGGAAAGTAGGGTGAACCACATCATTTATTCACCTAAATATTTTAAATGATGTTGGATCTGAGATTGCATGGACAAGCATTTGAAATTTGAAGAAAAGAAAAAAATTTGAAGAAAAATTTCATAACTTTCGGAAATTTTGTGCATAACATTTTTGAGGAGATTTTCAAGTTAATTATTTACCATTTCATAAATGAACAAAATTGTTCATTATTTTTTAGAAAGCTAAAAATATATGGAATATACCATTATAAATTATTAAACTTTAATAACCTAGTTATGCTGCAAAAATCATATCCTAAATAATTGTTAATACAATAGATTCGTTGCTCTAACACAACCAGCAATTACCTCAGAAACATAAAATAAGCCATAAATCCGCAAAATCAAAAGTGATTGAAATTAGAGTATTTTGTTACGACAGATGAACGATTTTGTTTTATCTGTCACTTATCTATAAAGCTATAAAACAACTTATTAATCTTACATATTTTAAAAATCCAATTTTAATTCCCATCGTGCATTCAATTTATGTAACATGTTTAAGTCGAGCTTCTCTCCTCTCTCGAGTACATGCACACATATACATACAAATGTGTGCTACATTTCACTTAGAATTGACTTGAAAAACGATATTGTATCCCAAAATTCCAGCTAAATACTCGTTTTCATTATTTTATACTCTCCAGTTCACTGCTGTCCCAGTGGTTATTTGAAGTCTTCAATTTTTTGTAAAAATGTTTCATTTTTCCATTTTTAGTGTCTATGATATTCCATGTTACTAAGAATGTCAAAAACTTACGATGAATTATGTGAAAATACCTCATTTATTGAAATCGGAACGGACGTTTACAGTATTTAATGAATTTAAATCTATTCATTTTATTTACAAACATACATGCTCGTGTACACACACAAACACGCATACATACATACGAATACATAAATCGCATTGCCTTTTTTGGCTTCACCGTGATGAGTGCTTGAAACCTTTATATAATACTAATGTTCTTATTTATATATGCCTTTGTACATAGCTGTATTTTTGCATATACCTGTAAATGAGTACACTCACCTGCCTAGCTACTTGCTAATATTAACTAATTTCATGTATTTGTTCGTAATTATGTCTATCTACCAAATAATAACTTAGTTGCTTCAGGCCTTTGTGGGCCACTGCATATATTTACCTACTTATTTATTTCATTGGTACCTTACTTAGGTCAACATAAGCAAAACGAGTCCATATTCTATGAGTTTACAGGTCATCAGTGAAAATTTTCTGTCATCATCTCTAGGCTCCATCGTTGCACCCTGATTTTGATTTTAATGAGTTCAGTTGATTTAATGAGTTCAAGTAGGGTCGTACCGATCTCAGTGGTGATATGCGTGAAGGAGGTCCATCAACAGCTGCAACTCAAGATAACAACAATGCTGTACCGATTTTGGTAAAGACTGACAAGAGAGTAAGCTATTATCAGATTCGATCAAGTTTAGACATTCCTGTGAGTTAAGTACAAAAAATTACGTAACGTACGTAAACATTTAGTTGTCAGAAAGTTTTGTACTTAGCGGAATACCCCATATATTTAATTTAAACTTAAAAATAGTATCGCGTTGATTAGTGTGGCGAAATGTTAGAAGAACTGAAAGGAGGTCAATCTAATACCGTATCCTATATCGCGGATAAGGGATGGTTCAGTGATCATCACATCACGTAGGTGACAGCTAAATATAATGTAAGAACCTCGTACACAAAGGTATAGTCTTCACCGCGGTTAATTTTAGCTAAACTTGTAGCAACGCTATTCCTTTTATATATTTTTTATTATTTTGGCAGCTATAATATTAAGTGGCACGAGGAGATTTCAAAGAATATTTTTTTTAGTTTTCATGAACAAAATTACAGTTATATTTTGTCTCAATATACGTAAGCTGAATATAAAATAACCTTATGAATAAAATAATCTGCTGCGAGACACAAATAATTTGATCGCTTACATACATACGTGCAATATCACCCTAAAACTTATTTTTTTAAACTGTAAAAATTAAAGTTAAAATTTTCAACAGTGTCCTTTACAATATTTTGCTTATCCACCTCAAAAACAGAAGATTTTGTTTATCCAGAAGGAAACGGAGAAGAAAACTAATAAGTATCACAAGCCAAAAAAAATGTCGAAAGAAACCACAAATAGACAAAAAAAGTTCTTTGGATAAGTTTGTTTTTTTCTAAAGAAAGATTACCGAAATAGCGCGTTCATAAATATATTAGTTACTTGAAACAAACAATATATCGCAGTCATTGACCGCATTGTCACGATACCTGACACCCTGATATCCTGAAACCAAACAGTGATTTTTGTGGACATGACGGCGTCGTTACTACTCGAAAAAGTGGCTGAGAATGAACTTTCAGATTGCGCTCCATTTGAGTTAGCCGCAGCACTCATAGGTTTAAAATTGTATTTAAACATTAATGACATGTAATTACATTTCCAATAAAGCCAATATCATAGCTATTATCATGACGTATATTTACATTTTATTTTTTACTTTAAAGCCCACCTAAGAAAACATCCATTTTATGCACGTATAAAATGTCCACCTAAATTATTATATTAAATAAAAACATATAACTAATTTGTTCATTTATAAATTGGTAATTTCGAAGAAATAAATAAATTATAATTTTCAGAAATTTCCTTCTTTTGTATTTACAAATTAGGGAACTCACTGATACAAGCAATTCAAGCAATTAGTTACATAAATATTTCTACTGAGTTGCTTTTATCTACAATGATATGTTCATTGTTCATTCATTGATTCAGGCAATTAATTTCCATGTAGATTATAAAAGACACGGAGAATTTTCTGATGCCGGGGTTTTGATGTATTACATAAGCCAGTGGAATTGATAAAGTTGATACAAGAAGAAATTTTATGCTACAAAATTTTTCAACGTAGACGCGGGAAATCGGCACGTAAGGTTAGCTCCTCGATTTGGAGCTGATATTAAATGTTTGCGTAGATTGTCTAAAATCAAGGAAAGTTGTAAAGTAATTAGAAGATCGCGCTGACTGTAAATGACTTTTCGGGAAAGTCGTAATCTAAATTTGAAAGTAACGAAGTCAAATATGTATATAAGAAATACATTAATGTTTTTACTCAGTAGTTAGTTTTGTATATAAATGTCTATTTATTTAGTGAATTATTTACCATTATCGCGACAATTTTACATACTACCAAAATATTGTTGCTTGCATATACCTCATAAAATTTCCAAACAACATCTTTTCATAAAGAATAGTACAACTTTATTTACCTTATTTACACGCGGAAATAAAATGTTTCCGGAGCCAAAGAAAAGACATCAATCATACAAACCTGTGTATAATACAAACGCGCGACTTTTCGCAGCGATACGATGTATTTCCGTAAATACTTATGCTTGCAAAGCTACTCCCCTTATGAACCTCCATCATTTCTCCATTCACCCTGAAGCGCTGCTTTTTCACATTGTTACTTTATGTCGGCTATTTTCTTTGCACAACTGAAGAAAGTACCAAATTGTTATAAGGGCAATATCGTAGGGAACTTGTACGTATATATATATATATATATATATATATATATATATATATATATATATATATATATATATATATATATATATATACTCTTGCAAAAAAACGGGCACTTATAGGAATAAACAATATCAGAGTTATTTTATTATTATTTGATGCATTTTATATTGCGATATGATGAGAATATTGTTATTTACTATTTAGATATCCTTTTTACCTACATCAGTCATTAAAAATGCGAATAAATAAGAAAAATCATGTAAAGTCCACAGACGAGCGTTTTCATACTGGTACATTGAAAATGGCTAAAGTTTATTTTTGAATATTTTTGTTAATTTAACATAAAATTTGAAAATTTTGTAACGAGTATGGCCTCCTCTAGCTAAAATCAATGCGCTTAATCTGCTAGGCATGCTTTCGACGACGTTTTTTATCATTTCCTGAGGAATACGTTCCCATTGTTCAACGATCACATTTTTAAGGGTCTGAATGTTTTCTGAAGCTGATTTTACGACTTTGACGCATCGTTTGAGGTTATTCCATATGTGTTCTATCGGAATGAGTTCGGGACTTCTAGCTGGCCAGTCTAACCGACGAATTCCGGCCTTCTGCATATACGCATCAACGTCTCTAGAGCGGTGGGCGCGAGCGTTGTCGTCCATAAAAATGGACTCGTCTCCAACTGCTGTTAATGCGGGTTGGTCATGAGGAATAAGAATTTACGCATTAAGTGTGCCATTTTCAATAAAAACTAACTCGGTACAGTCATTTGAGTTAATAACAGCCTAAAACATTACGGAGCCTCCACCGTAAGGGGTGATTTCCTCAAACAACACTTCTGCGAAGCATTCTCCAGGTCTTCATAAGACTCGCCGACGTCGATCCTCAGCGGTATTATGAATGACTCTACGTATGCTATATCGATACATCAGACGTAGGGTGTTGATTCAGTCAAAGTCTTTACGACTTTTATTTATTGCCCTGCGGGTGTTCGCCCGTATCTTTTATTTTCTTTGCCCATTCACGTTAGACGTGGTCAACAATTTGCTTTAAATTGACCTTTCTGATTGTGACATTAATGACTGTTTAAAATGTTTGTCGTCGATGCATTTTTAAAGTCGTAAAGTTATGATGTATAGTACTTTAACTGACTGATTATTTATTGTGTAAAATTAGTATAGAGATTTATTAAGTAATTACAAATATTTGTAAATTATTCATAAATTAATTTTTTAAATAATGAAGCCACGAGGCCAAGATAAATTCAGCCGCATAAAAATTTACAAATATCCAGCAATAAGCGACGTTATTTTATATACCAAAGTATGTAAGTTTATCAAATTTTAAATCACACCTGACAAATAAAATACCTTCAAATTTTTATATTCAGAAGGACTGAGTTTTTAAACTTAGAAAGTGCTTACAGAGGAATCACCTATGATACTCAACACTTTAAAAATGTACCCATGTCGCGCTCAAGTTACTTTAAGAATTCCTTGATTGTTTCGATTCTTAATTCATGCTTTAAGAATCGAAACAATCAAGGTGAACGTACGTAGGAGTGAGGATACGCCAGGAATCGAAATGGCTCGTTCCCATCCAAGAGATAAAAGAGTTAAGTAACCATAATCCATCAGTAAAATAATAACATCTAATTGATAACGGCGATTTAATAAGAACACAAACGTAAAATAAATAAAGTTACAAGAATGCTAAGCTAACACAACGTTCGATGCATAGTAGCAAAATACTGAGAAGCAACTCAGCAAAAAGGTCTAAACAATTAAACTATAAAAACGATGTTAAGCCATCAGCATCAGATGGACGTTATTTTACTAAGAAGCAAGTCAGCAAAAAACATCAAATAAAACCAAGAACACAAGTGTTAGCAGAGGAGAGCTATAAAGTAGAATCCGAGCAACTGACGGGGAGAGTCTACCAGCGAACATTTTAGAGTTAACGTTATTCAAAATTGTTAACCTTGAATTTAATATCAATAATTATTATTTTGTTTGTAAATTGTAATTATATAAAGTATATTTGTAAGCAATTATGGTTAAAAATATATTTTTGAGTATCCGCGGAACGCGATACGTAATTGCTGCAGTCGGTAGGATCTGACAACGTGGTGACCCAAATCAGACATCAAGCAGCGAAGCAGCTTGGACATCATGGTGGATTTCTATCCTTCGTACGAGATATCTTCAACCTGAAGAGCAGCGACCTTGGATGATATGTAGATTCGTCGGAAGAGGGATGCAAGTTCTCGGGTAAGCAATAAAACTTTTGTTCTTCCGAGATTATTTTGATTTATCCTACTTCTGTTACGTTGATCTCCGCCCAAGCTAAAATTGCTTTTAGTTTTACTATATCGTATTAGTTTTCGCAATCGGAAAAACTCGGTTTAGTAGGATGGCTCAGCCCAATGCCGGTGCACAGACTTATTTAAATGAAATTAATTACAGAGTTATAATGGATTTATTACCCCATTATGGTGGCAATCCTAAAAGACTTAATTACTTTAGTAGACAAACAGAAAATGTAATCTCAATGGTACTATGCAACCCGCGAACGTTAGCTTGATACATTAAAAAAACTAGTTGGTAAAGTGTTAGACGCAATCTCTTATAAAAAAACAGTTAGATACGTGGGAGGACATTAAATTAGCATTAAAAAGAAGACTAGGAGAACCTAGCAATGAGATACAAGTAACACAAGAATCGATTCGGACCACTAACCATAAATCAGAAAATGTAGATAAATAAGGCCGTAGGATTAGAGATCTGTTAGACGTAATTCTTTCGATAAGCATACATAATGACTCTCGGTACTATGAAAAGATGGCCATAGAATAATTCGTTAACAATATAGAATGGCAGATATCAATAGGTGTTAGAATTAATAGACAAGAAACATTAGAAGAAGCGGTAGTGCTCGCAAGGCAGGAGGAAGCGGGAGTAGAATATATGAAAAATACAAACATAAGTATTAATAACCATACTTGTATTAATAATAACAATAATAATATAACACCATTCTATACCCACAGCACATATACGCGACAGTATACAGATATACTAAAATTACCACAGCAACAATTCCAACAGAAAAACCATTGCTCTCCAAAGCAAGACAACAATGGGTAAAAATGCAACTGCCCTGGAAAAATGCTAATAATCATGGCTCAAATGTGCAGCGGCCGAATGTTTCAGAATATTCGCCCATCCATGCCTACGGCCAATACACCACCAAGGCCTAATTATCCTCCGGAAGAGTTATTTTATATAAACACGGGATAAAACAGACATCAACAATCAAAAATATAATCAGAACTATCACTTTCAATATGACTATAAAGATTATAATGACACATTACAAGACAATACATCCCCGGGTAATATACAGCATAATTTTCAGGACATTCTAAACACAAACCCAAACACGAATATAGTGAAGATTAGTACTACAGTAAATACCATCTACCTTATATAATACTCCCAGAATTCAGTGAAAAAATCCTCATGGATACCAGAGCATCAAGCTCAATAGTTTTCCCTAACATAATTAGTAACACCATATTCGAAACACTGATGGAACATGAACCATTTAAAATACGAACTGCCCACGCGACTTCATGCCACAATAACGTGGCCGTTCTACCACTTCCTACTTACTTTTAATTCCGAGATTACACACAAATTCCTCATGTTCGATTTTGACTCTAAATATTTTCTTTATTTAGGTTCAAAATTTAATTGGCCCAGATTTATTAAAAAAATTATCTAGCAAAATAGACTTAAAGAACAAAACCTTACACACAAACACCGCTGAAATTCCAATCCACTTCGACTACCCCAATCAAACACTTCAAATACATCCCAGAGGCGAACTGAAAACTAATTACTTAGATGGAAATTATATTCTAGACGCAAGTTTATGGAAAAAGGGTCTATACTTACTAGCCGCAAAAAGGAAGACTCAATTAAAAATAAATCAACACGAAATGAATCATTACACATGTCCAGCCGATATAGTTAATGAATTAAAAGGAAACTTGACAAGACTAAAGACAAATCACATGACTGACAAAGAAAAAAGGGAAATAAATAGGACATATTTCAGATATAGAGATATTTTTCATTCGGAAAATGTTCCTCCAACTTTCACACACGTTGTTAAATACATATACCTCCATTTTTATTAGAAATTATAGACGAGATCCTTGTTTAAGCCAAGAGATCAAAAAAAGTAGATGAGGATATTACGAATTTCTTAGAATGCCATTCGGCATTAAGAATGCCCCCAGCATATTTCGGCGACTCATGGGTACCTTAAGAGGTCTGTAAGATAACACATGTCTCGTGTACCTTGGTGATATAATAGTTTACTTAACATCACTGCCAGAACACATAACAAAACAAAATAACTTCAAAATACAATTAGACAAATCGGAATTTCTTCGTAAGGAAGTGACTTCCTCGGACATATATTAACAGGCAAAGGTTTATGTTTGAAAAAAGCAAAAGCTGTCATTAATTGCCCTAGACCAAAAATACGAAAACAGATTAAATCATTTTTAGTCTTAGTAGGATATTATAGAAAATTTCTAAAAGACTTTGCTAAACTAACTAAACCGATTACTAGTTGTTGAAAATAGAACAATACAATTATCCACACTCCATATTTCATAGAATCGTTTGAAAAATGTAAACAACACTTGATGAACGCACCCCTATTACAATACTCTGATTGTGACAAACCACTTATCCTTACAACAGAGGCTTTGGACTTGCACTATAACAAGGCATATTCGGTTCCGACAAACCGGTAGCGTAAGCTTCTCGAACACCATAGGGCACAGAAATGTAGCTTTCAGTAATAGAAAAGGAACTACTCGCAATCGTATGGGCTACGAAACATTTTAGACCGTATTTTTATGGTCGAAAGTTCACTATTTACATCGACCACAGACCACTAATATGGCTTATGACAGTAAAAAATCCAAATTCGAAATTACAGCATACGAGGCTTAGATTAGAAGAATATAATTACGACATTAGATACAAAAAAACTCACAACGGCTCACTGGCCGTCACAGGACGCCTGGCAGATGTAAAACATCGTGTTCGTATAAGTAATATGCATAAAAGGCAAGATTATTACAGGAACTAAATATAGCATAATGAAAAAATAAAGTATTACGAATTTCGTACAGAAAATGGTGACTTTATTTAATAAACATTTATTTACAATTAATACAAAAATAATAAAGCACAGGTTATGTGTATCGTAGTAAACAACAGCGTCGAACTGAGTGAGGAGGGGGTCGCGTAGTCGGTTGCGCATGGCGACACGTCGCCATACCGTACATTCTACTACATATAGACTATATATATACCTTAGTATAGCGTGGCGACCCGTCGCCATGGCCAGCGTTGCCACGCCAACGATCCGGTTTATACCTGCGCCTATAGATGTTTCACATCAAAAGGTTAAATAAAACACAAATGCAGACGCTTTATCTAGAATTAAACTTTGCTCACAATAGCATAGATTCATTACACGTAAACACAGACGATGAACAAATCACGGGCGAAATTTTAGAATTAAAAGGCCAGACAATATCTCAACCGGATGTTAATAGGACAAATACTCGGAATCATCAGCAAAATAGGTATACCAATAATGACAGAAGCTATCGATAGGCAACGAAAACAATTTCACTTTAGAAAAACTCCCAGAACAAATTACAGTGTAGATATGAATCGACTAATTCACAAACGATGCTAAAGAACGTCTTCATATCGGTAAACAATACAGAAAAACAAACAATTCAGTTTTTGAAAGAGCAAACAATTGCCGATAGAATTTTCTATTGCTATTTTACGATGATGATCTGTATTATATATTCTCTAAAGTTTATACCGCAATATTAAATAATCTTAGCCAAAATTAATAAAATGTGCATCACCTATTACAGTAGTCGAAACTAGGGCCGAACACAACAAGCTTATAAAACAATGCCGTGAAGAAAAACCAGTACACATTGGTATTTAAGAAATTTTTAAACACTTAAGTAGAAACTGCCATTGGATTTATAAAACTGCCATTGGATATGCTTCTTATTATACAACGGTATATTAATCAATTCCAAACATTCCTTAAATCCAAATATGAAAGGAACCCGCTGAAAATGCCATTTTCACTAACCGAAAAACCAACCAAACTATTAGAACATATGTTTATGCACCTCTATGCGACTGGTGGCCTGACATTCCTCACAATAGTAGATAATTTAAAAAAATACGCGCCAGCAGTACTACCATAGGCTACTAGTAGCATTCATATAGAAGACTAACTGCAATTTTCTCAGTACAAGGATTTCCAAATAAAATAACTACGGATTCGGATACCAAGTTCGAAAACGAAGTTATAAAAGAAATATGTAGATTGCACAATATTCAGATCCAGTTCACTACGCCATACAACCCTAATACCAATGCACCGATTGAACGGTTTCATTCCATTATTAGAGAGATAATAAGAATTCAAAGGTAACTAATGAAGACGAGATTACGTATCTAATGCAACAAGAACTTATCGCATACAACAATACTATACATTTGGCTACATACCACATTAATTACTGTTAGGACACACAAATTTTCGAAACCTGAAATTCTAGAATTACACTATGCGCAAGATTTTACTAAGATTATGTACTTAAACATAAAGCCCTATCTGAACATGTCTAACAGCTAGTAGCCCTTAAGATAAGAGAAAAAAAGAAAAATTATTAGAAAACGCAATATTGACACAGAAAATCCGCACTTAAAAATAGAAGAGATTACAAGCAGGTAGCTAAATCAACAAGACACAAAAAGGGTAACCCAGTATTTAAAGAACCATATATTATAATACGTTTACATCCGAATAACATAGCAGAAATAATAGGCAAACACCCAAAGGCAACATCGATAAAAGTTCATTACGAACTGTTACGCCGACAACTTAATATTACGAGTACTTCACATTCGGAGCCTTCATGCTCCTCGCAATAACCCTAGCCACGATCGAGTCCCAAAATGATTCTTTGAAATCTTTCTCCTGAAATAAGCAATTTTAGTTGTCACAAATTTTACATATAAAACGGGATTAATATAAAGGTCAGATAGTATGACAAACGTACTCAACATTTTAGAGGAAAATAGGGATATGGTACGCGGAAAAAGTGATAAGATTCTAAATGTATTAATAAATAAACAAAAGTTCATAAATTATATTTTAAAGCGAGGTTAGAGATCTTTGCTAAGAGCCCACCTGAAGATAGTGTAATAAAACGAAACCTAGGTCGTGGTAAAGAACTTAAAGAAAGTAGACATAATACTACATCACGTAGTTTCATTTAATGGTGAATAATGAATTTCTACAAAATTAACGCCAAATATATTCAATATTAGAGAACCTAATAACATTCGCGCAAATATGTATTCTACACCTGATCATAATTAAATCGAAAAAAAACTACGCGAGGAAATTTAAAAAAAAATTGAAAATGAAATAAGAAAAATTTAACCTGGACTTCTAAACTCATGTACCTACTGATGATACAGAACATACCTAATATGAAGCAATCCTTAAGTAATAAAGCCTACAGCACCTGTACTTCCATAGCCTTTATCCTTGAAATCCCTCTGGATAATTTCATTTAATAAGACCTATTTCATTTCATTCATGCTCCACACATGACAAATAAAACCTCGCTACACTACCCAAATCCATATACCTTCTACTCAGAAGGACTGAGTTGTTATACCTAGAAAGTGCTTGCAGAGAAATCACATACGATACTCAATACCTCAAAACATGAAGATGAAGGAATCGTCCCCAATTGAAGACCGTATCATACAACTAATTCCACATAAAGGGACGAAAAATTGTACCCATGTGGCGCTCAAGTTGTGATAAGAGGAAAATGCATTCTTTAAGAATCGAAACAACCGAGGTGAACGAACGTAGGAGTGAGGACACGCCGAGAATCGAGATGTCTCGATCCCATATAAGGGATGAAAGAGTTAAGTAACCATAATCCATCAGCAAAATAATAACATCTAATTGATAACGGCGAATTAATAAGTACACAATATAACTAACTCAAAATATCCGATTGCTAGCAGCAAAATACTAAGAAGCAACTCAACATAAAAGTCTAATAAATTAATCTATAAGAACGCTGCTTGTGGCTTAACAAGCCACCGGAATCCGATGGACGTTGTTTTACTAAGAAGCAAGTCAACAAAAAAGAACAAAAAAAACAAGAACGCAAGTGTTAGTAGATGAGAGCTATAAAATAGAGTCCGAGCAACTGACGGGGAGAGTCTACCAGCCAACGTTTTAGAGTTAACGTTGTTCAAAATCGTTAACTTTGAATTTAATATCAATAATTATTATTTTGTTTGTAAATTGTAATTAAATGAGGTATATTTGTAAGCAGTTATAATTAAACATATATTTTTGAGTATCCGCGGAACGGGACACATAACTCATTCTTTCAACTAATAACCCACCCAAAACATGAAAGTTAAAAAAAATGTTCTTTAATGTTTTATTTGCCCCTTGTGAAAGTTCTATACGCATATTTTTCAGTGTTAACTATTCAGAATTAACTATGAAGAAATCAGTCGAACATTGGAATATTAGAGAAAAAATTATAATTTAGGTTTGTTAACATAATGTTGAAATGAGATTAAAAACATAAGTTGCTTGTTCAATATTTCACTGCCATAAACTACATATAAATTAATGATAAAAAATTAATAATAAATATCCAGAACAAGTGAAGTGTACCAGGATTTCAAAGTTTGGACAAACATAGTTTCTGAACGCAACACATAAGAGGGGCGCGGGGGGCGTCGTTAGAAGCGCAAGCGGTGTGGATATTTTAGTAGCCGTGGAACAGTGGAATAGAGAGCACCGGGCTTTTGCCGTCGAGGCGTATATTTCGAGTGGATTTTCGCTGTCTGTAGCACGTCGTCGATTTAATCATCGTTACAGTATTCGTCGATTACGTGATGAACCATCGATCAACCTCATTCACTCATGGGTAGCAAGGTTCAGAGCTACAGGGTCAACATTAAATAGGCCCAGGCCAGGACCTACACCATCGGTAGCCACGGATGAAAATGTCGAGCGTGTTATGGTTTCTATCGTTGAAAATCCCCGTTTATCACTGCGTACACGTTCATCAATATTGGGAATTTCGAAATCAACTTTACAGGTAATAATGCAAAAAAAGCTCAAGTTCCGTCCATATAAAATTCAAATTGTTCAAGATTTACACGATTCTGACTTTGAATTAAGAAAAACTTACGCGGAGATAATGTTGTTGAGATTTCTTACTGCTACCCGGATGGGCAACATATTCTTTAGTGACGAAGCTCACTTTCACATTGGAGGATATGTGAATAAGTAGAACTTTCGTTACTGGGATGTCCACAACCTAAGCCAAATGCATCAAGAGCTTTTACATAAGCCTAAAGTAACCGTCTGGTGTGCCATGTCTGCATCTGCAATCATAGGGCCTTATTTCTTTGAAAATCAACATGGCCAAACTGTAACTGTGAATTCGGAGAAATATGTCCAGATTTTAAATGACTTTTTCAGAGTAGAACTACAGAATAGTCCATCCTTCAAAAAAAACACATGGTTCCAGCAGGACGGGGCCACAGCTCACACTGCTAATGTGTCCATGAATGCAGTGCGGCAGTTATTTCCAGAAAAAAATATATCCCGAAACGGTACCGTACCGTGGCCACCTAGGTCACCCGATTTAAGTCCATGTGACTTTTTCTTATGGGGATACTTAAAATCCGTTGTTTACAAAACAAATCCGAGCTCTGTGACACAACTTAAAGAAAATATTCGAGCCGAAGTCAGTATGATACCCCAGTCGCTCTGCAAACGCGTTTTTGAAAACATGCGTGTGTCAGACTCGATAGCCGCCATTTGGAAAACGTGGTTTTTAAAAAATGAAATCCGCATTCGTTGTTATACAGTTAAAATAAACCTACTTTGTATAGAGGTGTAGTTTTTTTTTTACAATTTTTCAAGACACTCTGTATATTGTATAAATACACCTCAACAGTATCATCTCCAAGATTGAGACAAAATTGTTTTAGAAGAATGTTAGTTATAAAAAATATTGATTAATGATGTCAATTCAAAGGGGACCCATTAAAAATATTAAACAGCAAAAACATTTATTTTGATTAAAATAAATACGAGAAGAACAATTTGTTCAATCCTCACTAATATCTTAAATGAGTAATATAATATCTTCGCAAATTTAGCGTACGAATAGATTATAGCCCGAATTGACATAAAGCCTTCTTTTCATTCTAAAATTTGACGTAGTTCTTGAGAAATTATATCCATTTTTTATGGTGCTTATTAGGTTTATACTTGATCACGTAGCATTGTTTGGGAGGAAAATTTCGTAAATCTTTTTTTATGCAAGTATTAAATTCCTACCATTTTTCCGAATACTTAAATGTGTGCGTGATCCCCATATGATAGCATATGCAATTTTCTCCCTTTAATATTTCTATCATAAGATTTGAAAAAAAATTGAACATAGATAAATTATGACCTGGATCAAGTATTAGATCCCTCTAGTCCATATAAAGAAAGTAACGGATACAAGCTAGTATTTAAATAAATACGTGAACATGGTCTAAGCTTATGAGAAACTATTAAAAAGAAAAAACTAGATGAAACGTTTTGGTAGGCGAATTTTGTCTAATACAAATCTTAACTGATATTCATCTTGAGGACAAAGAATAGTTGTTTTATCTCGTCAATTAAATTATAAATGAAAAAAATTACTACTTATGCCCAACGTATGTTGATATTTCATCGTAACTTTACTTTAAGATGAAATATAAAATGTGTTGGGCATAAACACTCAACCGACTAATGAAACTGCTGAACCGACCTCATAGAATCTTCTAAATTTATAGAATATATTAGAGTTTAATCGATACAATAATATTCATCGCAGAAAATATAAAGTAATAACAAAACATCTTTCTTAAGGGCAGCCCGATGGAGATGCTGTTACTTTAGTAAGTAAATTCGTGAAATCACATGTTACTCAAATCTTTATATTTTTACCAAGCCATTTATTGCAGTTGACTACTAATAATCCTCAATTAAATGAAACTACGTGATGTAGTATTATTTCTACTATATTAAAAATATGGTGCAGCAAGAATTGTGTATTACAACATTAGGTTTCGTAGTATTAAAACATTTTCAGGTGGGCAATTTAATTGCCCACCTGAGGAGAGGATGTAACACAACAAAACCTAAGGTCGTGTACTACTGTCGATACTACATCACGTAGTTTCATTTAATTATAAATACTGAATTTCTACAAAATTAACGCCAAATATATTCAATACAAATAATCCTATAAATATTAATCTAATTTTAAAAGAATCATTAATTGGACTTCGTATTTTTAATAATAACCTTATATCTCATTATAGGTTGTAGTTTTACGAAACCTCATTTTTATTAGAAATGTAATAAATATATGAAGATATATGCAGGAATTACATAATTATCCATCGCTGAAAAATATTCCACAGTCGCTGTCATTTGTATACCCTGATATATATATATATATATGTATATATATATATATATATATATATATATATATATATATATATACACATATATATATATATATATGTATGTATATATATATATATATATATATATATATATATATATATATATATATATTACATTAAATTAATGTTTTATACGTAAAGTATTTAATAAATAATTTAAAAAAACCTTTGGAAGCAACATTTATAATTGAAGAAAATAAAAGTGCATTTAAATATGGAATGTGCGACATTTATCTAACTCTGGCTCATTCTCAGGTAATAATCCCAGTCATTTTATGACATTGACAGCTTTTTATTTTCCAGCAATGGTTAGGATTACCGTTGCGTTAAAAGAAAAAATATATTTAAAACGAAATTATTAATTAAATATGCAAATATAACTGTTCGCAATTGCTTCACTACAATGAGTGATGTGATTATTATACGGCAAATACAACTTAAAATGGCTGAAGATTGTTTTTCATGCACGGAAACTACGCAAAGACGATACACAAAAACGACTGTATTAATGAATAGTACATTATAAAAATGTGGGACAAAAAGGACGCGCATATAAAAAAAACAAAAATCTAATATCAATACATTTGAATAACTGACAAAATGCCTTTCATGCCATTGTGGTTTACCATAACATCAAAAACGAGAACCGGTAAAGTGAGAACTTTGACCGTTCGTACATCTTCGGCGGCGTAATCCCAAATTTCGAAATATATGGATTATACGTATATTCTATATGATTTAGATGAATGGACTATTGGGGCCAACTTAGTACTAAGCGCGGTCTATCGCGATGAAAGATTTGAAACTGTATGTTTTGGTTAGTTATCGTGTTGAAACGTTCACATAATACAAACTGTTTCTTTAGCATAAGATAGTATGATTTTCATTAGTATTCTTTGTATTGGGGTTGACCAAGATTGATTTAAATTTTTAACAAGTCTCATACCAATAAGCAACCCCATTCAATAAAATATAAGAAAATTCAATACGAAACTACTGGGTTTAAAATCGTGGAAAAGTAGCACTTGTGAAATTTTAATACATTATGGGAAAATGATTGTGATTATCTAGACCTTACAACTTTTTAAATATGCAACATGTTTTTACGCCTGTGGAACGTAAAATAGGCAACATGTTTACGTTATGAGAGATTATTATTTGTAAATAGTTTATTAGAAATACTGTACAACCTTCAATGTTATCAAATGCCTAAATATTTGCGAGCAGTAAAATAGTACGAGTTCTACATGCGCTTGACATATTTCTTTGCTTTTAAAGGACACCATAAGAATTATTTCACATCTAAAGAAATGAGATTTATCTTAATCTCGTGAGAAAATAACAAATGTTTCCACTGAAAACGGGTGCAATGTTCATATTTCCTAGCAAAGACCAAACGTCTAAAAGATAAACGTCTGATACGCCTTAAACAATACGGAAGGTTTAAAACGTTCTTTTTGGTATTTGTGTAGCTGTTGTTAACAATGACTATGTGATGGTCTTACTTGCGGGACTGTTTTTTAGGTTTTTTTTTTGGGAACACTATCAGTAGCATGTTCTGAGAAGCTGAAATGCATTACGGACCATGATTTCGAAAGAATTAAAATTGTGTGCAATTTTGCGATGTTGCAAGTCACTTGATAAATTCACATTTTGGGTTGTTGCACCACAATTAAATCCTTATTTACTTTTAAAAAATGCAAAAAACATGTGAAAATCAACAACGCGATAAATGCGAGAGAAAAAATAGAACACAAATATTTTAATGACTCTGAGTATATGAACAAACCGAAATACCAATCATTATCGTTCTGAGAAATTTAATTCCATATTAATTATTTACATGTATGTATATATATATATATATATATATATATATATATATATATATATATATATATATATATATATATATATATATTTATATATATATACATTTGTGTGTGTGTAATTATGTGCGTGTAGTTCCCTTTTTACACCGAATACATAATGCATTCCTTTTAATTATCAGTCGGAATATTACATTAGTCCTAATTGAACAGTTTCGCCTAATCGTCAAGCAATCTAAATACATTATTAAATTTTCATTCTTAATAATGTCGTTATTAGAGACTGATTCGGTTTTAAAAGCTATTTTAGAAAGTTTACAAAAACTTGGAACGAAATTATTTATCAGGAACATTCGATAATCAGTCATCACTAATTTAAAAGTGAAAGAAATTGATTTTATAGGTATTGTCAGAATCCTGGCAAATTGTGTTAAAAAATCACTCTATCCTACTTGTCAGCAAAAAGCTAACCATAAAAGGGGACTAAGGTTTCTTTACCATCAGCATACCGGAGGATAAACTGAATAATGTTATGAACCCTACTTTCCGGCCTGAGAATATATCAACTCACGAAAGTACATTTCCGAGGTAACCCCTCGCAGCAATTGGCTGACCGCACACTGCAGCGTCCATATATGAACGCTAGAATTATATTATCAAAATATGTGTAAAGTTAAATTAAGGGAAAATTTACGAACTTCTCTTCAAACGCTTATTGCATTTCGATATAATTACTTTAAGTGAGACATGGTTGGATGAGCCTGTACGTATTGTTGAATTTCTGGACGCCCATCACACATTGCTGCGAAGCGACCTAGCAATGAGCTGCGATGGCGTACAGTTAGCCATGCCCACCCATCACTTTGGAGCGCGTGTCTGAGTATGAAATAAATGGCAATCATCTGTAGGCTAACTTAAATATTAGACCTGCCATTATTATAAACGTGTTTATCGTGTATATCCCGGCCTCTATATACAGTGAAACTTATGATAATTTATTTTCGCATGTGTGTATCATTTATGAACCTCTTGGACAAGCTGATATAATTCGTGACTTGAATCTGCATATTGATTCTGATAACTCGTTAGATTTTCATGAATATACCTTATATTTCTGTACGCTTATAAAAGTTAATAATATCCGTAATGTTAGTGGCAGAATTCTCGATCCTATCGGACGATAGCGGTACAAACGTGCAGCGACATCTTTCTTTACGTGAGGACGATCATAACTCAGCACGCTCCGTGCGTATTAATTTTCACAACATTTTAATTCTGAACCTTTTCCAAATATTAATATTTATACCAGTTGGAATTTTTCTAAGGGTGACTATGTATCACTTGATCGTTTGTTGTCTAAAATTGTTTGGAGAAATTTATAATTAACCAAAAATGTAAATATAACTATCGACTATTTTTACAACCAAGATTATTTCTACATCAATGCATGTGCTCTTTTAAAAACATTCAGACCTACAAATATACTATATCTACTCTGATTCCATTGGCAGCTGATTTTGTATATTAAATACTAATATTATTTTCGCCGTCATTGGAAACACTCGCGTTTCTCTAGTTATTACAAATATTTGCTTCACTCCTACAGTCAATGGTCAAATAAAGGAAATTCAGACTGGTTACATATGTAATACAGTAGTAAATTTGAAAGAAAACTACAAACCATTTCAGCCATACATTAAAATCTAAAGAGTCAGTCGCAGTGCTCGTGAAATCGGTTCAAGCGACGACGCTGTCAGTCGCGGTCTGGCTGCTGCTTAACTTTTTGCTGAACGGAAAGGTTCGGTGTACACTCTGAACGCTCCTCGACTCGACTTTGACGGCGTTACCGAACAGCTAAGTGACTGTATTGTAGCTCGTGTAGTATACACAGATAATCAACACAAGAAGAATATCGATTTCCTGTGGCGTCAAGATTAGAATCTCCTAAGAAAATACTGTTTTTAAACTTGTCCAATTTACTCAATTCGGTACCGAGTGATGTTATAAGAGGTTTTACTGATGAATGGGAAGGTGTTGGACAGACGGCAAAAATCTTGGTGGAGTTATTTATTTGAATCTGGAGGTAGTTTGAGTCAATGCTTTGTGAACAATGCTTTGTGAATATGGCGATACCTTCGACTCAATTTCCGTAATAGCTTGTTGCATAATAACTGCCACCTTTGAGGAAATATGAACGCGGATTGCTTGAAAGCCAGCATCCTGTCAGTATTATTATATATAAATCTAGCTTTAATTCACCTAAAAATAATGTCAGTTTGTCAAAGTTCTTTCCAACGTTTCTTACGTTTAAATTTAGAATATTAATGGAATATCCTCTTTTTTAATATCATTGATATAGACTACATTTTCTGTCTCATAAGAGATAAATGCTTGTAACGCCTCAACGAACTGATTATTAAGTTAAGCCATCATGATAATTAATTTTTGGGTAATGTATAAAAAAATACAAGCGAACAAGTAAGTCGAATAGTATATAAATAAAAGAACATCCAAACTTTTACAAAAATATATATATATATATATATGTATATATATATATATATATATATATATATACACGTGTATGTATATACAGGTTTACACATATATATGTATAATGTACAACCAATCTGTTTTACTGATTCGTCGGTAGATGGAAGCGAATGTGTAAATAAACGTAGCGAACCTAATTGGCATCAGTGGATATCTTTCAAGGATTACCACGCCCGAATCGGAAAATTTGTTTGTAAAATTGATTTCTAATTTGTCCATTAGATCAAACTTCGTGTCTAAATCTGGCGACTTTTTAAATTGATATTTAAACAGTTGCCGGGTGTAATCAAATATTTCAAATTATTAATCTAAATGATTTTTTTGTGTGATTCAAAGTTTCACTGTTGTTTCCATATCACTTGCTTTATCTTTATAAATTTATATGCTTCAAACTAATTTATATGTAAGCTATATATTTTTTCAAAGTAATTATTTATTATGTATTTATACGATGATATATTTCATTACGTACTTATAAGACAAAATTCCCATTAATTTAACGTAAAAGCTATTATATAATTACTGTTATCCAAAAGATAAATTTTGTGACGTTAACATATTCTGGCAGGTTTTGAATTACGAGGCGTAAAAAACTAAAAATAAATAAAATATTAGCATGTAAAAGTCTCAAAAAGTAGTTTTTGTATTTGATTCAGTTTAATTTTTTACTCATAATGTTATATTGTAAATAAAAAACATATTGACGCAGTTTACTATGTAATTTTGAAGCTATTTTGATTAAAGTTCTCTCCCAACTTTATAAATAAATATCTTTCCACACACTTTTTTTCCTAGCATTATCTTAACACCAATAAACTTAAATGTTTAAAAATAATAAAATAAATTTAAAATATGATTTTGTCACACCATTTCTTCTAATAATTTTTGTACCTTTGGTCAGATTTTATATCATTCCATTTTCTCTCATTCTCTTATCTTCCTCCGTATATTTTTATTTGAACTTAATCGCTCGTATAAGAAGGATATTGGAGATATTTTGCAAAAAGCGGTGTCAAGTTCTGACTTCAACATCATATTTTTTTTAAAATATTTATTATCCTTTGTATATTTATAACAAATGTATTCTTCTTACCGATATTGTAGAATTTATGCGCATTAAACGTCATCTCGCAGTGACTGCCTAAACCAAGGCGTATACAGTAGGCGACGAATTTAACGGAGGAAATCTCGTATGAATTGAAGCGCGTAATGGCCTACAAAGTGACGTGTGAATGATAAATCTAAATCGAAAGATTTGAGACAAAGCCATTAACTGGGAATTGACAGGGCCTTTTATGTTGCGCATATTGAAGAAAATTGAACAGTGTGGAATTCGTACCTATATCAAAGCGAATGTGAGACATATATGAAAAAAAATTTATTAAAAAAAATTGTTACCAAGTTTTTTTTGCCATTATTGGTTTATTATTTGCCTAACAATATAGCGATAACAAATTTTAACCGCGAATATAAATTTAGAAATACCCATTTTACTGAACTTCCATCCTTTACACTATTGGACGATAAGATGACATTAATTTTAAGAATTTCGAAATGTATTTATCGGCCGACGTGGAAAATAAAAACATAATGAAAACTAGTCTACTACTATACTAACTCTACTACTATACTAATAACTTATAGCAACTCACTGACTAGATTCT
This sequence comes from Druceiella hillmani, assembly GCA_039881145.1. NCBI lineage: Eukaryota > Metazoa > Arthropoda > Insecta > Lepidoptera > Hepialidae > Druceiella > Druceiella hillmani. The sequence goes on along the minus strand of JAYKKI010000038.1, from coordinate 20,515,051 downwards.
ATTGAGAAAGAATTCCACTCATTGACCAGAAAATGTATGTTTTCAATAACCCACCAGATTATTATAAAGAAGTACGGAGGTACTTCTCAGATCTAGGATCTCTCAGTCTGCACGATTATATGATTGTTTAACTTTTTACCCGACTGCGGCGCAGCTAAGGAAGGGTTATTAATTTAACAGTCTACATATGTATAAATGTATCTACGTATGAATGTTCGGCCGTAGACCAGAAACTTATAATCAGTTTTAGCAAATGAAATACCAGTCAGTTTGTATTTAATGTAATAATGTTATAGGCTAAATTTTTAGAAACAAAAAATATTTTGGCGGACTTGCAATAAAAAACATGAATAAAAAAGAAAATAATTTTGAATAAAAGGTTACACCAGCATTCACAATAAAACAAACAATATTAAATTTCCCATCAAATAAACCTTTTATTTCGTTTGCAATAAAAATGAATTAACCATTTTACTATGTTATTTCTAAAAATACTACATCGAAATAAAGACTAAAAATTGTTGTCTTTGAATTTCACAAGTTTGAAATATACCTTCATCGAGTTCAGTTATTATATAAATATGTTATTATAAAGGCAGGCATTAATCGCTACAAATGTTATCGAAGCAATAAAAAACCGTATGGAAATTTGTTCATGACCATGGACATAAAAGTAAGCTGAATGCACTTCGTGGAAAGAGAATCTTTGGTGATGAAATATACATTTTTTTAACTGTTTAAAAACATACGTTGACACATTCTGTGAACCACCGCTTTATAATAAATGATTGCCAGTGGAAGAATCTTTAAAAGTTTTAACATAATTAAAGGTCTAAAACTACCATGCATAATTTTCAATTTCTGTGCATATATGTATATATTTTTTTATTCCATCCAGTATAAAATACAAGCAATGTTATTATTTATTCTACTATTTTTGCTATGTAAATTTAAAATAGCTAATAGGGGCTTGCTATATAAAAACTACAAAATATAAAAATTACAAAATTAAAAAAGTACAAAATTTACGAACAGATTCATGTCAAAAATATGTTGTTCCGGGTCGCAGGAGGACACTTTCAATAAATTATATGTTACTAATTATATATTGTACATTACAATATATTATTTATATAATGCATTGCCAAGATTAATTAAAGGTTAATTAATTGTTATGCTATTTGGTTATAAATGCTAAAATATATTAGCCTGAACTAAGTTTTTGTAGATTTACAAAAGTCTTAGCTTATTTTATTACATGTTTATTTATTTAATTTGTAATTTTAAAAGATTATTTATTCATTTAATTTGTATTCTTAAATTATTCCGAAATGTAAAGTATGAAAGTATTATTAATCTATGATCTAGTACCTACATTATTCACCACGGTAAGTGGCGTGGTGAATAATGTAGGTCCAGATGAAACCCTTATATGGATGCAAAAAATGGCACCTAAACCACTGCGACGCCAATAAGAATACCAGGTACACTAATCACAATTAACTACTTCATAATAGTGTATTTAATGATAATTCAAAATCAAATGAATAAATTATTTCATAACTTATTGGCATACAGAATACAAATTACAATCTCCAAATATTTTAATATAATTACATTTGAATGATAGATGAACATTTTCGTTTATATTGATAAAGGAGAAGTGATGCCAAACCCAGTCACATTTCCCAGGCGGACAGTACATAAAAGAAAAAAGGTATAAAATGAACGATGAGACGCAATTACAAAACTCGTCCAAAGTTATACCAACGTACCTTTCCCATGGCGGATACCAGCACAGACAATATTTATGAAAAAAATACATTTCAACTCGCTAGCAATAATTTCATATTATTAATAGATTTATTAAATTATGTTTTGGTTAATGTAAATAACTTATAAGACTATTAAAGTAGTATAATGTTTTAATTAAAATTCCTGAATATTGGACAATTGAACATCTTGTGAGTAAATTTCTTTCCTAAATAATTACACAATTTAGTCAATATATATGTTGCGTATCCTCTCACTCTAATCTGGTAATTAATAGAAATTTGCAGTACTTTTTGAGAGTTTGAAATGTAAAGTGAAGCAAGATTCAATCTAAATTTTATTATTATATTGTGGACGATAATAAAACAATGCGTATATTTCATTTTATACTGCGGACTTTTCCGTGTAAGAGTTTTTTATCATGATTTATGTTTTTAAACTTTTATGAAAATCTATATAATTAGTTAAAATTAAAAATAATTCTCTATGTTATCATGTCGAAATCTTACTTGTAAGATTATGTAGATATTTTGTTATTATTTAACATGGCTTTAATATTAATTTAGGTACATTTGCAAATTACTAGAAATTTGTTACTATATCCGTATATAAATATTTACCCAATATGTTTGAATTAAATTTGTTCTTTTTGTAAACATTTTGAAATTTATCAATTGCTTCCGAAACTTCATGCACATGTATAGATCTTAGCTGTAAAATCTAATGCGTTTGCAGCAAATGCATTAACATACAATATAACCAAATAATAAAGTTCCCACATGCTTTCATAATTTCAGACACATATATCAATTTTGAACTACCAAACTCTTAGGCTTTAGCAGATGGACCAGTGCATGATTATAATGAAATTTTAATTAATCATTTTACTTCTAAAATGTCATGTACATATGTAGATCTTGAACTGTAAAAAGACTAAGGCTGCAGCTCATGGATGAACGTGTGAACATTACGAAATTATAAGGCTTCCACACACTTCCGAATTTCATGTACATGATCTTAAACTTTTGAAATTGTAAGGCTATAGAAGGCGAACGAATGAATGGACATGATGAAATTATAATGCTTTATTTTACTTAAAAGGTTTAGTGTAGATATATGGTTATTAAACTGTAAAAACTGTAAGGATCTAGAGAAGAACGAAAGCATCGAAACGAACATAACGAAGTTACGAGGCTTTTTTGTGCATGGAACTATAAAAAGGAACCCGGGTATCACAATCATATTTCCCCACGATTTTATCAAAAACTGCTTAATGTTTTTAAATGTAAATAGGAATTTTGGAAAGGGCAAGTATGCTGCTTTAAAAATTATAGTCCAAATGATAGTGCCATATGTGGTCGAAGTTGTTATAAGAATTCTAAGACCATTGTTTTCTTATATAGTATTGGATAGTTCTATAAATATTGCTGAAATCATCCACAAAAAATGTTTGCAACCCTTGAAGTTTTCAAAACTGAATTATTAGAAATTGATATACAGTTTATCGAAAAACTATAGCAATCATTATAAATCTCAAAGATTGCGAAAAATTCTCATAGTTTTATTGTAACTGAAATATGTACCAGACAATATATTTACATGAACACAACTAATAATAATGCTTAAAATTATTTTAATAGAATAACCTAAAAAGCAATATGTTCCACTTTATTAGTCCGTATTAAAATTTATACAAAATTTGGTAACAATGAGTCAGGTAATTACTAAAGTATTAGATAACAATCTAATTGGCATACAAACCATCTCATGCTTAGAATGATGTTGGTCCAATGTAATAAGATTTAATATCTAATATTAAATCTTATTACTACTAAATTATATAATGTTATGCAAATTATTTAAGATTCTTGCTTCATGTGGGAAACTAAAAGACTAATTCACAACCTAAAAATTCTTTATTTGCTAACCCAATTCATCAAAGTAAGAGATGAAGCGCGCTCTCACGAAATCCATTTAAAAGCGTCGCAGATGCCAAAAACATCAAAGTACGCTTCAAAATTTACAGTACTATGCGGGGCGCGTACAATGCGCTTTCGTTTACAGACGACGGGTTGAAACGAACAAGTCTTTATGACCCCTTCATTTAATATTAATATAGATTGTTAAAAATTACTTAACATATGTTGGCTGCAGAATATGCGTACTCACACAAAATTATCTTTCAAAAATTGATACCATTTGTTCGTGAAATATATGTTGAGATACATATGCAAACGATTGTTTTTTTAAATTATTGTCAAAAACTGTAACAGCTTCGTAAATTCTTGAACCATAAGTAAACGTAAACGTAAAACGGCATATATATATATATATATATATATATATATATATATATTATATATATATATATATATATAAGAACTTTGAGTATATGAGGTACTTGCTAATCAATTTTTAGTTAGGAATTCGGTGATTTTCTTCAAAGATTGTCAAAATTTCCAGAATATTTCATTATGTCATAAGTGAAGAAAGTGTGTTTAGGGTATGATATTTTATTACAGTTCAAAGTATTACACTAATACAAATTTCTATAATATAATAAAAGTACAGTGATAGAATGAGATATGTATACCTAGCAATATCGCAATACATAGCAAGCTGCTCATTGATGAGTGAGAAACATAAAATATCGTTTAAAATGAAATAAATTTACTCGAAATTACAAAAAAATATTAACTACGTACTACAGTGAACACTTTCGTAAAACGCAGAATAAGGAAGCGAAAAATGTCAACACACGGTTAAACGGTACGAGTTAAACTCACACTGTTTCCTATCTATTTTTAGGTAGCATTTTAATGAAACTACTGCGCATAATTATAATATTTCCAATTTGTAACTACATACCTGCTGTCTGTCGCACAGGCAAAAGAAAAAAATTGCCTGTATTCCTATATCGCCAATATTTTAAACTAATTATTTAGAATCTAACTGGCTTCATTTACACTTTAGTTATTATTGACATCTTACATAAATATCTTCATGCTCAGTGAAAAATAAAAACTGATATTTGAAAATTATATCTTATAACTTATCAACATGATTGCAAGTGTTCTTGATTAAAAATGGTTTTAAATGTCATTCATTCTTTAGTTGTACTTAAGAACTCAGTGTTACCTCAGTGTTGCATTTTAGTTTGTTCACAGTAGTTCTTTCACATTGCAATTATAATTGTTAAGCTGCTGCTGATTATGATAGTCGACTACCCCTGAATTTGGTATTTTTAGTAAAACAACATATTTATAATTAAACATAATAATATAGACTCGTTGAAAAACAAGATAGAACATTTTTTAAAAATTATGAAAAAGACTGTCACGAGCTTTAAAATTAATGATGAGGATAGAATTGAAATATGTTGCTCTGTCATTCACTCTCGTATAATACAAAAAGCGTTAATAAAATCACAATTAAGCATTAACGTTATGTATAAACCTTCCTGACGCTGTCAAGTTTTATTGTGTGTTAAAAATATTTTCAACTTATATCTCAAAATAATGAATTTTGAAATAAAGACAATTGTTAAATTTTTTACTGATCGTATTAAAGACTCATGACAACATGTTTCATAAAAGAAGCCAGTCTGAGAAACATACATAGTTAAACATAAATATTTTAATGATAAGCCTGACATCTTTCTAATAATTTCAGTCGTTTTTTGCGCTCGTAACAAGTCAAAAAACTGTTCTCCATAAGACACAAATTATCCGGAAAATAAAAAGCATTGTAGTTAGTTGAAAATCTAAAGGAAAATTTCTTAGATTCTTTAAAACGTAATTAGAAAATAATAGTGAGTCACTGCGGCAAAACATTTAATATATTGGAAAATTAAAATATAATAGGGATTTCTAATTTTTGTAATGTAATATTATTGTACCTTATTTATTCAGATTTCAGGAATTGCCTTTATTAGTTAAAATTAGACACCAATTGCGGCCGAGTTTGGAAAATATATTTTAGTTAAATATGAGATCTAATATTATTTGTTATAATATTTACTAAAGTAAACTTTTTGAAAGAAATACACTTTGTATTAAAATACCAAATTGCCATGTCTTGTTTTTAGTTTGTCGATTGCGATAAAACATAGTGTAAATATTACCCCAGTTTCGACAAAATATTTCAATAAAAACGTCATCAAAATCCTTTTAACTATTCTTCCATGGTGCTCATTCACCATCAAATATTGTTTTTGAAAACAATATTTTTCTATTGTACTAGTTTTGTTATGTTCCCGAAATGTTTATTTCGTAAGTAACTTTAAAATATAGATGCTTCAAATTACGTTTAATAAAACATCGACTTTTACCATCAAAATTTATAAAGCCCTACCAAAATATATACTAAACCTACCAAAATAATAAAATAACGGACATATTAAAATTTTGTTAAAACAAAATTTTTTTAATAGTTGATTAAACAAAGTAAGCTTATAATGAATGCACACAACAGTTCAAAATTTTATGTAGAAGATAACTGATAACGGCGTCTGCCCTCACGCGTTTGCCAGCATTCTGATTATCTCAAAGACCTGCACCTTCCGCAACACTCCACATTTCACTTCTAGCGATGTCTAATCCAACAATGTATGTTCGGATGGAAAATTATATTGTACGATTTAAAATATGCATAGGGCCATTGGTTGATGTACATGGGTACGCTACACACTTGTACAATGTCTGGTAGCTAGACATTTGTTGTTGTTTGAACTAGAGTAATGTAAATTAATTTTATGAAAATATTAAATTTGTACATCTTCTGATCTAATAATATTCACACCAAACATTAAGAGAGAAATTTCTTATATATCTTAAAAGTCTAGCGAGAAGTATTACTGGACATTTGAAGCTTGTACAGTTTAACAACAACAGTTATATTTTATACAACTACAGTTATTAAGACTTAAATCTGTTGGAATTAGGATTGAAATATTGTTAACCACTTACACAACGGAAACCTATCTGTATGTCAAAAAGAATAACGACATTCGTTTATGTAGGTTTTCATTATGTACTAGCAGTGCCGACGCGGGTTTGTTCCCATAGAATTCGGTATGAGAACAGTTATTTGGAATTTTTTAGTGTTTTTCTTTTTCTCTCAAAGCTAACATGAGTACAAAAATTACTAAAGACTAATAGATGACTATGGAGGTACCATATCGTGATAAACCTATCAACATAAAGTTTACTAAAAACGCTAAGAGATAGCGTGAGCAGAACCAATATCGTAATATTCACCAAGTCAAGGTATTTTTATACCTGTAATATCAAGATAAAAAGTATTTTGTATGTTACTCGAGTGTATAAAACTAAGGGTAAAACCATATAAAATTTCATCAAATCCGTGCAGTAAATTTCATGAGATTGAAAGAGAAATTAACGCATAGAGAATAAAGAAAGTGTAAAATACTTATGAATAATGTCGTCACCGTGGTGAATAGGATTCATCATAAAGCATACGGATATCATATCGCGGCTTTCCGTCAAAACCCGGAGTCTATTCCTAGCCACTCGTCGAGCGGGGCTGAACTGATTTTCTTATCGACTGTAAGAGATTTCACTCGTAGCAAAAAGTCTACCATACATATTAACTGAATACGTTAAACCAAATAAATAAATGCAATCGTTATAATTTTTAGTCCTTGAAGTTAACACTATAGGAATAGGGATTTTGAAGTCATTTGATTACAATATTACCATATCTTGATGGATGTAACATTATTTATGAAATATTGACTAATATGGACAAAAAATATTTTAGAAGTGAATCATAAATTATATAATAGAGATTTTTTAAAATAATCAAACAACGGTACAACCTTTAGCATTACAAATAAACGAGGAATACCATTTTACCACTTACCAACTGAAATGGATAAAATTTGAAGCCAACTATCGTTAAGATACTCATTTTTCTCGTAAACTTCTTATATGGAGAACCCAAACGATGAACTTGTACGATGAAATAGGTCCTGGTTTCTTTTCGACGTGAATGGTAATTTGCAATTACTTTGCACTGAGAATAAACATAAAAAAATAATAAATATACTAGAAACAGAAAAATAGTAGAAATGGTACGATCGTGGTTATAATGACAGGATTCCTACTTTTCGAATAGCATATAATAAAATGAGAACGGAAACCATCGATTGAAATTTATACTGCGAATACAGAATCAAATTTATCAACGGTTTATTTTTAAATAAGGATATATATGTTTATATTGATTATAATCACAATTTTTCATAAAATTATTATCATAACAACCTACTGAAGTCGAAAAACGACGGTTTTCTTTGATTTCAAATGCAGGTATACATCTTGTGAATGTTTTTCAGTTTTATCTTAACAATTCACCAATATTTTTTGGATTTTTCGAATGAATTATCGAAAAATACTATTAAATATTAAGTTAGGTAAATTCCTAAACACACATTTCATGCATATACACGTAAGTAAATATATAATGTTAAAACTAATTCATTACCACCATCTTTCTGTCAAATTCGGAAAAATGGTCTATGTCGAATTTATAAAAAATCACATTCTATCAATATTAGAAAATATTCTAAATCATGACAAATAAAATATTGCGTGGAGCAGAAGTTTTCGAGACTTAGAATCTCGAATACACATTCATACAAAGAAAATAATTTTTTTTTAATTTACATGATACGAAACATTTTAAAAAGTTGCGTCCATCAGTATGCAAAATATACGTATTGTATGCGTATTCATAGCATAAATGACGTTTTCCTTCGCTATATTACATTTATGTAGCTCTGTTTCCATTTTCAATATTTCCAAAATTTCCACTCATAAGCATATTTCATCTGATGAATAACTCTAGCCTTCATCATTTAAGTTGGAAAACTTATTAATATTATGCTCTATTTGAAAATTAACAATTGTTTATTTACTGTAACTGCAAGAAATGTAATACAGGTTCCCCCTTATTAATAAATATAGATTAACGAAGTTATAATGTGGTTTTAGTTTTACGACTAGGAATATATAATTTTGTCAATAATAAACACGGAATTTGATTGTTTTAGCTTAAACCTTGTCTACGTGAGTTATCAACTAAACCATCGTAAACATAGTTTAACGTGTGATTTTAACCTCAAAAACCTGTTTCAAGTTTAACATTTCACGTTTGTTATTAGCCCGATCGTCGTTTTTGTTTTTTTTTTAATTTATTTAAATTTATAGAAGTACGGATTCGGATAACGATATCAATTTTACAGAAAGTATGGAAGTGAAGTAGATGGACGGAGTGGTTCATGTGCGAAAGGAAAAATTGTACAAAAGCAGGATAAATTCAGTGAAGACGTTAAATGACAATGAATTCAAACAAAATTGTATACTTTCGAAAGAAACCTTTCAATATATTTTTTATTTAATTAAATATAATATCGCCTGCGATCCAGACGTTCCAGTGTTCCACCATAATACAGTTATTAATTGCATTACGAATGTGGACGTGTGGTGAAGTAAGTAATTAACTTAATTTTGCTTCTACTACGTATTCCATTCTAATTAACATCTAGAAGTGTATACTTTATCATTTGATTGAAAAAAACTAATAACTATTTTACAATCTAAACTATCACAATTGTTAGTCTTATTATCTAAATATCATGTTTTATCTACAGATTCAAAATAACTGCCATGATTTACACACCATTTACACACTACCCAGCTTACAATCTGGATTTGACTACCAGCTATTACTTACTTTTTAGAAGTAAAAAAAACAATTGACGTAACCAAAGATTTGAGGGCAAAGGTGAGTTGAAGGCTGCCATAGAAGAACATTTTGGGGGCAAAGATACGAAATATTTTCTTCAGTGAAATAAAAACCCTTTTTAAAAGGTTTTTAAAAATATATTGAAATTGTAGGAGATTACATTGAAAAATAACTTTTTTTGAGACCGTTTTCTTGACTTTTAGTACCTTAGGTTCAGACTTTAAGTACCTTAGGGTAAAATTTTCCACCGCTCCTTGTATTTTGCTTTAAAACATAGTCTTTAGTAAAAATAAATTATTCGCTAGTCTGTCTTTTCTGTATTTTGTTTCTATGTGGATTTCATCACATTTGCCATTAAATTATTCAATGTAAAATATAAATTTTATGGTTATTTACAACCTGGTATAATTATTTCTTTGTAATTTTAATGGCTGCTATTAAATGTATCATCTACTTACTGTGGTATAGAATTAATTTAAAAATTAGTATGTTGAAAAATATATTCTTTTTAAATATAATGACTTATGCACACACTGACATACCTAATTTAGTTTGGTATTTTCTCCTTATACTTATAGATAGAAGTTAAATTATAAAGGTAATTTAGTCTATTAAAAATAATGTTGCTGACATTTGACAAAAATATGTTGCAAGTTAAAAATATATACTTTAAAATCCCTCTTCAAATCATATTTGAACGTCGAATATATTAAACATATAAAAGTATAACTGAACCATTTGATTTTCTTGTAATTTAGTTATTTTCTTGAAAATTTTTATAGCAATTATAAAGAAATATAAAATTTTATTATGTAATGTAAAAGGTGAAAAATTTAAACTCAATTTTTTTTAATATCCATTTTTATTTACGAGTCAATCTTTTAGTTAAACTTTTTAATTTTCATTTTAATTAAATTTGTGTTCTTTAACTTCCATGGCTTGTTTCGCTTAAATATTTGGTGCTCCTTCATTTTATACGCGGAGTCCAAAAGCCTATATTATTTGGTTAAATTAAATAAAAAAAGTTTTAAATCCTTGTAAATCCATCTGGTTTTCTGTAAAACTCTCCGTGCCGTTAGGTCCCATTTCTCTTTGGGTCGGCCCTCCTAATCCTATTCCTTCATTCTGAGCTGGTTGGAGTCCCCTAGTCATCGTGTTAAGATTTATAACTTTTCAACCCTAAGGTTTTAGAAAAATGGATAAAAGGATGATAGCAATATATCAAAGAATGATTATATTTATAAATTACAGCAAAAAATCATTTTTCTTCATGTAAAGAATTTAGTTAGCAAAGAGAAAGATTGAGCAGTTCGATGTCTTAAATCTATAAGTAATTTCCTCCATTAAATAATAATTTAAAATTTGTCAACTTTCTCTAAAAAATTAGAACTAAATTTTATAGTTTTTTCTTTGCCTTTAATTTGTCTTTCACCAAATACAGGTAACATTTGTGGTGCTTGTGGAGTCGCTAGCTCAGATGAGGTTGCTGGCCCTTGCGTTATTTTTAAATTTTATTTTATATGAAAAATAATATGTAAAACGATAATATATCTAATTATAATGCCATTGTTATCCAATTCGTCATGGAATTTATTTTGTTATGAAGAATAAATAAAAGGTATTGAAAAAGCGAGAAAAAAATTCACTCCATATCAAATTTGAATTTTTTATCTTTTCCTTATATAATGTAAATTTTAATAATGACACAAATAAATATATTTGCTATACTTGTACTTTTTCAGCAGTTACAAGTACCAATTGCTACATTCCCTTGTACCTACAAAATAACAGATGTATGATAATATACATAAATATAATTCTATGCTATTCAATTCGCCACTGAATTATTTTTTTTATGAATGACAATGCAAAAGTGCATTGGTTAATAAAGCAAGCAAGAAAATTCAATTTATTCAATTCAGATTATATTTTTTATCCTCCCCTGATATTATGCAAATACTAAGAAAGCTACAAATAATTGTACATGTAAGTTCAAACAGAGCCTCGGTATTTGCTTGTACATTTTGTTTATTTTCTATAGAAAAGCAGCAAATATTACGTACAATAAAAACAAGACTCTTTTTATTGGTATTTAAGGTTATTGGTATAAACAACATCTATTTATTGGTATTTAAGAAATAAACATAATTCTAGCCTTAACTTTTAAAGGTTAAGCAAAACCTACTAACATTAATTAATACATCTCCATCGGAGTCGCACTCATTTCGAGTCCTAGTCGATTTTATGGAATGGGTCTATTAAGATTGTGGCCGCCTCCTGATTAATATAATTCCGAATTTGTTTTAACCATTATTTTGAACTTGGTTTAACATCCTTTTAAACTATTTAATCTGAATATAAATTAAAAATTATGAAAAATAAATTTCAACCGATCTAAAAATATAAAAGTATACTAGAACGGAAATCAGTTAACAAAAGGAACCGTGCAATAACATAACCATAAAAACGGAATTATATCATTTCAAATAATTTACCTGAAATAAGCGGCTGTCCACGCTTTTGCTTTCATTTTATTAATGTTGGTCTCCAAACTTTTATTTGAAATCATCTCAATGAATCCGTTAAGAAAATATCTTAAAATTCGAAACATGGTTCTTAACACCATTACTAATATATAGATTATTCATAATTTTACCATGAAAAATTTAATTCGTCTTACCTTTTTTCTTTATCCCAGTTAACAGATCTCATTCTTTTCTGACTTATATTAAACATTTCATAATATAACTGGTTTACACGGCGATGTCGGTTAAATGTGACAAGTCACGTATGTCAATATGACAGCAGCATTAACAATTATAAGGCTCTGTGTATATATGCCGATGCTAATGTTTATTTTATTATGTTAGCGACTGCTCAAAATCGCGCATAAAAAGCTAGGTTTAAGAAAATATAACTAAACCACAGTTACTTCGTGTTTATTAATAACATTTTTAAAAATGTAGTCTAGGTTTAGTTTAAGGCTTGGTTAAGGCCAATAAGACCCGTTAAGTTTTAATCGGTGAGAGCTTTGAATTAAATTTTAGCATCCATTACATAATATCTATATACTAATCACCTTGCTCAGGCTATTAGTTATGGAATAAATTAGGGTCCCTGCATCAGAAATTCTTAGATTAAATACACCTTTCATATGTTTTACCAAACAAATTTAGCTGTCATTGTTTCACTCGCCTTGTTTCTTCTATTCCCCCTATTCGTATTATATTTCTTTCTGACTTAGTGTTTCTCCTCTTTCATTCTGGCATATAAAATTTAGTTATCTTTTTTTAAATATACGTATTACAATTATTGTTTTTCGGTTTCTGTACATTCTAATGAACAATACGGAAGCCTGGTAGTACCATCTAGCTGTCCGTCTGTTGATCTGCCTAAAGCTTTATTCTAAAGAAAGAGCAGATATACTTAGTTAAAATTAATATCACGAATTTTATAAAAGTTATTTAGTTAAAATTAATATCAAGGTTTTGGCCACAGAGTCCTATTCAGGCTTCTAACTCAATCCAATAAAAAGCTACGGTCTTTTAAATATCACTTTGATTTATTCATCAAAGTTACCAATGATATTTCGTCTCAACCTAGAACCTTGAATTTTGTAGTCACAAACTTAATGTTTTGGTTGTTCCATTGTCTTTTTTTGGATTTTTGTTAAAACTTACTTCTAAGCTTTAAAACAATATGATATAAGGTACCATACTGGTTTTCTTGGAGAACTGAATTTTTTGGGGCTAGTTCGTATGATTATCGCAAACTTGCAGTCTACCTTAGAAGAAATCCTTACCTTATAGGCTTGTATACGTAAAATCGTGCAATGTTTTTTGTAGATAACTAGCTATTCTGTAATGGTTAAGGGTAGTATAGAAATCTAAATTTTCTTCTTAATCGATTAGTTGATTTTCTTTCCGTTTGATGCGTGTTTCTGAAAAATTGTTATTTAAATAATATATAATGATTCGTTCAGTCAAAGATAACTCAATAGACAGACCTAAAGAAAATATTTTAATTATGCAGACAATTAACAATTACAATAATTATAGCCTAGTTAAAATTATCTCCTCAAATAATTTTTAGAAGACATAAACATAAGTTTTGCATGTAACACTCAATTTGATTATAATATTAGATAACCTAAATTCTTTCATTTCGTCGTACCGCGTTATATCGGATTAATTTTGCCCTGTAAGGTTTTATTTTATGTACATACTTATTTGCATTCTTTTTAGTCTAGGTTATCCTTAATAATGATATACCATTCTTAAGTTTCTTTTGTTTTAATAACAGTTTTTTTTCGATCAATAATATTTAATACAACTAACTTTTAATCTAACTTTATTTAACTCGAAAAACTTGCTCAAATTTATCAACCATGTTCAAATCCTAATGAGTCAACTTACTAAACATAAGCTAGCGAGAATACTGTTCTATCATAGTCTTTTTGCCAAGAGTACCACTTTGATTTTCGTTAATTAAACAATTTAGAAATCGAAATATTTGTAGGAGAATTTAAATGTCTAATTAGTATGTTTTGGTTAAAATAATAATTATTAACTTATATGTATATGAAAATATTCTGCTAATATTTCAACTTCTTAGTAAAACTTGCGAATGTATGAGTTTTTACCGGTTCCAAAGTCGTACTTTTGTATTAAATACTATTCACTTTTTCAATGTTTATTTTTCACAAATATCCGGATCGTGGCTTTGGTATCTTAAAAAAGTATTTGAAGGCTTTACTAAGAAAAGATCACACGACTTTGCTCTGTATGTTTCCTTGTGAGAAAGTTGGAAAATAATACAGCATTGAAACTCTGTAAACTTCCAAGCTTTATTCGTTTTAGTTCGCAAATAATAAAGGAAACTTTTCCGCTTTTTGTTTGTCATTCGATAGATTTGACTTGTGTTCGATCACTTGTATGCGTCATGAAGCTATTACATGTAGTGGGCTTTAGACATAAGTGACTTCGTAAGTAACTTCAATATTTTGTGTTTTAATGGTGTTGTTTTCGGTAAAATATGTGGTTTTGGATGATTTTAAACTTCATACGAAATATTTTATAGCAATTTTAATGCTAAGATTGGAAACACATATTTGTTACAAAATGCATTTCAAAATGTCTTATAGTTTTAACGAGCAACAAAAAGAGTGAGGGATGATTTTTTTGCGACTTTAATGCGCTCAATATAGCTTGAACCCAAATAGTATGCAATTGCTGGGGTCTGCGAAAGAAGGTATGTGGATTTAAATTCTTCTGACTTAAACTTCTGACTTAAAATCAGAATCTGAAAAATAATTTTAATTCACTTTTGTCAAAATAGCCTCATGTCAGCAGATATTTCTTCCAATAAGTAATTAAGAGATCCCTAGCTAATTGACACGTGTGAACACTTCCTGTTTACATTCATTGCTTTTAGTTAGGATTTGGGTTGAAGGTTTAGTACTTAAAAAGGGGGTTTGCCTTTCACTTTGAAAGTTTCGCCGAATGATTTCAGTTTTATTTTTGGGTAGCTCTGAACTTTTTTGTTTTGTTTTTTATCAATAGCAAGTCGACAGAACTCTCTAATATCTTATGGTTTTGCATAGACTATGATGGTACAGAGAAATTATTTATGCATCTTTGACAATTGATACATTCTTAAGAGACTTATGCAAATCATGGAATTTAAAAAAAATGAAAAAAATTATATAAAATGTTATGTTAAATCAAAAAATATGCAGTGCGGTTAACATATTAAATATTCTTTTAGAATTTTATAGCCTGATATAATGGGCACAAAGTTTAAAAACGAACAAAAAAAACAATAAAAGAAAGGCAGTGCAATTCCCGCAAAGTAATTCACATAATTTTTACTTAGCATATTGCATTTTCTCTGGACGCGCACTTTACCTTCTGTTCACTTAAAATGAGTGTAAATTATAGCAATGGCGCATAGTTTTAGCTTAATTATACGACGCCACTAGTGATTGGTCTTAGTTTCCTTTACTTATAAATGAAATATGTATTGATTTAGATGCTACTTTTAAAATTTTCGTTTATTTCTAATTGGTTTTATTTCAAGAAAGAAAAATTTTATTATGTCGAAAAAAATTAGCTCCGAAAATGGATTAAAAATTCAAATCTGACTTACCATATTAGATAATTTTTATTATTAGGAAAAACATAAATTTATATTGTTAAAAAAATTACAAAAATAACCAATCAAATAAAAAATTTAATTTAGGGTCTTAAATAAATAATAAAAATTCGTAACACCGTTTTATACTTTTTCATTTTAAATAATTCAGTTACTTAGTTAAATAAATGTGATTCTCAAATCCAGACTCAATTGTCTATATTTTTTTCTAGTCCCTAACTAAAACCATGGAAATAATATTTTACGATCGAATACAGAATATCAATACTAACAAATCAAGTATGAATATTCACCCTCGGAAATAGTACAATTAATGATCAGAAGTAATTTCAAAGATATCATATTTAAAAAATACATGTTAACATTTTCCATTTTTTGGGCAACTAATAAAATTACCACTTATTTTTAAATGTCTGGAATTATATGGACATTACTCACATGTTTCTACTAGGGACACACAGCCAAGAATTTTTTCCAAAGATTCACCATGTTATATATAGTTAAAATAATTTTTTATTTTATTTTCATTAAATGATTTAGTTACAATTTCTTAATTACCCCTTGAAATTTGATCACTCGTAAAAATTTAACCCAGTATATGCAATTTATTTAAGGTGAAATGTTACTATGTTATGAAAATAAAACACTTTCTCAATTACATTCTTCTTAGACAAGAAGGATGAAATGAGTTTTAAATTTTTTTAGAAAAGAATAATTCCTTTTCGCTCATTAGGGGAAAAGTTATTTAATATATTTATTTCGTTTCTGAAATTTCATGGCAAAAAATTATTTGCTTTAGGAATTTGTTGTAATTTTAATACAGTTAAAACCACTCTAATGTAAGCGCTTTTAATTTTAGATTAAGTTGTAACTCATTTCAAGTTACAAGTGAGTTTCATTTAGCCCTGCATTTATTCAAAATGTTAAAAGGTTACATTGTCAACTTTCAGTGTTGGGATTGGTATTGTTTTCTTATACTGGATTTCTGTACGGGAAGACATACACTATTTCATATTCCAGATGCAACATCTGCTTGCGATTCCCTATTTTACGTACACTTAATTTTCTTAACTTGATATTGGAGACATTGCGATATCTCAAACTATTCTGCTCTCTCTCGACTTTGGAATTCAGACATCGGAGTATTTGATTGGTTCACAGTCGATCCATTATCCATTTCACTGCCTCTAATTATGTTTAAATTCATTGTATTTCATTCATTGTATTTTTTATCTGTCTCGTAAGTAAATATTCTTGCTTCTCATTAACTTGCTCCACGTTTTAATATTAAGCTATAAACTGAGCAATGATTTTATAAAAAAAATATATTGAAATACTAATAAAATAGTTGAAACACAAACAAGTCTAGTAGAATCGATTAAATATACGAAATACTTTTGTCCATTTAAAATATTTTTTTATGTAAAAGTTCAAGGGAAATATATCTTTAGTTTTATCGTTTGTAATAATTTCATATTATAATTTTTAATAATACATTTATTTATATAATATGTAAATAAATATATTGTTAAAAATATCCACACCTTGTTTGCTGAAAATGTATAGAAAATAAATTTCAGTGACAGAATAACATAATTGTGTTTTCCAATTGTCCATGGCGCGAAAATTCGCAAAGAAATTCAATTTTCAGCGTCGACAAGTTTCAATGTTTCAGTTTACGAGTTGTGAAGAGCATATTCCATTTTACTGCTCTTGTTTTCATATTCAAATATTCTTTCAATTATTGCATTCAATTTGAAGTTGAGAGGAATATATATATGCTACTTGTGAATTTTGATCTCCTTAAAGCTTTTAGCATTTGGCTTGTTATAATAGATCAATTCTGATTTATAAAACGTTTGTAAATTTAGCGTAATAAAAATTTAATAGATTTGGTACAAAATCGAATGTTATATCTCAATGTAAAACAGTTACCATACTGATTAAATATCAGTTTCTGTGCAAACAATTTGATTACAAATTACATAATTAATTTTAAAGTGAAAAATGTCTACCATCAATATGAGTGAAAAATAAATGTCATTAATTCAAGTAAAAATATTACTTTTTCATTATAGTCATGAACATAATGAAACTCGTTCCAATTTTCAATTATAATTTTCATTTAATATCTACAAATTGGTACCATTTCAATATTAGACCGATTTTACCAACTTCAGTAATTAAATTGAGCTCCATTTTGATTTCAAATAAAAATAAAACCAGCGTGTAGACGCTTCAAAAAACTATTAAAAATTGATCCTACATTTATAAGAGTGAAAATTTTTTCATTAATGAAGATTGTTCCAATTTTCAATTATAAGTTTCATTTAATATCTAAAAATTGGTACCATTTCAATATTTCACCGATTTTACCAACTTTAATAATTAAATTGATGCTCCATTTTGATTTCAAATAAAAATAAAACCAACTCTTCCAAAAACTATTAAAAATTAATCCTGCATTTACAAGAAGAGTGAAAATTTTTTCATAGGAGTTGAAAATCATAACATTCTTATTTAAACGCCTATTTTACATAATAAAAAAAATATGAATTTGTTAATTTAAAATAACAAAAACATATTTAATAATACTTCCATCATATGTACTGTAAAAACGCGAAGTTTTTCAAATAAATTTCTATTGTATGGTTTCCTAAGTTTGGCAAAAAAGTTCGACCTACGAAAAATTTATGAAACAGTAAAATTATTTTCAACCATACTACACATTCGTAGTTCTTCCGATGAATATCCAAAAAGTGGTAAAAGTAAATAAATTTTCTTATAAACATGCACTATGTTTTATTTACCTCTTAACATATTAGATAAAAGTAACGGTAAAAAGCTCCTATACGTGAAACGTTGACCTTATTAAAAGGTTGCGCTTATTAAATTCATATAAATCTTAACATTTTATTTGATTACTATTACTATGGTTTTGATATCGAAGCTGTAATATATTATTATAATTTTGAATTAATTAATTCCTGCTAATTATATTATGGCAAAAGCTTTTTTCATGTTTCGTAGGTTGCATATCCTTTTTAGGTTTCCATAGCCAAATAGCAAAAATGGAATGCTTATAATTTCGTCCTGTCCGTCTGTCTATTCGTATGTTTCGTCCTGTCCGTCTGTCTATACGAGTTCCACTTTTTTTTCATCTGAAAATTGTTTGGACACTTAACCTTGCATTTTAAATCTCTCTTGTCCCTCCTTATTGCCACATAGAACGTTGCGTTCTATAAATACCTATTCCTTTACCGTGTGCGTTAACAAACATTGATATAAACTTAATTCTAACGCCTGAAATTCAATGTACAATAACATATTTTAAAAATCGTGCAAGAAATATTCCTATATTTAATGTTTATAGACATTTTAATAAATAAAACTTCTCCTCTTCTCTCCAGTACACCCATTTCCTCGTTAATTTATTGGTATATCAGGTATAGTTATAATAGTAAAAATTAGTAGAATTTAATATGTTTACAAAAAGTGTGATGCAATTTTCTATCATATTTAACTCTCAATATAAAGTATTTTGTTTGACTTAAAGAGATTTCACATATCGAAATTAATTTGAAGAATGTGTGCGATTGTACCGAAATTCACATAAAAAAGACATTATGAACTTTGTTCCCTAATAACAAATAAGTGTACATATATCCTTTAAGGATTTAAGGTAAAATATTTTAAAAATTTAATTTTTTTTCACCAATTGGTTTCCATCACACTCTGTTTATATTAAAGTGATTAATTGATTGCTTTTCCAACTAACTTATACAACTGTTACGTTTGAACTTGTTATTTTCTGTGGCATAATTAATTTCAATATCGAACAAATTTTTAAATAAGCTAGATAAAATTACGAATTTAAATAGGATTATCATTAATATAGATTGTTTCGTTTCATTCTAAAAATCAGGCAAGTGCGAGTCGAACCTACACAGGAAGGGTTCCGTAGCATAAAACGATATTAAACTTATGAGTTTGTATTTCTCAAAGACACTGTAAAAACAAAGTTATTACTGCGGTCAATACTGAAAATATCCCATATCTTCACTTTTTACAGGTTGTCCAGTGACAGATTTCAATGTTTGAAAAATTGTAAAAAAAACTACACTTCTAATACAAAGTAGGTATATTTTAACTTTATAAAAACAAATGCGGATTTCTTTTTTAAAAACCACGTTTTCCAAATGGTGGCCATCGAGTCTGACACACTCTTCGAGTCTAGCACGCATGTTTTCAAAAACGCGTTTGCAGAGCGACTGGGGATCCTAGTGACTTCGGCTCGAATAATTTCTTTAAGTTGTGTCACAGTGCTCGGATTTGTTTTGTAAACAACGGATTTTAAGTATCCCCCTAAGAAAAAGTCACATGGGCTTAAATCGGGTGACCTAGGTGGCCACGGTACGGTATCGTTTCGGGATATGTTTTTTTCTGGAAATAACTACCGCACTGCATTCACGGACACATTAGCAGTGTGAGCTGTGGCCACGTCCTGTTGGAACTATGTGTTTTGGCTGAAGGATGGACTATTCTGTAGTTCTACTCTGAAAAAGTCATTTAACATCTGGGCATATATCTCCGAATTCACAGTTACAGTTTAGCCACGTTGATTTTCAAAGAAATAAGGCCCTATGATCGCAGATGCAGACATGGCACACCAGACTATTACTTTAGGCTTATGTAAAGGCTCTTGATGCATTTGTCTTGGGTTGTGGACATCCCAGTAACAAAAGTTCTGCTTATTCACATATTCTCCAATGTGAAAGTGAGTTTCGTCACTAAAGAATATGTTGCCTATCAGGGTAGCAGTACGAAATCTCAATAACATCACCTCCGCGTAAGTTTTTCTTAATTCAAAGTCAGAATCATGTAAATCTTGAACAATTTGAATTTTATATGGATGAAACTTGAACTTTTTTGCATTATTACCTGTAAAGTTGATTTCGGAATTCTCAATATCGATGAACGTGTACGCAGTGATAAACGGGGATTTTCAACGACAGAAACCATAACACGCTCGACATTTTCATGCGTGGCTATCAATGGTGTAGGTCCTGGCCTGGGCCTATTTAATGTTGATCCTGTAGCTCTGAACCTTGCTACCCATGACTGAACGAGGTTGATCGATGGTCCATCACGTAATCGATGAATACATTAACGATTATTAAATCGATGGCTTGCTACAGACAGCGAAAATCTACTCGAAATGTACGCCTCGACGGCAAAAGCGCGGTGCTCTTCACTCTACTGTTCCATGGCTACTAAAATATCTGCACCGCTTGCGCTTCTAACGACGCCCCCCCCCCGCCCCTCTTATGTGTTGCGTTCAGAAACTATGTTTGTTCAAACTTTGAAATCTGCCACTGGACACTGGACTTTTATTGGCGCCAATTTTCTTCGAAAGTTTGTTTAAAATTATATAACCTTCATTATGTTAAGAATTTTACACACGTCAGTTGAAAAATTAATGAAAGATGGAAACACTTTTAAAAATTTTAGAAGAGCATATCCCACTAAATATTGACTCAAGTAAGAAAAGTATTTTGGAACCTCTATATAATTTTTAACACATATCTAATGGTACCCCATACGTCTATGTGCATTGGATTTTTTGTTATCTCAGTTACATGCATAGAGTACAGTACATAATTTAATTTTTTGGCATAATTTTATTGCAAAGCGGTTCATATAAGACACCTTACATCCTAATTTCATATATATAGTGCCAATAATCTATGAGCTGTAAAATATGGACAGATATACAGACGGACAAGATGAAATTATGAGGGTTTGTTTTTGCCATTGTCCTACGGCACCCTAAAAACGTATAAACTAACAAGTTTTAACGTGTTTATAGCTATTTTGCTTTTTGTGAACTCTAAGAAAAATGTGATTTTATTAAGGCAATAAGATTATAAATAAAGTGAGGTTTATTTTTGTAGCACTTCCTAATACATATGATATTTTATTGCCTGGATTGTGGAGATGCGCATTATTTACGCGGTATATAGCTACATAGCTGTCCACGTAAAAAAAAAGTGTTAACACTGAGGTCTACACCTTTGACTTTGTTTATAACCAGTGCCAATTCTGAGAGGAAACTACATTCGTTTATGTAAAAGAAAGAGTTATGTGAGATGAACAGAATCCGAGGTATGAAGGCACATTTGTCCGCATGGCATTTGGTTTACATTTCTACCTATCAGTATTTCACGTTCAAGAGATGTTATATTCAAAAGTGTGCCATTGTACAGTTTGAGCGGATTTAAGTTACAAAGTTAAATTATGGCTCCCGCGATTTTTAATTTATTGATGTATCTAGTTAATGTGTGAAAAACCAACATAGAAGCCTATACCTAACAATAATACTCATTTACAAATATATATTTACTACACAGGTCATCAAATTAGAAAACAAAATTTTATCTCGATGTTAGAAATTTCTCATTTAATTCCATCTGTATTTTTTTAGTGTTGTCCTGTTTTCTTTATTTTTAATTATTCCACGTCAGGTTCATAGTTGTTAAGCATTTTATTACTTCGTTTTTTTTATTGCTGTTATTAAAAAAGAATATTACGGCCAGATTCGTCAACATTTCCATCTCCAGAAGTAATATAATTCTATTATACTCTATATACGTAAAATATTTGTAACACTTCATTCCTATATGGTATCTAAACCTAAGTGTCATGGAAACGGTATCAAGGGCCTTATATTACACCGGAACATAAAACTATTTAAGATAAAGTCGTTCAAGTACGAGTCAAATTCAACATTTCATTATGTAAACTAGTTACGTATTTAATATAATTTGACGATTTACTATTTCTTTCATTATATGCTATTCATTACATGCATATATTTTAAATCATCTTCGGGTTATTTCATTAACCCAGTAGACAACGACTGTCCGGATTTTTTTTAAATTCATTCAAATGAATATTATAGCAAGTTAATTTTTAGTTTTATATGCTTTTTTGGTTGTTTTATGATGACAGTTTGGTGACATGTCAAGAGTTATTTGTTTGACATATTATCATTTGTAATTAATCAGAATTCAATAAAATTCTTAACTATGGTATTATAAAAGGCTATTAACCTATTATAGAAATACGACGAAGGGTCAAAAAATCAAAAGGGTCAAAAAGCAACACGTGCAAAGCAAACAAATATTAATTATTAAAACTATTTTTTAAAACAACACGATGATTAATTGTTTAATAATTTCCTGTTGACTCCTAACGTGACCCTTTTTAAAGTAATTATTTTTGTTATTAGTATACCAGTTTAGCACATCAAATTCTGTATTGCAATGTCAATATACAGTACTCTCTTTGAAGTTTAAACTACTTTCTCCAAATTTAAATAAAACATGTTCATGACATTTGTTTTATAGATTTTTGTAATTAGTTTTTCATTGTGGCTTTTGCATGCTTATTTATATTAAAACAGAGCCAAATTTTATTCGTCTATTTTCATCAATTTTACATGTTTGACGACTAAATAATTTTAACATGTTTATAACTTATCCACGATTACTTAAGTTGCCTTTTTAACAGACTTCAAATAAATGGGTTCTATCTAGCATGTTTTCATATTTTTCACATTAAATTTTGTATGAATTTATCAATTCGCTATGTTAATACGAGACAAATAAAATTAATACTTGACCATGTGGAAAAATACCAGAAAAAACCATTTTCATCACAATTTGTAACTTGTAATGCTCTTGTTTTCTGCCAAAAATTTCAAAAATAAAAATAGGAATCCTTGTTCATAATTACAGAAATTAAGAATTCAAAATTAAAGAAATTAAAAAGAGACTTCTAATATAACCATATTATTTCAATTTCCCCAAACAGGGACATATTTTGCTTTGTAACAAAAAATCTCAGAGCCATATTAAACATCTAAACAGACACTATTAAACATCAAAGCAGAATATCAAAAATGACGTTTATATATAATATCGAAGACCAAATCCTGATTTGGTCTCTAAACAATCATCAACGCTTTCCGGCCTTAACCTTCGTCACTTTATTTAACCGGCATCATGTGGCACTTTGAGTCGACAGAATGTAATACTGCGTGAAAACCACAGCATTAAGAGGTCTCGCATGGCCATAAGGATTTACGATCTAGTTTTTTCCGCTGCCATCGCTATTTGTCTCCGTCGTTTTGGAACAAATACGGCGGGTGTAATTTATTCCCACTATCTCGATGGTCCATGGAATATCTGCACCTTGCCCAAAATAATTTTTTAAATAAAAAGCTGGATATTTATGGATGGTTTGTTGATATTTGCACATAGAAAACCATGGTTTAAACTACCAGAAATAAATTTTAACAATTTGTTATTCGCATAACTAACAATAAGCAAGTTATATTAAGCTATTTTTTTATTTCGGGAAATTAAAATTATTATATGCGTTTATATTGTTCACTCAGTACCAATATAGTTAAAATATCATTTGAAAAATTTAGCTCCGAAAAAGGATTAAAAATTTGACTTATCATATTGCATAATTTGTTATTATTAGAAATAAATGTAAATCTGTTTAAAATGAATTTACAAAAACTAACAATTGCTTAATGCTTCAAATAGATTACAAAAATTTGTTATCGAGGCAGAGATACTGTTCCAATTCAGTTACATTTTCAGTTACTCAGATAAATCAATTTAATTCTCAAATCTAGGCCCGGTTATTTGTATTTTATTCCTAATATCATTCTTTGCTATGCTGTTTTATTCTCCAGCTGTTATAGCACCTGCCAAGCGCTTTATGAAATATTTTCTCTATATTATTTTACAAATGAAAAGAAAATTTATGTGTCTTAAAATAATTGTTTTTTTAAATAACCGAATTGTTTTCAATCAACAATACAAAATATCAATATTGATAAACAAAGTATCAGTATTTACTCTTACTATCATTTAATTAATGGTCGGAAGTAATATCAAAGATATCAGTTTTATAAATATAAACACCACACATCACTTTTGTAAATACATCTTAATTTTCTATTATTTTTTCAGTCAATAATTACCACTATTTTCTTAATGTCTAGAATTTTATGGGCATTGCTCAAATATTTCTTGAATACAAAGACAAGGATTTTTCCCAAAAAGGGTATATATATATATATATATATAGATATGCATATATGTATATATATATATATATATGTGTGTGTGTGTGTGTGTGTGTGTGTGTGTGTGTGTGTGTGTATGTGTATACATATACACACATACGCATACACAAAACATTTTCTTCATTAAATTTTTCTCGAACGAGAAGGATGAGAAGATTTTTTAAATTTTTTAGGATTAATTTTCTTTTCTCCCTTTAGGGAAGTGGTTATTTAATAAATTTATTTCATTGTGAAATTTCACGGCAAAAAAATTGCTTTAAAAGTTTATTGTGACTTTAATTGTGTGCTAAGTTAGATATAACTTGTTTCAAGTTACAAAAAAGTTGCATCTAGCCCTGCGTTTATTCAAAATGTTGAACGTTATTCAGATGCGTTTATTCAAAATGTTGAATGTTATTTCAAATGTTATACATTGCCAACTTTCAGTGTTGTAATTGATCTCATTTTCTTTATACTGGATTGTTATACGATAGTAGGATAGCATCGTCATTTTATATTGTGCTTGAAATTACCAATATATTCTTACGATCCCCAAATGGACGCTTAATTTACTTAACTTGACATTTGAGACCTTGTGACATCTCGATCAGCTAAAACGTCGGAGTATTTGGATGGTGCATGGTCGACTTATTATTTCTACTATATCTAATTATGTCTGTATTCATTCTATTTTATATTTCTCTCGTCAATGAATATTTTTTCTTCTCATTAACTTGCCATATGTATTAGTATTAGGGTCTAAGTTGGGCAATTATTTTACAAAGAAATTAAATACAAAACAAAGAAAATAAATGAAACAGGAAAAACTGAAACATTTGTATTCGGATCCATTACCAATACAGAATATTTTTTTCAATTTAAAATCTTTTTAGGTAAAAATTCAACAGAAATAATGTTTTTAGTTAGATCGCGTGGAATCAATATGCATAAATAGATTTAATACTGGAAGAGTCACAACTTATTTGTCGCACATATGTGGAAAATAAATTGAAATGATACAGTAACTTAATTTAGTTTTCCAATTTACCATGTCGCAAACATTTGCAAAGGAAATTCAATTTTCAGTGTCGACGTGTTTCGAATTTAAGAGTTGTGAAAAACATATTTTATATTACTGCTCTTGTTTCCCTAGATTAAGATATTCTTTCAAATATTCAATTATTTATTGAAGTTAAGAAATCTGTATATCATTTGTAAATTTTGGTCTTTTCAAGATTTTTAGTTTTTAGTTTTGTGTCAAAATAGATTATTTCTAAACTATGTAATATTCGTACAATAAATATTTTATATATTTAGTAAAATACTAAATACCATATCCTAATTTAAACACTTACCATACTAAATGCCTAAAATTTCTACCATCAATGTGAATGAAAAATTATTGTGATTGATTTAAGTAGAAAGATTTCATTTTTTATATCTTATCTTTCCAACTTTCGAGAAAACATTTCATTTAATACTTACAAGTCAGGAATCGTCTCAATGTTTGACCGATTTTATCAAATTTAATAATTCAGTTAATTTTTATTTCATATAGAAGTAAAACCAACCATTAAAAAACTATTAAAAATTTATCCCGTTTTACACGTCGATTAAAAATGTATTTTTGTCCCAGTTGAAAATTAATATAGACCCTGTTATTTCAATAAATGCCTACATATAAATCATAACACATTCCTTTATTTTAATAAATAGCAGTTAAATAAATGCTTACTTTACGTAAGAAAAAATAGTTTGGTAAATTTAAACTAACGTAAAAATATCTAAAAAAACATACCAAAATAAAAACATAAATTTTATATTATTTATCAAAACAGCACCTTATTTTTACAAGTCTTTTAAATAATATTCTTTGTATTAAGTATTTCAATTAAACCTTAATTTGCTAAGCTCAGAAAAGTTAGACATGTGAAAAGTTTACGCAACAGTAAAATTATTTTCAACCGTTACCTATACCTAATATTAATATAACCCTGCATAAGAAGATAATATTTCGTAAAGTTCTTTCAATAAATATACAGCAAGTGGTAAAAATAAATGTATCTTAGATGAACATATTTTATGTTTTACTTAACAGGGAAAAGTAACAGTCAAAAACCCTTATACATAAAAGTTGATTTTATTGAAAGGTAGCACAAATTTTACTCAAAATTAATTTTAACATTTTATGTGATCACTATAGCTAGTGTTGGTAACAAAGCTATAGTGAAAGCTATAGTAAAAGCTATATTGAATTAAATAACGTATTAACTACATAAAAAAATTTTACACGTATTTTTGTAAGTTGTATATACTTTTTTTACTTAATACGAAAATTTCCTCTGAGCAGAGTCTTGAATTTTGAATTCCTCTTGACCCACCTTAATACCATATAAAGTACTGCATTCTATGAATACCTACGCCTTTACTACGTGGGCTACTAAACTATGAAATAAACTTAATTCTCATATCTGAAATGCATTGTGGATTAACACACTCAAAAATCATTCAAAAACTCTTCGTGTCTCCAATGTTGATAGCAACTTTAATAAATAAATTTTCTTCTCCTCTTTTCTAAAATTTTCCATCCGTACATCTTTAATTTTATATTATAGTAGGTATAATAATTAATACTCCTTATTTATTTACAAAACGTATGTCGTATTTACCTCTCAATGCAAAATATTTTATTTAATTTAAAGAGATTCTAAGTATCGTAATAAATTTAAAGAACGTATGCGATTGCATGGAAGTTTAAAATAAAAATAAATTATTAAATTTTTTTCTGCTATTACAAATATGTAAACAAATTTCACTTAATAATAATAATGGTAAAATATTTCAATAAATTAATTTTTATCCACCATTCTTTTTCCAACACATTCTTTTTATATTAAAGTAGTTAAGTAATTGGATATGTTTCAAAATATTTAAAATTAATCACAAGTGTCTCAAATTTTGTACACTAACTTACCATTCGATTTGAACATATACTTGTCGCGAGTTTAATAAAATTATGGACAACCACCATAAAGATATTTTTTATTTCTATACATAACGAAGAAAAAATACACTAAACAAATTTTTATAACGATCTTAACCCTCAATTAGTTCAATAGAATTTTCAATAATACAAATCCACTATTACAAATTATGTCTAATTCTCACCATGTAATCTCTCGGCGGTTATTCAACTCAATACCATTCACACTTTCAAAAAAAAATAATGCGTCTTCTGTGATTTTGAAAATTTTGAAGTAAACATCATTTTTAGGCCAATTAGATTACTTATAGGATATAACAGGATAAAGATTTTTTAGGAAACTAAAATAATTCCATCATGCGGATTGACGGAGTGCGGCAGCCTTCAGCAACACGCGTGAGTGAACAGGGAGATTGGGCGCGCGCAAGTCGGCTCGCGTGCGCTTTAATTTAAACTGATAATTAGTGTCTAACAAAAGAACATAATATATAAACTATGATTATTTGTGTCCAATGTAGAGACAAAAGACACAAACGCATTAAAAGTAAACTGTTTATTCGTTTCTAATGTTAAGAATATATGTTATAAACGTATTAAAAGTAAACTGGTTATTTGTATCTAATAAGAACATAACACATAAACGCATTAAAAGTAAACTGATTATTTGTATATAATGTAAAAATATAAGATAAACGCATTAACAGGCTGCACTTGTATATCGAAATTTCAAGCGGACGATATCTGAACGCACCGCTGGTATAAAACATGAAATAGCTTTCTTGCGAATTCAGAAAGCACGTAGAAGAGATGCGCTTCGCAATCTGTATTAGTAATTGAAGTATATAATATTACTTAAAGTCTACTTCATTTGAACTTTCACAAATTATTTTATTTGAACTAAGAAGTTCAGCCAGAAAACAGGTATTTCAGCCTTAATAAAACCGGATAAATATAATTAAAAAAAAATATTGATTTGAATTAATTTTAATTATTACTTCTAATTTCAGATTGAAAACAAACATATACTTATGCAAACCATTCCGTAATATCAAAGTTACCAAAGCTAAAACTAAATGAATAAATAAAGAAGAAATATACAAAATTTTTTTTTATGATTTAGAGGGTAATCAAACACACATATATACATATATATATATATATATATATATATATATATATATATATATATATAGATTTAAACACAAGGTCAAACATGGACAGGATACAAGAAAATAGAAACATCTACTTCACGGTTAACTAAACAAAATTAATAATTAAGATCAAAGCAGTTTTCGTTACATTCTATGTTAGTCGAAAGTAAGACTACTTAATACTTTAATACTTAAATTTTGAATGAGGCATTAAACGTCTAATTATTTTCAATGACATAAGCAGTTTCAATATTGAAAAAAATTGGAACCAAGTTAAAAAAATTACAAATAAAAACTGACTTATCTTTAATCTAGATCATTTTCTTTCGTTTTGAAAAAAACATACCAACTTTGAAAATTATCAACTTTATTTTAATGATTTGATTTTCAAATAAGTAAAAAGAATAATCATTTACTATTTCCTTTGCACTTTGATTACATTTAACATCATTCTCTTTACTAAAGTCTAGAAGATATATTTTTTAATTATATGAAGTGTACAGAAGAATGATATACAATTATTTAAATAAATCAAAAAATAAAATGTACTGTTCACCTCATGTGAATGGACGAAGTTAAGAAGAAGAAAATAATATATGGAGTCAAACCAAGCAGCACACAGTTAGGAGGGATGGCAGACAGGTATTGAATATGTAGAGGTATAGAGGGACAGATGTAGAAGAGTTGACTGGTAAAATTTTCAATAGCTTAACATTAAATTGTAAAATAACGACCAATAAGGGGTACTTTTCGAAAAAAATCCTTGAGAGAGTAAAATTGTTTTTCATTCTGTTCTATAACTTAAAAGCAAATAATTTACTATTGACGATAGTTTAATTATTTACTGTAATGGAGAGTTTTTATAATTTTAATTTTTTTCCGTGATTCGTAAACATTAGTACGGTAACAGAAAATTGCAAAGAATCATGGTATTTTAAAAAGGAAAAAGTTATCAACTAATTATTGTACCTATTTTACGGTCAAATAAATTTAGGACATTTTTTTCGAAGTCCTGTTCGTTTAAAATGAGTAAGAAATTATCAGTACCTAATAAAAATACTATTAGCAAGTTGAATAAAATTAACAGATACAAAATGTAATGTATAAAAAAAGACCTCCAAAATAAAATTCATTGTTTCAGCGGCAATAAAATACGTCAAGATTTCACCGTATTAAAAATAAAATTTTGTCTTGCGATTCAATATATTCGAACGTACAATATATTGGAACTACACTCTCGGACATCTGCTAGATCTATGCTTTGCATATATATATATATATATATATATATATATATATATATATATATATATATATATATATATATATATTTATTTATTTTAAAACGTATCAGTTATCCTACACGAACATAAAAGTACGGCATACGTAAAATGGATTAAAAAGAATAATTTCACAACATTTAAAGAAAACGATTATAGTGACTTCCGTAGCACTAAATAGGACCAACAAAGAACAGTCATGAATTTACGTACTAATGAAATACTCGTAACTCCTGAAGATTGTAAAAATATAAATTAATTTTTTGAAAGTATCGGACAATGTTTTACTACAAGTACAACACCATGTCAATCATTGTGTCCTAAAATAATATTTCAAATTTTTTTTTCAATAAATATATTTTTTATATATGGCAAATAAGTTAATAAAAATTTAATATTTTTATGAATTGGAAAATAAACTACAAATTGAAGATACATTACTACATTACATAATTTAAAGAATAGAAGCTTGATTTTCAGAAATTCATAATTAAGTTTTATTGATTTGTTATCAATTATTTTTTTAATATCCTGCTGTTATTTTTTTTGTTAAAACTTTTCCAATTATTTATATAGAAACAAATTCCGTAAGACTGATAAAATTTAATTGCTTACTGTTCACTAAAACCATATGTTTAACAAGAATAATAACTGTTCGCCATTACTTAATTTAGTATTCAGGAATAAGTAGAAAAATAAAACAAATTCAAAAATTTAAATAATCAAGAAGAGTTGCGGGTACAAAGTTTATAAATTGAATGTTTGACAGCCGTCTTTTCACAGTAAAATCAATTTAAATTGATTTTTTCTATCAACATTTTGGGGAGTAGATAAATTGTTAAAGAGTACTTTGCCTTTTATAAATATTCTGTGGCTAAAAAAATATTTATAGCATAAATTGCTATAAAAATTGCTAAAATATGTTTATTGGAAATATATAGTTTCAAAATTGATTTCAGCTTATCATTTTCAATTAAATAAAGGGAAAAGATAAATTTGAAAGTATAAAAAGATAAAACCATTAGATTAATCAATAATAAGGGGTAATTATGTCGTTAAAAACCTTGATGAAAACATAAGAATTTGTTTAATATATGTAATCGGTTCAACTATTAATAATTGTATATTGACGTCAAGTAATTTGCTGATTTATATATTTGTGTGAATGCAAGTTTTTGATTTACGGAAAGATGGGTTTCGTTGCACATTCAAAGAAATGAGGTTTTTTAAATACATACATGTGTAATGCTCAAATTATAGTTCCAAATTCAATGAACTTGGTCGGGGAATTGAAGTATTTTATTGGTCGTATAATACTTAGTGATAATACTAACCTAATCAAACCCAAATTAATCTTAAAGGTGGTCATTAATCTCAAAATAATGAGTTAAGTTATAATTTTACGCCTATTTCTCACTGCGTTCAAGTTGTAGTATGAAGGAAAGAATATTTAAATTCTTTCTTTCAACTTTATGTTCAATTTATTACGAAGCCCGCTTGTGGTTTAATGAACTTTTGATATCAGGCTTTTCTGTTACCTTGCAAACATTTGAATTGTTTTTAGACTATTATTAAAATCTAGGAATAAACTTAATATTATTTAATCAGAACGTGCAATGAAAACTTGCATATGTATTCATAATACATTCATGCAATTTTGATAAATTCAACATATGATTCTCAAATTCTGATGCTGCATGGGTACTGTCTGACTCAGTCGTGAGATTTAATGATTTGCTGGTTCAAAAGCAATAAAAAATATTGTAAATCAAAAATATTTATTATACAAGCTATGATATACTAAAAGCAAGAGAATAATTATTTACCACTAGACTGGAACCTTGGTTAGACAAAAATAAAATCACGGGGAACATCATGCACAAAATTTTTATTTTATTCAGCATGAAAATAGTGTACTTAATACATCGCCGTTCGATATTGCTAAGTGCTAACTCAATCTCAATTCAATCTCTATAGCGACATGGTAGCGACACTCAACAGAGTTTAAATCAGCTTTCCATCATAAAAAAAAATATTTACAATCACATAAGGATTAAAAAAATAGATATAAGTTGTCAAAAATTGAGCAGAGTTAAAGTCATCTTTTTCAATCCTAGCGGACATCTAACAGAAAGTAACCACTCTTTCATCCACACGAAAACCAGTTATCCAATGCACATGAAATTAATGAGATAAAATGGTAATCAAAAGGTGGGTAGAACGACAAAGTAAATGACCGAGGATGTGAAGTAAAACCTTTCTTGCTACTTGTACAATGTATTCGCTATGTGAAACATTTTTGGACATACAGGTTTAAATTCCATGTTAATACTAAATGCCCGTAACATGAATTTATTATCCAATCGTTCAGCCATAGGTAATCATCATTTTTGTTACCTAAGTCTTAGTATAATGTACTTCCTATCACTAATCATCAATGTACTTCCTATCACTAATCTTATGGAAATTAGAGTTAAAGTAAGAAGTACAGAAATAATGACTGGATCTCATCACGTTTATAAAAGAAACTGCATTAGAACATAATGTGGGACTGTTACTTCGAGATAAAACTATATAGTCTGCTGTTATTTTAAATTGAGCCATTCACCTAAAATCTCGTCTAATCCTAACATCATTGTTTAAATTATGGTCCATTACCGCAGGAAATAGGATCTCCAAACTATAAATGTTTATGTCAGCCACCGTATGGAGTAATAAAAGTGTTTGTCAGCTAATTGTCCTACATTGATTCCTTTTATAAGTGAGTACTTGACTCTGGAATCAAAATAAAATGGGTATCTTACCATTTACCGTCCCGCGTCCTTGCGTGCCTGTAGCGACTACCCACTGTATATTGGCTCAATGTTTACGCACTCGCACAGGTAAACGTAAGCAATTCCTGTAATGCCAATCTGTTCGTCGTGCATCTCCCCTGCTCACGCCCCGATCCAGATTCATGTTCTCCAGGTCCAGACCTTCTCTTTGAAATTGATGCAGCTTTAATCGGGTCCTTTCGAACTTGACATTCTTTTTCAACATCTGACGAAAAAGCTAGTCAACGGATGTAGCGGCCATCAAATCCAGCCACGAATGCCACCACTTCAGACATTGATTAATTATTATAATAAGAGATAGATTTTTGAAGATAACTAATCCTCGAACGGTGCACTCACGATTCTCAGAGCATACGTGTACATCCCACTTCTGATTAAGTAGTAAATATTTTAGCCAATACTGTGAGGAGGAGAAAAATAAAACTTATTTTAGTGGTCTAACAATTCATAGGTCAACGTGTAAAAGGTTTAGTGGCGCCATCTCATATCGCAAACTATAACTATAACGACATGAGAAAGGTCATTGTGCTGTAAAATGATAAGGCTTTCCTTGGATCACTATTCAAAACATCTTACTATTTACTATAATTTCTCTCTAATTTATCCCAACTAATGTAATAAATGTGTAAGTAAGTTTTTTCATACCGTATTTATGTTCCAACCAATAAATCGATTTTCATTAAATCTGGTTTCAAATCATATGTTTCATTGAGATTTATATAAAATACCTTTTATTTTACGTCATGCTAATTCCATGCAATCGAAAGCGTGGAAAATAACTAGCAATTTATAAATGTTTCCCAAATGGATGATACATCTTTCAACCAAAGGATCTGAATTACCTTCATAAACTTGTTCGCTGGAAGTAAGATACCCTTAAAAAACGAATTTTGTACTTGCCTATTTCATAATATATATTATTACATAGAATAGTCAAATTATTAAGTTATGATAAATCGATTATGATATTAATTTGCTCGAGAGTAATGAACATAATTTCATATAATTGATCCATGTACTAGAT
Source organism: Druceiella hillmani (assembly GCA_039881145.1). NCBI lineage: Eukaryota > Metazoa > Arthropoda > Insecta > Lepidoptera > Hepialidae > Druceiella > Druceiella hillmani. Next base: position 20,480,938 of record JAYKKI010000038.1, on the reverse strand, counting down.
GATTCGGTTTCCCTTCAATTAAGTAGTAGAACAAAAAATTACATGCAGACAGCTCTCGACATGCCAACGCAATCAAATCCTTTCATGTCGTATAACGATATCGACTTAAGTAAACCCGCCATTTATAACCCACTTTGTTTCGTAAGTGGCCCTTTTTAATGATGTTAGTTATTTCTTGTTAAGATTCGACCAGAGAGATCCTTATTTAGTAGACAATTTGAAAATGTGATCGACCGCATGGCCGCTATGGAGAAAACCTATAGCTAGCGAAGTATACCTGTTGTAATCGACTTGCGTAAACGACAAGTATATTTTTATAACTGCGTTTCATCGTACATTTTACACCGTTATTTCTGTTTTGTATCTTCGGCATTTCCCAAAATGTGGCTGTAATTAGCATTACCTGGCTTTTATTAAATTAACTGAGATGTATGGAGATTATAATTTGTAAAGTATATGTCTATCGGTCATGTAATATTTTATTTGAATTGTTATTAACTACGTTATAATGAAGTGGTTCATCGTGAATAGCCTATTTGGTTCGCTCCTTATTGGTAACAAAGGGGTTTAGGGGCTCACATTGAGTAACCGGGTAGGGGGTTTCATCTAGATACACATTACTCTCCATACCAAGTGGTCATAAATTAGGAATATTTCTATGTTTTACATGTTGACATAATTTTTTTTAATTATAAATTAAATAAATAAACTCTTAATAAATTAATCTACCTACACTATTTTGGCATCAATTTTGTTATGCCAATATTAGAATATGTGTACTGTGTCTAGTAGAACATGTGTCAAAACTGAACGACTCGTACAACTTCAAAATTCAGTATCGATCGTCTTTCAATAAAGTAAAATTTTGGTTTGGACTGTTTCTCATAACATGAAAGGAAATCAAAACATTTATATTAATATTTAATATTTAAACACAAGTGGTATTTAGCATTCAAATTTTTAACATGAAGTATTTAAATATTTTTAATTTTAATATTCCATCTAATATAATAAAATGACAAAATAATGTATTCAAATATTAAATTAGTTAATTAAAATATGTTTAAATACAGATAGACAAATATTTAGACTTGCCGAGTCCGTACGCTGACGATAAAATAAATTAAAAAGTTGGTAATATAACTCAAGGCGAATAAAATATATTGTTTACATATACATTTCTTTCCTTTACAGTTCGTAGCATGTCATTCAGATATCTGTGCACTCATAGAGATGAATCAGCAGAACAGTGTTCACTTCCTTTCCTTTCGTCCATTCGGAACTCGAGACACAATATTCCAAATGATACGTTTGATATGGAAAATGCTACATGTTCTACATAGACACTTGTTCTACTGAAAAAATATTGATGTCTTAATACTGAACAGCGCCTACGAGTTTACAATTCAGTGACGATTATCTTTCAGTGAAATTAAGAACCGAAAAAAATGTGTGCACATTGGCCTCCATAAATATATAACAATTCTGTACCTGAGGCAAATTTGAGAAACAAAAATGGAGCGCACTAGTGCTATCAGCTATTCTGTATATTAAGTAGTAACTGTGACACAAAAGCAAACTGTCCAAATTTATCTACTTTTGATTAATTTGTTAACAATTTTAGTGCTCTTCATAAATTATCAGACTAACAAACTATGTGCTTATTTCTTTTATAAATACGCAACGAAACCGCCCGTAGAGTTGTTGTAAATATAATTTACAACGGGCGCGATATATGCTGACTTCTATTGACGATGTTCTGATTCTGGCATCGTAGTTAATTTTTAAATGACAATTGTCTATGTAAATTGAAATGGATCTTTTGGTAGATATTTACACCAATTTGTTGTTAGATATTGACGTTGTAGAGATTTTTTGAATTCTCTACAAATTAGTTTTTATTATTTATTTTGCCATCCAGTACGTGGATAATATAAAAAAAGCATAAGGTAATAAAAAAATGTCATACTATTTTTACTATCATGGTTTACTCTGTACAAAATTATACATAATATGTGACTTTTATTGTAATTAATGCAGCTATTGTACTTATGAGTTACGTCAAATTACCTATGTTTCGAGAATACACGCTAAAGGGAGTATTAAATGAAAATGTTCAATTTTCCAATGTCAAATAACACTTCAAAACTAACGAGATAGTAGCGTCTATCTCTTAAAACCAGGACGGATTAGTGACCAAATTATTTTACACTCTCCGAAAACGACCTTTATATTATAGTTTATTTAAATATTTAAAAGCTTCTACATCTATAGGTGCAACATTCCGTTTAGAGTGAAAACGTCTGTAATGAACCTTAAAATATATTAGTGGATCAATAAAAAAATTATTCATATACTTACAAGATTATAACACTATAAAAATATATATAAATTATAATTAATGTTGTGTGCAACAACATTGATAAGAGTAAGAACCGCAATTATTTTTCTGGTTAGCAGTTTAGGAAACTTTGTAGTTTTGATAATTATACCACAATCATTCACACCTTACTCATTGCGTATACGACTTGAAAGTAATAGTATTAAATTACGCCTTGAATGTAACAAAACTTATCCTCTTTAATATCAAAATGCGAAAGTTATTTTTATTCGTTTATTGTTCAAGAACCTATACGCATACATTCATGTAAATTCCACGCAATGAGCATTATCACCGAACTGACTTAATGATATAGGTTTTTTCAAAATTTATAACCTGATGATGCACATTTTTATAATAATTTTAATTTTTCATTCGAATATAACTTATTTAATATTCGGTAAGAATGTATAAAACCGATAATGATATTGGTAAATAGATTTTAATTCATTTTTTTCGGTTTACATGCGTATAACATAATGCGTCGCAGGTAACAAGGCTAAATCGTGGATTACTGATAAAATCTTTTGATGATTACAGGACTCCCTCGCTAATATCACAATTAATTCTCTGTTATCGAAATATTAATCTTGCCTCTGTTACTTTCTGCATAGTATAAATTCGTCACAGCAAGTAATGTGAAGTACATCAGATCACAATTTTAAGAGGTAATACAAGATTATATGCATACTTCTATCTGAATAATGTGGATGAAGGGAGTAGAAAGTTAAATTAAGGCCCCTTAAATAAAAAATTAAATACTTTATTTTTTATGTTAAAGACTCATGAAAATATTGTTCGTGAATAAAGCTAGTCCGAGAAACATACTTGGTTTTAAAAATTATCACGTTCATTATAAGGTCGCCAAACAATTGAGGGAGTAAAATATAAAAGCGTGTTCGATTTTTTTTAAACATTAATTAAATTTAAATATATTTACTTTATTGTACCTTATTTATACAAATTTCTGTATCTTTTTTATAATTTAACTCACTTTACACTAGCTGTAGCCGTGATTAAGAAATATTTTTAAGTTAACTGTGAGGCTAATACACATAATATCATCTTTTATAAGGATTACAAATCTGAACTTTTTTTAGTTATTTTTTTTAGTTTTTTACATGGCGATTATACCTTTTAATATACACATTATATTAAAAGGTATAATCGCCATGTCGTCTTTTTAGCTGGTTGATTGCGTTAAAACATAACATATATATTACGTCAGATCCGACAGGATATAATAAGTTCCAATATTTATGTCGTAAATAACTTCAAAGTACAGTTCTGAAAATTCTACAGTTTTATTGTATGTATAAGCCAAAAACCAAAATTTCGACAGCCTAACACTAAATCCGTCAAAACAATTAACTTACACTGAGTATAAATATGAAAAAGATAATAATGTAGTAGATATAGAAAAACAAATAGTACATATAGGTATGTAGTGACTATAATGACAGATTCCCATTTTTCGAATCACATAAAAAACTGAGAACGGAAACCGTCTAGAGAAATTTATGCTGTGCATGTACAGAATGAAATTGTTTATACTATATATTTTGTTTAAACAAGGAAGGTTATATTATGTATGAAGGTTTATATTATGAAGTATGAAGGTTTATATTATGTTTAAACAAGGATGCAAAATGTTCAGGTTAATTATAAACATCATTATTTTACCGTGACGTCGTAATCATAACATCCTATCGAAATCATATAGCATCTTTGTTTGATGTCTGTATATTTACGGGAATTTTATTCGATTTTACTTTTTAAATTCATCAATTTTTTTTTCGTTTTCCTTAAAGGTCAAAAAAGGTTAGTATGATGTTCCTTATTAAGTTAGTTAAATCACTGTATATACCTTTCATGAATATACGTCTACAAACCTATATAATATTGATACTAATTTGTTATCATAATATTTCGAGGGAAATTTTAAGAAAAAGCGGTATTTTTTAGATTTGGTGAAAAATCACACTCTCTCAAAATCTCTATTTCATTTTATATTTAAAAAATATTTTTTTTTAATTTAAACAAACAAAACACTGCGTGGAGACTTTCGGGACTCAGAATCGTAAATAAATTGATATAAAAACTGGTATTTTTTTATTTACATTGTAAGTGAAATCTGACGACGATCAGAATGCAAATATAAATATATTGTATGTATATTTACAGCACAAATTACGTCTTCCTACGCTTTAATAAATTTAGCTATGCTTACATTTTCTATATTTTCAGAATGTCGTGAAATAGCATACTTCATCTATTGAATAAATCTGGCCCACCTCATTTAAATTCGGAAGTTTATCAATGTGCTGTATACGAATATCAACATTTATTTATTTAATATAATGAAAGCTGTAGCTTAATACATTTTAAGATTTCATTGGCAACAAGGTTATATAAAATGTATGTAATCATCGTGGAATCATATGGAACAAATGAAATCCCTATATGGATAAGTAAAATCACAGCACCATATATGCGCCTTTTATATACAATTTTCAAAAGTCACCCCAAGAGATTTTACCTCTCCTTGTTTCGCTCAAACTATTTTTTCTAATCAACTTATTCGTACTATGTTTACTTCAGGCATAGTTTATCTCCTTTTTTCTTCTAATATGTGAAAAAGAGGTATATTTCTTAAATAGAATTACTGTTTTTAGGCGAAAGAAATACATCAGAACGAAAAGAAAAACGGAGTGCTTATAGGACCAGTTTGTTGTCCGCCTATCGATCCCTCTTAAGATTAATATTCTCAACCACGGACAAAGGTATTACGTTGAAATTGATATGAAATATTAAAGTTTTGAGCCTATAGTACTTAGGTTTATAACTTAATGCAGTAAAAAGAAAGGGCCTTTCAAGTATCATGTATTAATATAGACTCGCTCATCAAAATTACGAAGGATATTTCCTTTCGACTTCAAATTTTGAGATTTGGAACGAAGATAGTTTATACAGCAAAAGCAAAAGAAAAATCCAAAAAATTATTCAATATTTCACGTGGAATAAATTATATGTAACAAACAAAATATCTTGGTTGTTCGATTTTCATTACTTTTTATATCTATGAAAACTTAGTTTTAAGCTTTACAATAATATAATATAAAGTACTGACCATCTTTTTTTGCTAGTTGGTAGGATTACCATAAACTAGAAGTTCACTTTAGAACTGATTAAATAATTATTCCCTACATATCTTGAGACAATTGCTCTTATTTTTACAAGTACATTAATATAGAATAAAAATTCAATAAATTACAGACAAATTAATTTCTATTTCGGTCAAATTGTAACCAAATTTGGTCAATAGCTTATTTTAATTATCGTTTACTAGATGTTTAAAAATTAAATAAGCTATACAAAGAAATTACGAATTTTACTGAATACCTTGATAATTAGATTTCCGTTTTATTATAAAAAATTGTAGGCCTACCTACATTGTAGCAGAAATATTTTGTATAATTAATAAACTATTATGTGACGACTAACAAGAGGATAAAAGTCTGAATTTATTTCTCAATTGATTAGTTGCTTCTCTTTCTGTTTGATATAAGTTTCTTAGAATTTAGTTTAGGTATAATATTTTTCATTGAACATGTAAATTCCAATGATATGATCAGACAAAAATAAATCAAAAGACTTATCTATAAGACATGAGAAAACATTTCCATTTTTTGTTTTGTACAGGCAACGAATAGTTTCAATTATAATCGTAAAGTTTCGATTAAAGATAGCTTGGCTAAAATTATCTTCCCAAATACTTTTAAGAAAATATAAATATGACTTTTGCCTATAACACTCAATTTTATTATAATATTAAGTAACCTGAATTCTTTCAATGTCATTTTAATTAAGCATACGAAATGAGATCATACACCACGACGATGAAAAAAAATGTGACCTTTGAGTAAGCAAATTTTGGATAATTAGAAATATTTACATTTTATGCTGCCTGCGATCCATCAGAATTATTTTGACCTATAAGTTTTTATTCCTTACAGTTTGCTATTAAACATTTACATCAATATTTTGCTCCATTTATACTTATATTCAATAATTTTATTCTAAGTTATCCTTAATAAGGTATTTTTCTCCACCAACGGTTTTTTGGAACTTTGTGTAACTCGAATACTTGATCCAAACGTAACAACTATATTCAAATACTAATTTTGTCCATTTAATATAAAGAAGAGAATAATATTGTTCTATCATAACAGTCTGATAAGAGTATTGAACTTCAGTAATTAACAAATCGTAGGAATTGAAATATTTGTAGGAGAATTCAAATTTCTAATTATCTTGTTATAAATAAAATAGTAATTATCAACATATATGTCATAAAATAATATTCTGTAAATATTTCAACTCTTAAGTATAACGTGCGCGTATAATAGTTGTTTTTGGATGCCAAAGTCGTACCTTCCTACATAACATTCACTTTTACCATGTTTAATTTTAACGAATATTTAATTCGTGGCTTTGCTCCTTAAAAAAGTATTTCAAAACTTTACTTACTACGAAAAGGTTATACGACTTCGCTGTTTGTGTTTTCTTGTGAGAAAGTTTGCAAAAAAATGCGGCTTTGCAACTCGGTAAGCTTTAAAACTTTATTCGTTTTAGTTCGCAAATGATAGAGCGGACTTTTACTTCTTCATTTTTGTCATCCGGTGGATTTGATTTCTATTGGATCAGTTATGTGCGTCACGTGTAACTAACGTATTTTTTGTTTCGGTTGTGTATTTTGTACAAAATATGCGATTTTGAATGATTTTCAGTCCTATGTATCATATATTCATGCTAAATATATAAATTTAGTTTAACTTGATTTTAATGTTATGAAGGGAAAACTCATATTTATTACAAAGTATTTTGAAACTTCTTACAGTCTCATAGAGCAACAAAAAGAGTGAACGATAATTTTTTGCAACTTTAATACACCTAGTAGCTTAATACAGCAAGAGCCCAAATACGCTTGCTGGAGACTGGGAAAAGGGGTATGAGGATTTACATTCATCCAACTTATATTATGTAGCAAAATTAGAAGCTGAAACACCATTGAAACCTAATTTGTCAAATTAGCTTATGGCCATTCCTATCAAAAAGAGAATAATTAGAAAGCCATGAAGTCAACTGACACATGTGATAGTTTAAGTAAATAGACATGCAATAAAATTAACATGCATTTATGCGCTTTTACCAAAGAGCATGTGGGCATGAGTGCGTGGTGTATGTGCACGTATACGCATTTATGCGTATACATTCATGTGTTTATACATTTAAACATTGTTTATTTTTATTAATATTACCGGGTAGTTAAAAGTTATATTTCTGAAATTCCATGAGATAACTATTTTACAGACTCTTAAAATCTACATATATATTCTTATACTAAGTGTCTACTAGAGAGAAAATGCTCTTGATAATAGTTGTCGATAGTTTTGCTGCCTGGATACACTTCTGAGAGTAGCTGTCAGAGAGTATCGGAAAATTGACGGAGAGTGACTGTCAGCTGCCATAGAGTACTAGAACTTAAGATTTGCCCGCACATGGTCACACTGCACATGTGACTATCAGGGAGTAACTATCAAAGAACTGTGGGAGAATCACTGTAAGATCTCAGACAGTTCTAAAGTCTTGCGTGTGAACAAACATATTTTTGCTATTTTGTCTATATGAATTAATCTCGATAGTCACTCTCCAATTTCGTACCTTATTCCTTTTTCAAGAGCTGGTTCATATTTTTTGTCAAGTGGAATTTTACTTTTTATCAGTTTAGTGTTTTTTTATATTTATTTTGAAATCATGACAAATAATATAAAACAACAAACGTTCCAAGGAGGAAACAGAGGAGTTGATAAGACTATATGAAGAAAACCAAATTTTGTGGAACTTTAAAAGTAGAGTACTGGAATCGTAAAATAAAGGACAGATATTATAAGAGATGTCAACAAAATTTGAATTTTCTGGTGCAAAAACACAACGAAAATTGCATAATCTACAATACCAAGAACCAATAAATTTTACCTACTTTGATATGCTTAATCAATATGGTTTTATATCTCCAGGGCCGACAAAAAACAAAAAAAAATAGGTGGGGTACTTCGGCTACACAATTCTATGATATGTTATATATACTTATTAGCACATTGCTATGTTATTGGTTTAAAAGAAAGGTAAATTAAGTGACATTTTCTGCCTTTTTTTTGCATGAAACAATGGGCTGCGAAGAAAAACGAAGTCATGAAAAAAAATTACCAAGGGCTGCAAGTATACTAGCACTGATCTATTTAATTTTATTTCTTTGTTATGATTGCTTTATTTTATACATAATTTTATAATAGGTAATTTATAATAGGACAGACCGCTCATCCGAACGACGCTGACGTTTTTCTTCCTTTCTTTGAATGGTGGTGCCCCAAAGTGAAACTTGATACGGGCTTTACTACTCTCTGGACGGCCCTGATGTAAATAAAAATATACCAATCAAAATATTCATAAAATCTAGAAATATATTTTCGGCAAAAGTAAAAAATTGACGTCGGGCTAACATAAAGGTCCTTAATTTCTTTACTTCCCAAAACATTTTTAAAATAAATGAAATGAATTGATATCGCTCATGAGGGGGTTAACTCCTCCCCGACCATCACTAAAAACACCTCTGTTGTATCCAACTTTATAGTTTTCGCAAGAATTCAAGAAATATAAAAAAAGAAAAGTAGAGATGGGGCTAATTATGTTTATTCAAGCAACTGTATATATTTCAAAGCCTTACAATTTTTAATACATGTTCTCACTGCAAGGGAAACAAAAGGCTCGGTAAAACAACCTTTTATTTTTTTCAATATAAATTTGTGTTCATATAACAAACAACAAAAAATTAAATGCTTTTATTCTGCCATGCGACTTCTCCGAGCGGCGTCATAAAGTAATCCCTAAATTCATCTCTTACGAGTTTTTGCAATAGTCCATGGTTGTATGAAGCTCCTCGTTGTAAGGGTCCTCGTGTCCATGTTCTTCTTTCCGACTTTCTTTGATTATTTTATGTGTTACTGAATTTCTGTGTAAATTAATCCATGTTAAAACTAACTCCATATCTCTATTAGGTAACCGAACACTGCTAGGTAAATGTAAAGTTCATTTTTAAGTTGTTCACCTAATGAAGAATTAGAAAAAACTCCTCCATCACATATACGTTCATTACATCCAACGTTAACTAAGTAAAGTCATATTGGGCATCGGCTATGGTTTATAAAATCATAATGTGGGTGCCCTTACAATTATAATATTCATTTAAACTATTTGCTGGAGCTTGCATTACAATATGATTGTTATATAAGGCCCAAAATAGTGAGAAAAATTCCAATGTTGTTTATAGGTTTCAGTCACTTTCAGCCAATTCTCTGTTGAATTCGAAATTAGGAACAAAATATTAAAATAAAATAATAATATAAAATATATTTAGAGGGTCTGATAAATAAAAACAGTGACTTAGTGCCTCCCCGCCCCCATTTCTAGAGTGGTTTTGTGTCGTCCTCACACCTAATCAAATCGACCTTACTCTGTCACGGACTATATAATATTTTTTCTCTTTCTTCTTATACTCAAAATCAAGACACGTAAAGGCAAGAGGCAGAAAGTCACGGCAACGAAAGGAAGAACTCAGAACGCAAAACAAACAACAAGGTGCAAAAAAAGAAAACAAACAACAAGGTGTCAAGGTAATAAAAGACAAGGTAAGTAAGGCAACATCATGTATAGAATAGTATCATAAAAAAGAAACAGAAATGTAGATAAAAACAATGACAACGTTTTTCAAAAAGCAATGAAAGTGACCATTATAAAAGAACCAGACGAATATGAGTAATTTAGTCAATATGTTGCAATGGATTTGAAATAAGACTTGAATAAAAAGGGACTGAAAACTGAAATTAGGCGAGCCATAGTTAAAATTTTACAATAGGACGACGATATTATATGTCATGGGTCCTTATTGCATAATATTACCTCGCCTGGTAACTCAACTGATATATTAGCTCGTAGTATTGTATTATATCCTCATCTCATGCCACCTCCTGGTATTTTGCACCTGGACAGCATTCAATCGAATAAAGTTGCAGAACATCCTCTATTTCAAGTTCTCTTGTTAGCGAAACACATGTACCTAATTCTGGTCTTTGCAATAAAGGCAATATATAATAACAGATTTTCTTACTTTTTACCTCTTCTTTTCATAATCGGTAGGACAATTGCAGCAACAACTTTTTTCATCTCCGTTTTCACAACGAAGTAATCTCAAGTGGACACAAAGTAGCTTTTAACCTGCCAGGAGTAATCAATTTTTTTTATAAATTTACTCTTACTTGGACGCAGCATTGGCATGATCATAAATATATATTTTGTGTAATTATGTGTAAACATATGAAACCTGAATTAACACTTACACATGTATATACGTACGCTACCGAGTACGCACGCACATAAACACGCATGCACGCACGCAGCACGCACAAGCGAACCGCATAAACCTATACATTAGAGAAAATTGTTCTTATAGTTGTTTGGCGAATTGTTCAAAATAAAATTAAAAACTTATCAAACTAGAGTAGAACTCGCACTACGAGGGTTCTGTATACATATAGACACTCATAAACATTTAAAGGTACTAAGTATTCTTATTACACTATTTACAAATACTAAATTTACACAACATAAATATTGCCTACCGTGTCTTGCACAGGCCTAAAACTTCGGGCTTGTTTCAAAATGTTCCTTGGCTTGTACAATAAGACCTTGCTTTGTGTAAAATTCAATGATTCTAGGTCAACGGAAAGCACCTTATAAATTTTGATTTACTTGTTAGTGTCAAAATATACGGAAAAATTACCATATGTTTAGGGTCCTTTTTATTGCATTGACTTAGAACCTTGATATTTACAGCTCTTAGTGAGAGACTTAAGTATTTGATAATAAATTCAACTTAATACCTCTACGCGTTCGTGACAAAAATGGTTCTGACAGACAGACCGGCAGACGGACAGCAAAGGGATTCTGTAAGGGTTTTTTTTCCTTTTCAGTTTCAAAAGTAACAAGCAAGTAATCATTTGAAAATATCTTGCTTTTGCCATATACATTTTTTACGGCCACTTATTGTGAAATATAAAAACGCCTTTATTTCTATTTCAAACCTTTAGCTTTTCCAAGGTCATATAATTTTATTATTTATTTCCTTTCAAAATGACACGTTTGTCTTTGTATTATAGGGTTTTCATTAAAGAAAATCTCGTTAATTAACATTTAATATTAAGTTTTCCTCACGTGGCGTAGAACACCTACTCTATCTAAACAAGATATGTGGATAACTTCATACAACACCACTAACCGCTAATCAAGTTTCTTGAAGATAATGTTGTTTTATTAATGGAGCAAAAATAAAACAAAATTTTATTAAAACAACAAATAAAGCTTCAACTTAACGACGCCCTATTATGGTGAAAAATGTATTTTCACAAAACATTTTTTCACATATTAATATGTGAAAAAACTGTTAATTTAAAAATGAATTACCGAATAGCTTTATAGAAAAATATTTGTCTCTATTACACTGACTCCCATCATTGTATTTTTCTTAATTATATGAACTATATGGCTACTCAAAACTTATGAAATTTACCTTTCCGACCAGCGGTTGCCCCCGGCCTTATTATTTTTTTAAAATTGGCCGAGTGATTTCAATTATATTTTTGCATATGTAGTTGACGACTGTGTTGTCGAAGAAACTACAGGTTGGATACAGAACGACGTTGAAACTGAAGTACATGAGCTGCCACCAACAAATGAAGATGACAGAGATTCAGTGAGGGAGGCCCCAATGAATGAATCTCTCCCTGATTCTATATATGCGGATCCTGTATATACTGATTCATCTAGTGAAACCGTGATGACATTCTAATTATTTCAAATATAGAGACAGATATCTCAAGCAGTAAGGTACAACCACTTCCAGAATTTGTACAGAGCAAAAGAACACGAAGGTCTCCAGAACGCTTTGGTTTTGGTAACATGTGTGTTTCCAGTTCTAGTCCAGAAGTCGAACGGATAGTTTTCTCAGAAGCGCTGAATAGACCTGAAGCCGATCAGTGGAAATAAGCTATGCGAGAGGAGCTCCAATCATTCGAGGACAATAACGCGTGGGAACTTGTTGACATACCAAGAAATGTTTCAATTGTGCAGTTCAAGTGGGTGTTAAATTAAAAAGTTGATGTATATGATAAAGTGCGGTATCGTGCCAGACTTGTAGCAAAAGATTTTACACAACGACATCATATCGATTACGAGGGCACCTTTTCTCCGGTCTTTCGTCTAATAAAAATTCCACTATTCTAATTCCACTATTGTTGTTTGCCCCAAGTGTACAGTGGGACATGGACATTATACATATAGATGTGACTACTGCATTTTTAAATGGACATTTAAAAGAAAAGATTCCCGGAAGGTTTTGTAAACAAAAGCAGGAGAAAGGTTTTGAAACTTTATATATGGATTAAAGCAATCTTCTTTGGTTTTGTATGAAAAAGTGAAAAACTGCTTAATTTAAACTATGCTTGTTTATAAAGTGTTCGGACAATATTAAGATTATTCTAACTATCCATATTTTTGATTTTTTAATATTTTCAAATTGTACTAGGGAATCTGAAATAATGAAAACTGTTCTAAGTTCTGAATTCAAATTGAAAGATTTAGATCCTGTTAGACGTTACTTAGGTATGAGAATTAATGTGAACAAAGAATGTAAGACTATAACAGTAGACCGATAGGTATATATAGAGCAATTATTATCAATTATACATACCCATATCGAAAGTAAATTAAACATAAAAAGGGCTGAAAATTGTGCAGTAAACATTCCATACCAAAAACTGATAGGATGCCTTATGTATTTAACTTTTTTCACTAGGCCTGCCTTATCATATTCTCTTAGCTATCTCAGCCAGTTTAATAATTGTTCTAATGAAACTCATTTTATTTATGGTAAAAGAGTATTGAAAGATTTACAAAAAACAAAACAATTTGTGTCAATTTTATTATTAATATTATAAAATAAAAGCAACAGTCAATCTTCAAAGATGAATACAGCGAATACGTAATTAATTTATATTTTGAAACGTTCAATTTGGCTCATACTCAAACGACTTTATTTTAATCGTTTTATATACCAGCGCATTACAGGTGCTCATGAATTTAGGTTTGCAGTATATATTTTAGGTTTACAACACTATTCTAGGGTTGAAAAATCTATAAATTTTATGTACAATCTGTAACAAAATGGCGTAGTTATACTTTTGGGGCTTCATATATTCATAACATTGATTCATTTTCTCCGAAACAACTCCCGTCGGCTCACCCTTGGATGGATTAGAATTGGAGATTGCATATTTCTTTCTGCATATTTAATTTTTCATTACTTTCGGATGCTATTTCTGTCTCCAGTTTGCAAAATATACATTTTTTGCGTGATTTTGATATATTATCCCTATAAAACTAAATAAAATAACAAGACATCTTTGTAAATTACTGAAGTATCTCTAGAAAATCTGACATGCATGCAGTAAATAACTAACATATGATAAACCAAATATTAAGTGGTGAAAAATGAGTACTCCTTTAATAAAGACTTAGCTTAAATTTATGCTATGAAACAGAAAATTCCGCTTACACTTAAAGGACATTATTTTAATTTTTATAACCCATAAGGAATATGCTTAAGAAGATATTTGTTTACTGTTTCTACGTACTGCCTTAGATTTGCCGACGGCTTCAAGCTTTACACTAGAGTTTTACTTAACCCACTGTTGAAACCTATAGTATAAAGTAATTGTTTTAGTTGAATTGAATAAGTTGAGTGGATAACTCTGATTGAATAAATTGAGTAGGTTACAATTTAATACTGGCAAACGATGAATGGTGAGATATAGTGATGTTCGAGTTCTTATTAGTCATAATTATGATATTGGGACTAGTTCATTATGGGGTCCTTCCGTACTTTCAAATTTTTACGGCAAAATCAATCAATCTTATCAATTTACCATCTATTCGTATTCTGTATAAGACGTTAGTTCGCAATGTGATGGAGTCATCGTACATCGTACATTATGACAATGTACATTATTTACTGTACACTGTACATTATGAACTCTTCAAAGAAGTAAATGCTGTCTCATGAATGAAAAAGTTTACAACACTTTTTTTAAGACATTTAGGTGGAAGACAATACGTTACTATTTTCTTCACTCTCTTAGTTTTCGTCTTTCAATCTTAGATTTCCAATTTCTCGAACTTCAAAGATATTTAACATTATGGACGTTAATTTTCAAATTGGTGGAAACATATTCTGTTCTAAGATACATATACTTATCACAAATTGTTCACCGTACCTTCATACTGAAATGATCTATATCGTGATACTTCCATGTGGCATGTTAGGATGTGATATATTTGTAATAAATGAGAAACTGGTCAAGCCTTATTGACATAAACTCTTATCATTACATTATATTTCTATTCGTATTTAATTGCTGTATTTTCTCTACATAGTCATGAAATGGGAAAGTACAAAATATAAATAAACATCCAGAAAATAAGTAAATAAGTAGCAAAGTATAAAATGGTGGACGATGGACAGACTGCCAGACAGAAAAAACGTGATAAAAGTAGGGCTCATAGTGAGTGTGGAATTAAAAAATACAGATGCATTTCGTAATATACAGTGTCACAAGTCGCAAAATTTGAGAATCAATGGTCAAAAGGGCATAGATAAGTTCTATGTATCATCATAATCTATGCAAAATGATAGCACAATATATAGTTTCCGTCAACTTAGCATTGTCTGTTGACAATGCTAAGATGACGGAAACACAGTCGTCAACCAAATTGAACGTTTCAAAATATAAATTAGTTACGTATTCGCTGTATTCAATATTGAAGATTGACTGTTGGTTTTATTTTATACTATTATAATTGAATTGACACACATTCTTTTGTTTTTTGTAAAACTTTCAATATGCTAACTTTCATTTATGCTAAAAGAGATAAATAAAATGAGTTTCATTGGAACAATTATTAAACTGGCTGAGACAGCTAAGAGAATATGATAAGGCAAGCCTAGTGAAAAAAGCTAAATACATAAGGCATCTTATCGCTGATTGTCCAGAGAGTTGAGATGTCTATATTTGAAATAGTTAGAATGTCATCATGGTTTCACTAGGTGAATCAGTATATACAGGATCCGTATATACAGAATCAGGGAGAGATTCATACATTGGGGCCTCCCTCACTGAATCTCTGCCATCTTCGTTTGTTGCTGGCAGCTCATGTACTTCAGTTCCAACGTCGTTCTGTATCCAACCTGTAGTTTCTTCTTGATTTATTTCTGATATTTTTGTTTTTTCTTCCATCAGTATGACATTTCTCTTCACAGTTACTAATTTTTTTCCGGGATCAAGTACCCGATATATTTTAACCGTTTCAGGAAAACCTTCAAGGATGTACATTTCGATTTTTCCGTCCCATTTTAATCGCTTTTCCTTCAGCATGTGAATAATTACAGGGCTACTAAAAAGACATACGTATATGACTTCAGTCTGGTTTCTTTTTATGTCACGCTTTATAAAGTGTATTATTTACCAAACTTGAAGTTACAGATCGATTTTTTAACTTCTGTCCGACATGAGAAAAGGGCAACCTCATTTGTTTACCTTCGCAACAGGTCACACATTCATTCTTCGTAATATCACTGGTATCTGGATATGACAATCCATCCGCAATTCCATTCTTCATTTTGTTCAAATCATTGCTGTTAATGTTTGCTAACAGCCTATGGCAAAGCTCCGCACTTGCTACAGTAATTGGTGCCAGCATACAATCTGCTACTTTTATATTTAGCTTGTACATTCAATTTGTTAACACTGTTATGGCCACCTACTCATTGTTTTTGTTGCGAGTGTAACATTGACTATCTTCAAAAACAACATTGTTTTCATTTTCGATTAGCTCACTTACTGATAACAAGTTCGTTGTTAAACTTGTCACGCATAGCACATTTTTAACCATAATGTTGTAGTTACAATTCGTACATATCTGTACATCCCCCGAACACAAAACTGCCACTTTCATACCGTTTGTGATGGTTATTTTTGATAAACAGGGCGTAAAATTAGCGTTTTTTTATTCATTGCTTATTAGGCGTCATACGTGCTTTTGCGCTATTATCTATGCACCATTAGTTTTTACTATATTTTCCGTTCAAGAATACCACACTAAGAGCATTTGATTGTTTAGTTTTCGTCAATAATGGACACTGGTTTCTATAATGATCCATTTGCTTGCATTTGTAACAAGT
Source organism: Druceiella hillmani (assembly GCA_039881145.1). NCBI lineage: Eukaryota > Metazoa > Arthropoda > Insecta > Lepidoptera > Hepialidae > Druceiella > Druceiella hillmani. The sequence continues at coordinate 20,464,148 of JAYKKI010000038.1, read as the reverse complement.
CACATTCACGGTCTTCTCACCTGTCACTTTTGTGTTTGTTAATGTCATCCCGCCAATTTTACATTTCAATTGCATTTTCTTACTACGGTTCGCAGCAAATGCAGCGTTGCTGGAATTTATGTCTTCATTTATAACCTCCATATTGATCAACTTTGATTTTATTTTATCTGTTGTAATAGGAATTGCCGAATGTGCTGAATGGCCATTATCTTAATATTAAAATAATAATGAACCAATTCACCATTCGTTACTGTAAATCTCTCTCTTCTAATTTCTGAGCTGTTTCACTTCTGGGCTGTTATCGCAATTTTCTTGTCGAAACGAAATGAAATGTCGTAGTAGGGTTATTTTCCTAAATAATCCTGAGTCATCAAACATGGTTCTTAGTTTGACCCACAACTCCAAAGATATTTGTATTTCCTTAATATACAAGTACAATCCCGGGTCAATCGTCAAAACTAGCTTTGCCTTGATTTTTGCGTCATCTGATGGTTGTGCATCGAAACCAGTCTCTGGCTCTAATTTAATATAGTTCATTTTTTCGATTTAATATAGTCAAATTTTCAACTGCAAAACTCCACTCGTCATAATTTTCTTGTCCTTTCGGAATACTTTGAATATAGTTCATGTGAAAAATCAACAAAATTCGACTATATTGTAATAAAATTATTACCGCTAAAACCGTAAAATGTGGATATTTGCCTATAACCTATTAAAACACTGACTTTCCTTAATCGACTGACTTTCTTTCTTACAACATATTACATTGAGCGACAAATAGGTGGCGCTGTATACACTTTATAATCATCTTGTTATCTACATTCTCACATATGCGATATATATATATATATATATACATATATTGCATATATATATACATATATGTATATATATATATATATATATATATATATATATATATATATATATATATATATAAATAACATTGATTATAAAATCTGGACTAGCTCACTAAAAAATCATCAACGCTTTCCGCGAAGGAATATAGGCGACAGAATATAGCGCTGCGTGAAGACCACAGCATGAAAGGGTCTCGCACGGTCATAACGATTTACTATCTAGTTGTCTTCGCTGCTACCGCTATTTATCTCCGTCGTTTTAGGACAAATATGGCGGGTGTAATTTATTTCCATTTTCTCGGTGGTCTATAAAATATCGGCACCTTGCCCAAAATAGTTAAATAGTTTTTCTTTATGTGAAAAGTGTATTTATCCATAACTTGTTGATATTTGCACATAGGAAACATAATTTAAACTACTAGAAGTAAGTTTTAAAAATTAGTTTTTCGCATAACTAACATTAAGCTATTTATGTTCTAAAGAAAAATGGTATTATGCGTTTCCATGAACGAAGAATTATTCTACGAGTGTATTTTTTTTACTCGGTACAGATATAATTAAAATAATAATCGAAAAATTTAACTTCAAAAATTAAAAGAAGACTTTTAACATTATAAATATGTTTTATTGTTAGAAATGAATATAAATTTCCATTTTTAATAATGTTACATAAATAATGAAAAAATAAAATTGTTTAGTGTTTTAAATAAACAATTAAAAATCAGTTTTCGGGAGAGGGTATTATTCTTCTCCATTCCAATTAATACAATTACTCAAATAAATCAGTGGTCTTCCAATTTTATTCTACAGTAACTATAGTATCTGCCAATCACTATATGAATTTTTGTTTGTATATTATTTCAGAAATGTTTGTTGCAAAAACAACTTTTGTATTTTGGAAGTTATAATTATTTAGGCGAGTTATATAGAAATGAAGAGAGTGAAATTTTACGCTGCCCGAAACAAAAATCACTAAATATGACAAAAATCACACGTTCACTAAATACGTATTTACAGTGTAGTGACTGACACTACATTTATGATAGTTATTGATATATTTGTAAATATCCAACACGTGTTTTACATTCACACAAATCTAAATGATATCTGTGTTTATAAATAATGTTTTTAGTAATCGAAATATAATAGTGGTCCAATTAATAAAATCAATTATTTATTGTAAATATTGGTGACAGAAACATTGCTTATAAACTTTTCAAAATATATTTTATTTGTGTGTCTAATTAAGGCTAAATTACGGTATGTATTTATTTGCATCATAAATGAAAAATTATTTTATTTTTAAATTATATTTTTTCTAGGTATAAAGATTTAATTTTTTACTTCCCTTTGTGAGAAAATAAATTTTCATGTCCCAGTCCTTTTATTACTTTATTTCCATTAATTATTAACGTTCTAAATAAAGTTATTCTTGTATTATGCCAGAGAAGTATAATTTTTAACGCGCCTACATAAGTACACGCACAATTTGTTTGTGTTCTTTTTATTATTTAGTTTTACAGGTACCGGGTCGTCACACATATATGTATAGTCGTCATAGTAATAAATCAAAATGTAGGCTCGAAATCAGGCAAAGAAGCGCGTATTTTTAGCAATTAGAGACAAAAGCAATCTAAAGAGAATAAAACAATTTTAACTGAATATTTTCTAAAGGATATATTGCAACCTACCATACTAATTGACCAACCGGGCCAGCCGTTGGGACAGTGTAATTTTTTGCATAGATTTTTACCTCGCTTTCGAAGAAAATTATTCAATGTTGTGAGTATATTCCCCAGAAGTATTACCACACCATTCTGTTGTCACTTTGTACATAGTATTTATAGCCATGTTTATTTTTATAATTTAGACGAAGCGTAAGAAAAGGGTAATTTTCTTATGGTCGCGACGTTGTAAATGGAATGAGGTTTATTTTTATAGAACTTTCTTACACAATACATTTGATATTTTATTGCCTGGAGCATCGATAAGACGGCTATGCAAACTACTTACTGCTTATATGGTAAATTGCTAAATAGATGTCCAGGTGAAAAACTGTTAACAATGAGGTCCATGCCTGCGGTGCTGCATATTTCACATTGTTGTTTTCTTTCCTTGCACAATTTGAACTGACGTAAGTTCTAAAGTGTAATTATGGTTCCGCAATTTTTCGTTTAATTGCATTTATAGATGATGTGTGAAGAACCGATTTTTAGATCTAATAACAATACCTACACATATACATTTCCTATATATGCCATTTAATTGTGAAATAATATTTATCTCGATCTTATAAATGTCTCTTTTAATTCCATTCATGCTTTTTTTGTGTCATCCTGTTTTCGTTACTCGTATCTATTCCACGTCACGGTCATGTCAAGATAGGCTTCTTATTACATTGTTAGTTTGGTTGTAGTTTGTTTTCTTATTGTTATTAAAAAACGTAACAGTCAGTTTCCTTATTATGTCCATTTCTGAAAGTAATATTATATTCTCTATCGCACATTACAAATCTAAATCTACCTATAACAGTTCATTACTTTATGCTATGTTAACCAAATATTTATGCAAAGAATATACGCCGGTACATCAAATTATTCAAAATAAAGTCGTTCAAGTGCGAGTCCAATTCAGCGTTCCATAATGTAAATTAATTACGAATTTAATATATTGCGTCCTAAAGATTGAGTATTTCTTTATTTTTTTTTATTCATTACATTTATAGCAGACGGCGATCATGCACGACTGATAGGACATACTAACCAACTTCAAATTAATTTTCAGAGCCAAAATTATGTTGTGTGTTTTTATTATATTTAGTTTTATAGGTGCAATACACTGTCAGTTCCGTTTAGTCACAACTCAGCAGTTATTTGTCTAGCTTATTATAATTTGTATGTGAGAAGTCCGCATAACATGCATATAGTAATTAAAATTAATTATAATGCCTAAATATGGTGTTATATGTTATTTTTAAGAATATTCAAGCACTATATATATAAAATGGAATCTCAAAAAATCAAGATGCACCAATATTCATTTATGCATTCCGAATTACCAATACTATCGTAAAGAAAAAAGTAAGTAAACGCAAATTATGAGCTGTTGCTATTAGAACACATAATTATATTTTTCGGCAAAAGAAATAAAACAGTTTTTAAAACTACAGTGATTCGTTTTTAAAAATGTGTTCTTCTATTCATTTTGAATATAACCTCATTTTGAAATTAGTTATTTTTCCATTAGTATACCAGTTATGTTTATCAAAATCGGTATTTCAATGTTAATATTGATACTGCCTTTCAAATTGAATGATTTTCGCAAATTTAAAAAAAAAAACAAGTCATTCGTTTTGCAAATTTTCTGATCAACACTAAGTGCATTTATTGCGCTTTTTACATGTTTATTTACATTATTAGTCAGTAAAATGTTATTCGTCTATTTCCATGAATTTTAAGCGTTTGAGACCTAAATAATTTTGAAACGTTTCTATTTCATTGAAGATTATTTGTACGACAAAACAAAATTTTTTAAGTGATTGCAACTAAGCGGATGCGGCCAAGATAACAAAAATGACGTCTACATGCATATACAATATTGAACACAAAGATCAAACTAACTCAACTAAACAATCATCAACGCTTTCTGGCATTAACCTTTATGTATATCACTTTATGTAACCGGCATCATGGGACACTTTGAGTCGACAGAATATAACGCTGCGTGAAGACCAGAACATTAAGGGTCTCAGAGGGTCATGACGATTTACGATCTGGTCGTCCGCGCTCCCACCGCTATTTATCTCCGTTGAAACAAATACGGTGCGTGTAGTTTATTCGCACTATCTCTGTCACCAATGAAATATCTGCTCTTTGCTCAAAATAAATTTTTACGTGAATATTTGTTGAAAGCTTGTTTATATTTACACATAAAACACGGTGACCTAAACTACTAGAAGCAAGCAATACATGTTCTAAAGAAAAAATGCTATTTTGTTGTATTTCACGAAAGAAAATTTGTTTTACGCGTGTATTTTGTTTTGAGACATTCTTGAAAAAGCAGTAAAAAGAATGTCAATCGCTTAGCGTTTTAAATAAATAATAAAAATTCTGCTTTCAAGATAGCGTCTTATACTTTTTTTTCATTTCAGTTACTCAGTGAAATCAATTTAATTATCAAATCTAGCCCAATTATATTTGTTTCATCCCTAATATTCTTCCTTCTCATGTTTTTTTTTATTCTACAGTAACTGTAGTACTTGCAAAGCGCTTTGACAAATAGTTTCTCCCTATTATTTTACAATTTAAAGGAAACTATATGTATCATGAAGTAATCGGTCTTCTGACCCATCGATTTGTTTTTTTTTAATAAAGGTGAAAAAATAATATATTAAAATCAAATACATAACATCAATATTGACAAATTAAATATCAATATTTACTAAACAAAGAAAATTTAAAGGTCAGAAGTAGTTTCGAAGATATCACCTGTAGAAATACAAATTAATATTTTCTATTTATTTCGCAACTAATAAAATTATCGTTTTTTCTAACAATTTATAGGATTATATAAATGTTTCTCAAATATTTCTCGTAAGGTATGTACAGAGAACGATGTTTGACTTTCGGTCAAGTTAGCAACTGAATTTCCGCAATAATCAGGAATATATTTATTGCAAAAGTACTTTTTTTTTTATTTTTGCGTTCTTTTTGTTATTTGGTTTTACAGGGACCGGACCATGACACATATACGAATTGTCGTCACAGTAATATGTGGGTAATATCTTGAAGTCAGGCAATGAAGCGTGTGTTTTAACAATTAGTTGGTTTTGGTGAAAAATTTTCAATATCGTGAGTGTATTAAGCCCCAAAATTATTAATGAACCATTCTGTTACAGCTATCACATATTATCTATAGCCTTTCCTTTTTGTAACCTTGCCTAAAAGTGTTATTCTTTGGGGTCATACATTTATAAATAAAATGAGGTTTACTTTTCCAGAATATCCTTATACAATATATTTGATATTTTATGGACTGGAGCATGCATAAAACAGCCATGCGCACTTCTTACTGCTTACACGATAACAATGAGGTCCTCACCTGTAGTGCTGAACTTTTGCCCAAAGCAAACACAGACAAGAAACTGCATTCGCTGAAGTGGAACGGATAGTTAGTTGGTATAAACTGAAGCCGAAGTATGAAGACAGGTGGCACATGCATATCGTAATGTATGAAGACACATGCATATTGTAATTATTCAAAATTAATTATAATGCCTAAAGATGATGTAACGTGTTCTTTTGAAATGTTTTCACACGCTACAGAAATACGATTCAAAATATCAAGATGCAACTGTCATTATTAATACATTCTCTTGTAAAGAAGAAAGAGAACAAAAGTAAATTATGAGTTATTGCAATTAGAACATAATTATAATTATATTTTTTCGGCTAAAGTACTAAAATAATTTCGTAAAATTATACACGAAATAAATTTTCAAAAATTATTCTCTTATTCCCTCGAAATCAATGTTTTTGTCATTATTAGACCAGCTACGTGTGCCAAAATTGGTATTGTAATATTAATTTGACTACTGCCTTTAGAACTAAAATTATTCCCTCCAAATTTCAAAAAAAGTTTATATAATATTCCTTTTGCAAACTTTTCTGATCTATAATATTTTCATTTCGTCTTTTATATGTTCATTTATATTATCACTCAGCAAAATTGTGTTTATCTATTTTCATATATTTTAATAGTTTGACGCCTAAATAATATTAAAATATTTTTATATTTTTTTACAGTTAATTTTGAAAGAATTTACCAATTCGCTGTGTCAAAACAAAATATACCAAAGTAATATTTTAATGCGCTCGAAAAGCATTGAAAAATAATTTTTATCATAATTTGTACCTCTTGTATTGCTCTTGGTTTCTGCCAAATAATTGGAAAATACAAAATAATAATCTTCATTTAGAACAATGTTATTAAATACATCGTAATTACATCAATTAACAAGAAAATTATAGCAAAACTGTATTATTTTTAATTTCAAAATCAAAGCTATATTTTGCCACGTAGCAATAAAACTCTAAACCATAGATTGTTGAACATCAAAGCAGTATACAAAAATGACATCTATATATAACATGGATGACAAAATACAGACTAGCTCACTAAACAATCATCAACGTTTTCCGGCATTAACCTTCGTCACTTTAATTAATCGGATCGTGTGGTATTTTGAGTACACACAAATAATACTGTGTGAAAGCCAAACAGTATTAAGAGTCTCGCACCGTCTTAATGATTCACGTACGATCTGGTTGACTTCGCTGCCACCGCTATTCATCTCCGTGTTTTTGGAATAAATCATATTTATTATAGATTGTAATTTATTTACACTATATCAGTGGCCTATAAAATATCTTGCCCAAAAGAAATTTTTATGGGAAGAGCTGGATATTTTTGTAGATGTTTTGTTAATATTTGCATATAGGAGATCGGGGCTTAAAGTATAAGAATTAAGTTTTAACATTGCTTTTTCTTATAATTAGCTTTAAACAATTTATTTAAGCATATTCATTAATAAAATTCGACTTATCATACTGCATATTTTATTGTTGTTAAAAAATATATAAATTTATTTTAATAATAAAATAACAAAAACAACCAAAAAAATTAACAAATGCTTAGTGTTTTAAATAAACAATAAAAATTCTGCTTTCGAGACCGCGTTTTACACTTTTCCAATCCAGCTAATTTAGTTGCTAGGGCAAATCAATATAATCAACTCTAGTCCCAACTATATTGCATTCCGAAAATAATTTCTTCCTATTATTGTTTGTTCACCAATAGTTATAACACCAGCCAATTTCTTTATGAAATATTTTCCACGTGTTATTTTAGAAATTAAAAAAAAATATTTATCATGAAAAATGGGTGTTCTGGACAATCGAATTGTTTTCTTTAAATACACCTGAGATAAATAATATTTTACCATCAAACACAGAATAGCAATACTGACAAATAAAACAGTAAAATTAATGATCAGAAGTAAATAATATAATGATCACTTTTTTCTATATGTCTGGAATTGTACACACAATTCTCTAACATCTCTCGTAGGATGGGAACACACAGTTAAGAATTGTTTCCAAAGATTCAATTTATATATATATATATATATATATATATATATGTATATATATATATATATATATATGTATATATATATGTATATATATATATATATATATATATAGTTTAGGAGGAAAGGTATTTTTACGTTACAAAAACCATTTTCTCAATTACATTTTTCTCAGACGAGAAAGATGAAAGGAATTTTAATTTTTTTAGAAAAGAATATTAAAAACTCTTCTAAGGTATCCCAGGTTTTATTTTAGCTAAGTCGGATATAACTCGTTTCAGGTTACAAGAGGTTTTCAGGGTACATCTTAGCCTGTATTTACTCAAAATGTTGAAAGGTTAAATTGCCAACTTCTCAATATTGGTATTGGTATCGTTTTTTATAATGGACTGTTGTAACGCCAGTATGAAAGCATCCACTATTTCATATTTTGCATGAAATGACCAACTTCTGCGTGCGATCCCCAACTTGTACGTATACGCTTAATTTACTTAACTTGATGCTCATATTGGAGATCTTGTGGGATCTTGACCATTTAAAATGTCGGAGTATTTCTGTGCTTTACGGTCGACGCATTATTTTCACTATCTATTTTTAATTATGTTAGTATTCATTGTTTTGTGTATTTGTTTCATCATTGAATATTTTTGCTTTTAATTAACTTACTATACGTATTGATATTAAGCCGAAGTTAAGAAATTATTTAAAAAGAAATTAAACTAGCAACAAATAAAATAAATAAAACAGGAAAAATAGAACATATCGATAAACGATACAGAATATTTTTGTAAATTTAAAATCTTTTTTTAAGTAAAATTCGAGATAAATAATGTTTTTAGTTACATTATTTAGAATAATCGCGCTTAAATATATTCACTTTTAAAAATATTCACATCTTAATGATTGCAAATATATGGCAAATATATTTCAATGATAGAATAACATAATTTAGTTTTCCAATTTACTATGTCGCGAAATTTCGCAAAGGAAATTCAATTTTCAGCGTCGAAGAGTTTCGAGTTTACGAGTTGTAAGAAGCGTATTTCATTTTTCTACTCCTGTCTTTTTAGACTCAAATATTATTTCAAACATTCAGTTTGAAGTTAGGAAGTTTGTATATGATTTTCGAATTTTGATCTCCTAAATGTTTTTAATTTTTAGTTTTGTATTATAATACATTAGTTATAAAGTTCGTAATTTGGGTAAATTTTGTACAATAAAGGTTTTATACATTTAGTACCTAATATGATGTCATATCTTAATGTAAAATGGTTACCATATCAATTTAAAGTTATTGCCCGTGTAAAAAGTTCCATTACAAATTTGGTAATTAGTTTTGAAGTCAAAAATATTTACCACCAATATGAGTGCAAAATAAAATTAAAGTAGAAATATTCGTTTCTTATTACAATCATATTAATGAAAGTTGTTGGAAATTTTGATAAATAGTTTCATTTAATATTTACTAGTTGGAATAATCTCAATATCTGACCAATAATTTCTATTCTGATTTCAAATAAAAATAAAACCATCCCCTTAAATTTTTGATTGTCTCAAGAACTATTAGAAATTCTTATTGGGTTTACAAGTCGCTTAAAATGAATTTTCATCGTGTCATTCAAAGTCATAATGAACCCTGTTATTTATTTAAACGCCTAATTTGTTTAAGAAAAAATATCATTTTATTAATAATAACTGACGTATCCATTTTAAATTATTCTTTAAAAAAGAACCTTGGTTGGATATATTTCATTTTAACGTTTGCTAAGCTTAGCAAAAAATTTCCACCTGTGAAAAAATTATGCTATAATAAAACTACTTTCAACGATATTGTACACCTTATAACAGTGTCGTGCTCCATGAGAAGAAGATAAAATTTTGTAAACTTCTTCCCATGAACGTCTAAAAACTGGCAAAATTAAACTTATTTTTAATGAACGTGCATTATATTGTATTTACCTATAAACATATTAGAGAAAATTAATATTCAAAAACCCTGATGTTATATGTGCTACGTTGACTTTATTAAAAGATAGCACAAATTTTGTTCAAAATTAATTCTGAAACTTTACATGATAACCATAGCTTTGGTTTCGATACCAAAGCTACTACAGTTTAGTATATTTCTGAATTAAATAACGTATTAACCATTATTCCAACAAAATGTGGAATGGAAACTTTGCACAAATGTTAATTCACATGCTAATTATCCAATTATATCAAATTCAACCTTCGATTTTCAAGTTCTGACCTACAGGGGTGCAGTTTGCCTTAGTCGTGAGACTTGATAATTTGCTGATTTGGAAGGTAATAAACAACATTTTTAAATTAAATGATTTCATTGTACAAGCTATGATATACTAAAAGCTAGAAAAAAATTATGGATCGCAGATTGGGATTTCCATCAAATGAAAATAAAACACGAAGCGCATTATGCAGAACACTTTTATTTGATGCAGCTTAGAAATTATATATAGATTTATACCATCTTTTTCGACCTTAATACTTGCATTATAGTCATATCCTTTTTAATAATATAGCATAAGAAACAAAGACTTACGTAACTAACATAGGAATAAATTATTTCGCTTGTCACAAAATTATAAAAGAAAAAGGAACCATTACCAAATTTCAGTTTAAACTTGCAAAAGCAACACAATTAGATAGGCTGATGAAAATTATTTAGGGTGATCTAAGTGGCGGCTGAGCGGCTGATATTTTTTAAAGAAACTGATTTCAAAAGGTTCCAAGAAAGCCGAAAATCATTGGAGAATGACTTATGAAGTCAAAATATGGAAAAAAAATTAATTAATGATAACTGCTTTTAGTTTTCTAACTTATTTTGATAATTGCCGAAAAGGTCATTGTTAAATAAGTGGTTTGTGAACACTATCAAGGGAAAACATTTCTGTGAAATTTATGGAGTGGGTTTTTTTCTTCAACGATTTCTTCTTCAAAGAATCATCATTAGGTACACGGTGTTCTCCTTATAAGCCAACTGTGAAACGGCAAAATGTAGAATGGTCATGCTGCGCCCCGAGGTCGACGAAAGTAAAATTGACCCAAAAGGAAAGTTATATTTTTTACACTAATAGAATAGTTGACGGACTGCTTTTATAAGCAAAGAATATTTCATTATTTTTATCGTTACATGAAAGCTGTAATAATAATAATTTAAAATTTGAAGAAGACCACGAAGAATTTCTTAATAAATAAAATTTTAATTTGACGTTCCGATTTAGGCAGTCTGTACGCAGTATTAATCACTTTCACCTCGTATAAAATTATACCCAAAAATGATAATTGACATGACTCGTACAGGTAATTCGATACAAATATGTAAAAGGTTGCTTAGATGAGTATATTTATTGCAAATCAATTTAATTCACTTTTTTTTTAAATTGCAACATATACGCTGAATTCTACTTTCATATAAATCGTTTTTATATAAAATTAAAGTATTACATAAAAAATGTAATTTTCTTTGTTTTCAACTAATTGTTATTAAAGTACCATTACAAAAACTAACACTCATATAATGATGACACAACTATCATTAAAGACGCATCTCCCAAGTGACGTGTGGATTACTGATCAATACGGTTTTATGTAATTGCTTCACGTAGTTCGTATTTCGGTTTTCCATAATTTAAATAATAGACCAAAAAGAATAACATGCAGACACCGCTCGTAACGTGAACACAATCAAATTCTTTCATCACGTATAAGGATATCGATTAAATAAAGATTCCCCCATTTGTTACCCACTTTGTTTCGTAAGTGAGCCCTTCCAAAGCTGTTAGTTATTTCTTGTTGGGATCCGGCCAGAGAGGTCTTTATATTGTAAATAATATGAAAACGTTACGTCGAGCCTGTGCTAGTGATAAGGAAGAATGGGTTTTATTAGTTACGTAATTACCTATTATATACCAGCGACATAAGGGAGAATAAAAAACCATTAATTTCAGTTTTAATGGGTACAGAAATGCGTATTTCGGATATGTTTTACAGAAATCCCATTGTTAGACAATCAAAAATTAATAATTAATAATATTTTTGAGACAATCAAAAATTGAAAGAGCTTAAAATTTTTGGGGATTTTATTTTTATTTAAAAAGAGAATAGAGACGATTGGTTAGATATTAAGATTGTTCGAACTAGGCAATTTTAAATACTATTTCTCGGAACTTTCAACATTCATTAATATGATTGTAATATGAAAGTAACATTTTTACTTAAATTTTATTTTTCACTCATATTAGTGGTAAACATTGTTGATTTCATAACTAATTTAAAATTCACAAAATTATTTTAAATTCGTTGATCGATTTGACTAGATTTGTTCCAGTAGAACTAGTAGTCTTGAACTAGTTTTTCCTGTTTCATTTATTTTATTTATTGTTTATTTATTTTCTTTGTAAAATAATTGCTCAACTTACGACTTATATCTATACGTACACTAAGTTAATTAGAAGCAAAAATATTCACTGACACAAATATGTAAAACAACATAGTAAAAATAATGAGACGACCGCGAACCACAAAAATACTCCGACGTTTTAACTGGTCGAGATAGATAGGTTGTTTTTTTTATTATTAAGTACCAGGTGACTGAGCGATGCTCTGTGTATTTTGAGTTTCCCATATGAAAGTGAAATTGTTTGTTTCATGGTATTAGATTTAGTATTAAATTTTCTTTTCCCTTCCCTATCCATTTCCCCTTTCCTTTTGCCTTTGCTTTCGCCTTCGGTCTTGGCTTCGCTTTCGCCTTCCCGTTCACTTTCACGTTCGCGTTCGCCCTCACGTTTGCTATCTACTTTCCCTTCGCCTTCCACTACACGTTTCCATTCCATTTCTCCTCCCTTCACCTTCACCATCCCCCTCTCCCTCCTTCTTCACATAAACCTTCCCTCCCCCTCCCGCCCCACTCCCCTCCCCCTCCCCTCCCCTCCTCCTTCCCCTCCCTCTCCCCCTCCCCTCCTCCAATAATATATCAAATATGTTGGATCAGGAATTTCTGTAAAAGTAAACCTCATTTTATTTATAAATTTGCAACCCCAAAAACTCACATTTTTCTTACAATTCACGGGAAAAAAATGGCTATAGATGAAACGTATAAAGTATGACAGGATGACGTAGGAAAACTTTTGGGAGTTAATATATTTGCATCATTGATGCAACATACGCAAACGACACTACACTTCTCTGTCCATAAAAACCCTGACTCAGTATCTGGAAAATATCCAGATACCCCAGACTCTAATCAAAGAATAGTTCAACAAGTGAAGCAAATAAATACAAGTCCGTCCACGTAACATTCACATTGAGAAAGAAAAGCTGCCCTCCTAATAAAATTCTGCAATCGGGAAATCCCACAGGAAGATGATACCATATAATAGACATAGGTAAGCATCTGGACGTCATCTTAATTGGAGAAAACATTAACGGATCAAGAAGAAACAACTGAGACTATAAACTTCATAGCATGTACATATATAAAATGATGCTGAAACCAATTTGGATGTACAGCATATAGCTACGGGAGTCTACCATCCTATGTAACATCAAAATACGATAACGTTTCCAGAATAAAGCAATGAGAACTATGTTTAAAGTACCACCATATAAGTAATAATTGCATGAATCTTGACCTCAAACTGCGAACAGTGAAGTAAAAGATAGGAAGATACAGCGAAAACTACCAGGTTAGACTGAACAGGCTTCAAAACAAATTGGCTGCGAAGCTGCTTGGAATGGAAAGCCTGCAATTCTCTCGATTAAATGAAAATAGTAGCTGGGCTACAAGATTTGAAGGGATCGAGAGAGGCTTGACTGGACGTTTCTCTCTAACTCCCAACTTTCTCTGAAACCAACGTAAATTCAAACAAAAATTACACCTATTAATTGCTAAAATACACGCTTTGCTGTCTGACTTTGAGATATTACCCACATATTGATTTGTTACTCTAACCACAATACCTATATATGTGACGGTTCGTTTTCCTATAAAACTAAATAATATAAACAACACAAAAATACAAAACTTATTTTTGCAACAAAAATATTCTTGGTTATTGTCATCCTGCCCTACAATTTCCATATTTTATTTCTATACTCGCCAAAACTCAGTTGCTAACTTAACCGAAGATTAAACACCGTTCTCTTTACTTATCCTACAAGAAATATTTGAGAAACGTTTATAAAATCCTATAAATTGTTAGAAAAAAGTGATCATATTTTTAGTTGCCAAAATATTAGAAAATATTAAGTTGTGTTTCTAAAGGTGATAATTTTGAAATAACATTTGACTGTTAAATTTACTGCTTTCGTTAGTAAATATTGACATTTTATTTCAGAATCTTCATGTTGTGTATTTGATTGCAATATATTATTTTCCTTAGTTTTATTTAAGGAAAATAAATCGATGATTCAGATGTCCAATTATTTCAAGATACATACAGATTCCTTTAATTTGTAAAATAATTGACAGAAAATTACGTAAAGCGTATTTTACAAATCGCTTGAGAAGTATTACAACCACTAGAGAATAAAAAAACATGGGGATGAAGAATATTAGGGATGAAACAAATATAATTGGACTAGATTTGATAATTAAATTGATTTCATTGAGTAACTGAAATTAAAAAAAAAGTATAAAATGCGTCTCGAAAGCAGAATTTTTATTATTTATTTAAAACGCTAAGTGACTGCCATTTGTATGTTTCTTTTTCATAGATTACTTGAATTACATTGGTACAGAGTAAACAAAATACACGCGTAAAACACTTTTTCTTTCATTTCATGAAATGCAACAAAATATCATTTTTTTCTTTAGAACTTAAATTACTTAATGTTAGTTATGCGAAAACCAATTATTAAAAATTGCTTTTGGTAATTTAAGACATCGTTTTCTATATGAAAATTTCAACAAGTTATCAACAAACATCAACAATTTATTTTGAACAAGGAGCAGATATTTCATTGGTGACAGAGATAGTGCGAATAAATTACAGGCACCGTATTTGTTTCAACGGAGATAAATAGCGGTGGGAGCTCGGACGACCAGATCGTAAATCGTCATGACCCTTTGAGACCCCTTAATGTTCTGGTCTTCACGCAGTATTATATTCTGTCGACTCAAAGTGTCCCATGATGCCGGTTACATAAAGTGACGAAGGTTAATGCCGGAAAGCGTTGATGATTGTTTAATTGAGTTAGTCTGAATTTTATCATCAATGTTATATATACATGTAAACGTAATTTTTGTTAATCTGCTCTGATTTTTAAGAGTTTAGCTGGCTGGTCTGGCTATGGGATTTATAGTTACAAGGAAAAATATGTTCTTGTTTTTGGAGATTAAAATTATATAATTATATTATAATTTTCCTATTACCTAATTTAATACAATGTAGTTAATAACATTATCATGAATGAAGACTATTATTTTTTTTAAAATTGTTTAGCAGAAAACAAGAGCAATGCAAAAGCTAGCAATTTGATGAAAATAGCTTTTTTCAATACTTTTTGTACCTATAAAATTATTACTTTCATATATATTGTACAAACATAGCGAAATTGTAAATTGTTACAAAATTTCTCGTGAAAAAATATAAAAAGGTACTTGATGGCATCTGCTTTTTGCAATCGCTTAAAAAGCAGTTTAAAAGGAACTTTTCAAAATTATTTAGGCGTCACACGCTTGGATATAGACGAATAAAATGTTATTGAGTAATAATGTAAAAATACGTGTAAAAGGCGAATTTAATGCACTTGATATAGATTAGAAAAGTTCCCAAATTGAATGACATGTAGGTTTTTTAAATTCGGCAAAAATTATTCAATTTAAAAGGCAGAATCAAAATGAGATTATATTAAGAATAAATAGGGGAATAGATTTTTCAAAAATTTATGACTGTGTTATTATAAAAAATCGTTTTATTACTTTTGCCGAAAAATATACACATAATAATATAACAATAACTCATAATTTACGTTAGTTTACTTTTTTCTTTATGATAGTACTGGTAATTGGGAATGTATAAATTAATATTGGTGCATCTTGATTTTTTGAGATTCCATTTTATCTATATAGTGCTTCAATACACTTCAAAAGATATGCGGACATATAAATGATAATAAACTAAACAAATAACTACTGACTTGTCCCTAGACGGAACTGACAGTATAGTGCACAATTCCCATGAAACTATATAAAATAAAAAACAAAATGTTTGCTCTAAAATTAATATGAATTAGGTTTTAGAAAAGTCCGATCAGTCGTTTACGGTTGGCGTCTGCTAGATTAATAAAAAATATATGAAAATTATTATTTACGATATATGCACATAATGAATAAGAAAATGTAAAAAATAGTAAATCTTCAGAACTCAATATTAAATTCATAATTAATTTACATTATGGACACTGAATTCGGCCCATACTTGATATCCAATTGTATAGCGACACATTGTATATATATATATATATATATTAATCGATCTTTATATTCTCACTGAGGTATTTATTGATAAAATTAGGTATTGTTATTTATTAAGCTAATGGTTTTATACAATAAAGACCTTGAAAACTATTTTTCTTTAAAAAAATAATTTAGTTGAAAATGATAAGCCGAAGCCAATTTTCAAACTATATTTTCTTAATTAATGTATTTTTCGTCATTTTTATAGCAATTTATGCTATAAATATTTGTCGTTAGCCGGTAATTATATTTTGAATAAATTGTTGTTTGATGCCAAATTAAATTTTTTCTTTAAATGAAAGATTATTCATAAAAATTGAACAGTCACTTCATTACTAAAACGTAATCTGTCTGGGAGATATTAATAAGTTATTAAATTAAATAACTTTTTGCATGAAATAACAAAAATTGTTTTTCTTAAATGTATCGTTTTTAATGTAGATATATTATCGCTATTCAAAGCCAACAAGCAATGAAAATTGTATTGATATTAATGCATTTGTTTCGATTTATGTAATTTGAAAAAAAAATTATAAAATAAATAATAACATGACGCGTTAAAAAATTATTTACAATAAATTAATGAAAATTTATTATCAATTTTAATCGAGCCTCCAATAGATATATAATGTGATACGATACCGTAATGGTCCTCAATGAGTTGTTGCGTTCATTATTTACATAGTTTTCGTTCACCATTTCAATTAATATATGTGCTCATCTTTAGTTTAGCTTTAGTCATGGAAATTCATGAATTGGTAAGAAAGTTGGAGAAGGTATCCTGTCACATCCATTTCTAACCGTATATATATATATATATATATATATATATATATATATACACGCAAGAAAGTTAGAAATTGATGTGACAAACTAACTTTTCCAGATGATTACTCGTCAAATCGTGAGCGAATATCTAATTAAGAAAGAGAGAGGATTGAAATTTCACGCGAAAAGGATTTACACCGCTGCATTTTCTACCTTTATTGAAATTCGATAAAAATATTATACATACGTCTCTTTCGAAACTGAAATATTATACATACATCTTTGTAAACATAGAAGTACTTATATAAAAAGTCTTTCATTAAAAAAAAAGAAAATTAAGACGTTTTATATTTAACCCTCAGGAGTTATTTTATTAGTTCGTGGAATTGTCATGCTTTAGACTGCTGTTATTTATTGACCGAAGTCATAAGAATCATTTTCTTTTAATTGTTTTAAAATTACTGATTTTAACCCATTTTAGGCATGCCTTGCTTGTAAATCTGTGGATGGTAACTAATATCTTTTATTATTCACAAAGGCAAAGAGCAGATCACTTTAGGCGATGACGGAAACTCTAGTTCCGATATATCGTGCAGAATTGGAAGACAAAACTTTATTTTCAAAAATTTGAAATCTCGACGCATATTTATTATTGCTGAAACAGCGAATTTTATTTTAGAATTACTCATTATATATCTTTAACCTTTTTCTTGTTAATTTTTATCATGTTCGTTTCAATAAATGTCTAGAGTATTTTTATTTACGTTTTATTAATTCATTATTTTTTTCAAAAAATTTCTAAATTTATTTGACAGCACAAAGGTACAATAAATTATTTAAAACCCTTTTTCTTTCTAATTGCATACACAGCAAATTAAAAAAAGAACTGATGGCTAATATTTACGAATCACAGAAAAAAATTAAAAATTATATAAATTCTCTCTCACGGTAAATAATTAAACTATCATCAACAATTAATTTTATTTTTACTCATAAATCTTAATGATCTTAGTCTACTCTCTCAAGGATCTTTTTTGGAAAAACCTGGTATTGACCCTTACTTAACAATTTTTAATTTGAAAGTATTGAAATACTTTTCCAGACAGTCAACCCTTCTCAGTCAGTATACCCTTCCTGACCATGTGCTGTAATTCAACTGTTTGAAAGTATAAAAAATTATTTAAAAGACTGATTGTCATATTGGCCACAAAGTGAAAGAATTTCTTTAAAATCATTTGTGTCGGTAATATAAATAATTTTCTGCTTTTTTAATCGTATTCATATCGCGTCTCAATAGCAAACTATAAGTTAGTTAGGATTTGTTCCATTCTTTTAAGTTGGGTGTCATCTATAGGCGGATTTTATTATATTTTGACTTAAGATAATGACTTTAAACTAAAAAAAGATTCGTAAACTAATATATTCTTATATGTTAATGGTTTAATTTAACTACTATTATAAAGAAACGGGATTATGACACTATAAATTTTAATAGATCATAACACCTTAATAAATTTTTTTCTACTAGTTTTTTAGGATAATAAATAGAGAAGAGTATTTCATTTATTCAATAAAATGTTTTTATGTCGTATAAATAGCAATTGGACATAAATATTTAACAAGATATGTACAACATCGACCTGTCCATAAAAATTAGGATAATTTTACATAAAAAATGAAGTGTTTTGCAGTTTTACTGCTCACAAACCTACTGATGCTTTAATTTAACAGTTGTATGTGTAATTCGGTATACTATTTATATAACTTCTCATCTAATAACAATATAATTAAATTATTTCACACTTTTTGTACGTTGTAACACATTGTGTTAAATTTAATAACCTAAGTAGTATTTAACTTTAATCTAATAACAAATTAGTTACATGAATTGCCTTTTTTATTCAAACATTGTATAATTTAACTGATAACATTCAATATATTTGGCGTTAATTTTGTAGTAATTCATTATCCACAATTAAATGAAACTACGTGATGTAGTATTATTTCTACTTTCTTTAAGTTCTTAACCACTACCTAGGTTTCGTTGTATTACAACATTTTCAGGTGGGCTATTAGCAAAGATTGAATCTTTGCAAATTTTGAAAGATTGAATCTGATTGGTCGTGGTAAAGAACTTAAAGTAGAAATAATACTACATCACGTAGTTTTATTTAATTGTGATTAATTGACAACCTAACTTTTATTAATCCATTATTCTAAAATATCATTACACTCTTGTATTGGGAAGGAGTCACGTGTATACTGATGGTATTTAATACACAAGAGCTGCGACGAGGCTATATTGCCTCCGTCCCGTAACTTGTTCCCCTTGATCGCGTCTCATGCGTTTTCGAATCAGACGCACGTATACAGGACTAGTGGCTAGACGCCTCAAGACCGCCTCTTCACTGAATACTAGCACCCGAGTGGTTCCACATTGACATCGTTTAGGAATACTTCATTACAACTTGAATATGGCCGTATAAAGAAAAAGTTTTATTGTCCTTGTAAATCATTTTTAGTTTTTCTTTTGTTGGCTTACAAGATAATATATATAATCTCAATAAATTTTGTCAGTGGTGGAACAATGTGTGAAAATATAAAACTAGTATATTATCATCTTTATTAGTTGCCGAAATAAAAAGCATTGAAAGAAAGAGAAAAAATTACAAGGAAGGTTTTCATTTAAAAGCTTTTATGAGGAAGTTAAATGCATTTTCAGTAATTTTTCCACGTTTGGAAATAATGAAATATACATATGTGCGGTTATATGAATACTAACAGATTTTAGACTAGTTTTCATTATATACCAAATAGATAAACACAAAAAAAATGGTACATTTATGTTTGCGTCTTATAATAGAGTATATTCGCGTATTTTCATTATTATTTATATGACTGAAATGATTCCTTGCCTCGGGCGAAGGCACAAACAGGATAAGCCCATAGAATGTACGTACGCACTATATATGTATATACATATATATATATATATATATATATGTGTGTGTATATTATATATATATATATATATATATATATATATATATATATATATATAGAATTGAAAGCGCCCTTGTTTTGGGGTAGAAAATATACCAAAAACCGAATTAATTTAAAGGATTAGTGCCATACATTTTTTTTCTTAAAATATGTGCTAGTTTATAATTGTACTGCTAATAAAAAAAATTGTAAACAATTTAAAAATTTGGAATAAAATAGCTTTTACGCCACGAAAAATAGATAACGGATAAAAATGTCCAACTGGACTAGCAAAAAAAAGGAAATTAAATATTACATATTTGGTACACAAAAAAAAAAAAGGCGGTGTTTTTTCTTAATTTAAATGAAAATGGTTTCTTCTACTGATTGTTTTTCTACTAATAGATATAACTTGTTAGATTGTGCATTTTAATGTTCTTAAGACTTAACATATTTTAAATAACACTGAAAGTGGCATTGTGATACTCTAATACTAAGATCCTAATTTTGTTTGCCAAAATCAAAACAAAAGCGATATTACCATTTGTGAGTGGCACATTCCTGACTATGATAGTAATAAGAAGGCTAAGGATTTTAGGGACTTTTGGGCTTTTTGAGTTGCGTATATGCATCCGTGCGTGAATATAAAAAAAGAAATAAGGAGTCCATTATTTAACATAAATTTAGGCTGATATAAAATATAATTAATAAACCATATTTATCCCCTAATTATATTTGAATACCGCCAAGAGAAAATAACCAAATTTTTTTATATTTCTTTTCAACTTATTAAACAGAATTAAAATTCAAGGGGACTTTACAATATACAGAATTCCTAAAAATTATCATTAACTATTAATAAAACATCATCTGAAATTTTTTAAGACATTTTTAATTGATTTTCTAACATTCCTTTAATAGAATTAATTATGTGATTTTCATTCTGTATTCAAACGGTTAAATTCTTAGTTTTGTGTTTATGAATTGTCGGTTTTAAATTATACATATGAATAATATTATATGAAAGTAAACTAAAAAGAATGAGGATTTTAAAACTGCGTAATTTAAGTATAGTACTATATATTTATAATAGAGTAAAACAATAAAACATTTTAATTTATTAATTCAATCAATTTAAAGTTATATAATCTGTAACTTTTGATTTAATGAAATGTGCAAATTTTTATTATATTGCAGCTGTAGACACATTTTTTAAAATAAAGATTTTTTAAAGTTTACAATCTATATTTAATTATATCACTTTTAACTATAAATTTCGCTTTAATTTTTGATAAGTTAAGTTTTTTTATATGGAATAATAAAAATTATGGTTAACTAAAGCAATATTCAAATATTAAATTTCTTATATGCTATATCACACGATTTAGAAAAACAAGCTTTATTTAGGTGACCAGATGCTATATTTTAAAATTATTTTTATAATTTTAAAATGGTTTTTCTTAATAAATGTTAATCTCAAAGTACCATCTGCAGCGATCATAAATGTCAAATAAAATGTATTATATTTTTTGTTATCAAGTAAATACTCTCTTTTAATTTTTTTATACTTTTCAGTGCGCTTTTTATTCAGTGATTATTTGAATTTTTTTCATTTCCGGGGAAAAATGTTCCATGTTTCTCTTTTTGGTAGCTTTGATATTCTTCAAAACTCAAAATACGTACTAACGATGAATTCAATATTAATAATATCTCACTTATTGAAATCGAAACAGACGTTTATAGCATTCAGCGAACTTAAATATATACAAATATATCTACATACATACACACATTCACATGGATATATAAATTCTTTTGGATTCACCATAAAACCTGTATGTATCTTTCCATACAATATATTGGTCTAATAATAATACTTTTACTCGGCATTTGCACTATTCATTTTTGAGAATTTCTGTGTTGTTTCTTTCGTTTCCATGGTCAAATCCTAGCCAATATTTTATGATAATATACTATGGCTATTCAAAGAAAAAAGAATCATCCAAATCGATTTACTAATGCCGGAGATTAGAATTAACGCACATTAATCATGTCTGTTACAGCAGTATCAGACTGACGAATTAGAATTCTGAGATCAATGACAGAGTTTCTGCTTGAAACCTACAATACTAATATAAAAACAATAGATTCTCAAGTCTCATAATTTTATCCTGCAGTACCCTCGCAGCATCAGGACTCAATAATATGAATCTGGAGTTCAGTGGCAGAATCTGTGCTTAAAATTCACAATAATAATATAAATACAGCAAATTCTCAAGACTAACGGTTTAGGTACGTAATACATTTTCAGCATCAGGACTGAGGAGTTAGTTTAAAGATTCATAATGTATTCTACATAAATTTCTCGTTTTTCGTTTGAAAACCTTCGTCACATCTATAAATAAAAGAGATAAATAAAATTTAATATTTTCATTTTTTTTTATTAAATGTATCAACTGAAGTTAGGCCTTAAAAAGTGTAACAGTACATAATATTTTTATTAAAATAGTTACTAATACTTTTCTTCAATATATAAATATAATGCTTATGATAGATTTCATCGGCATAAAATATCGCAAACTGTTAAATTTAGAATCATCGTTATAGTCGTTCAGTAAACTTTAAGTAAATTTCCAGTAAAACGTTTTTTTTTCATAATTTTGATTGAACAGTTCCGATAATAAATGAGGGGTGTATTATTTTTGTAACTTTCCAATGATATCTCTGAACATAAATGTGTTATGGCCATTGTCGTTTTGATACCTTGGAATATTTACCAACTTGCTTTTTAGTTAAATGGCACATTTGATTTTAGTTGGCGTGAATTATTCCTTTCATGTAGTTATTAATAATATATAACTGAAGATGTCACTACATTACTTATAACAGTTTATGTATCTGGCTAAAGACACGCCTTTTACGAAATATTTTGTTACAGTACGTTTGTTAAATTAATGAGGAAACATCTCTATAACTATGTAAATAATGAGCTAGATGGATGGAAATTAACAAAAGTATGCTCTGTCAAAATGGTGATCAATTTAATATTCCGTCCGTCACCGGTTTGTCGTAATTTATTTCAACAGAAATGCCACCCATAGATGGAGCGGAACCGCTAGCTTTCTCAACACCGCACGTGCGATTTACATTTTCATATCAATGTCGATAAAGATGTCTTGACATTTCGCACCAATTAATTCTTCAATAATTATTTTACGTCGCCTTTGTACTAAAAAGAAAGGTACAACTTGCTATTAGTAATATGTCGGACATCTGTGTAGCCATGTAATGCGGTATATAATCCGGATTGTCCGCCCAATGTAAATTTTACGCTAATATAATTAAGTATTAATTACGAATCTTAAATGAATATTCTATGGATGAATTTGATTTTAAGTCAAATCTTCGTCACTGTTTCACATATCGTCCACATTACTTAACTTCAGGCGCACGCTTCGCCAAAGAATAGCAAATCTAGTTACCCAGCCAATCGGTGATAAAAAGATTCAATCGCATTTTTACATGATAACTTAAAAGCGTAGAAATTATGTTTATTTTCAATATTAATCAAGTTTCCAGATTGCTATAGTCGCTGTATGTATATATTGCTGTGTATATTATGATACATACATAGATTGCCGTATATAGTTCGTATGTTGTATAATTATCGAGATATAACTAAAAATGCCACCGTAATCGTAGAAAATGTCACTCATATAGGTGCTTTCATGACAGACTCTGAGAAAACTGTTACAGGTACATTAACACTAGGAATGTGAATAACATGTTTACAGAAGTTGTTGTCATAAATGAGCCAATGTATTGGTATTTACTTTTAAAAAAGTGGTGTAAGAAGAAAAGTGAAGTTTATTAATTCATGTTAAAATAATAGTTAAAAGAAATTTTTTCAACATTTATGGAAATGCAATTTGTCTTCTATTCTATGTGAAGTAAAAGTTATTGAGAAAGGATAATGGGGCACGTTTAGCGTGAGAATTCATGAAAAAAAATACATATCAAAAAACCTTAATAAAACTCTCTGATTTTAGTCTTATGAAGTCGGGGTAGAACCGGACCTAGCACATTTATATAAAACTGTAAATTGTTCCATATAATAGTTGTAAATATAAAAATAAGACTTATAACCCTGTCATTATATCACTTAAATCTTACTTTCATTCTCAACATTCATGAGGCAGCGTTCAGATATCTAATATTGATTGATCTCGGACACCGTGGGTCAGAAAATTCTAGAAGTAAAGTCGTTATAAAATTTAAATTGTTCTTATCCTCCAAAAACTGGTCATCTCGCTCAATCATTTGGACTTTCAATTGTGATCGCTTGCTAGTCCAGCCGCCAAATAGGCAATGGTTTCGTTTTGTAGTGTGCAGCTGACCCTGTACCTGGCAATACCAAGCGTGGTTTGTGTCCATGATTAGCTGCCGATTGCAATTTTTTTTAAATTTTGTTTTATTTGCAACTGTTTGTTCTACGTTCATATTGGCACCGAAAGAGGACATTTTATTTCTAAAATGCCATTTGCGTATTTACAGTGAGGAGTAGCCTCCAAAAATTAATATTCCTTATCAATAAACAAAACGCACTTCTCAGTAACTATATTTTCTTAGATATAAAGCTAGTTTAGTGCAGTTTATTTATTACTTTTACCATATTTTAATGAACGGAATATTATGTAATTGGAAACCGTAAAAAATGGTTTTGACGAGACACACCAATAAATATTTTTTCTTCGCTTGCATACCTGGCAAAACCGTGATGCAGTTAAAAGTTCTTTCGAATTTTAAATCATTTTGAACTACCACTTTTTAATGGTAGTTCTTTCTAAATTATCTCATTCAGGTATGTGAGAGACCATTTAGTTAAAAATTTTATTTAATTCAGATTTACATTTCTAAAATAAATTGTCCCTCATATCAAGTTGTTGCCAATTGATTCCATAATACACTAGTCTGGATTTTTTTCTTTCTAGTTTTGAACGTAAAATTAATGAATATCTCTTTGATTCCAGGCGCGCAATTGACTGATTAGCAGGTTTTCCAAAAATAACTTCATGAACAACGGAAGTGTCCGCCATAAGGAAGTTTTAAGTAAAATTAAAAATTCTCCAATAAATTTAACAACTTGAGTGTTAAGATTTTCTACCAGATTGCTAGAAAGTCTTACGCCTAATTCTTGTAGTTTACACATTACAGATTAACGTTTTTATAACTATTGCGAGTTGCCCAAATATCTGAGGAACAAAAATGCTGAGCACAATTTGTCAATACATGACAACACATGACAACGACCATTTAGGATATTTTCTGATAAATATTTGATTTTTGTGACTATGCGGAGAGTAATGGACGCAGGATTAATCGCGTGGTCTCTTTTTCAATAACAGAGAATAAATTTTGATGTTAGGGAGGGAGTCCTATAATCGTTTAATCGAAAAGATTTTGTCAGTAATCCGCGACTAAGCTTGGTTACATGCGACGTATTATGTTATACGCGTGTTTACCGAAAAAAATGGATTGACATCTCTTAATCAATGCCGTTATCGGTTTTGCACATTCTCATCGAAAGCTAAATAAATTATATTGAAATGAAAAATTAACATTTTTATGAAAACGAGAATAAATACCTGCTTTAACAGATCATTCAATGTTAATGTTTATTGGTTGTTTTTTTTCTATTTCTATATATATGGAAATGCGTATAGGTTAATGTTTATTGGTTAATTACTTCAATTTGTATGTGGATATGCGTATAGGTTCTTGAACAATAAACTAATAAAAGTAACTCCCGTATTTGGATAGAAAAGAGGGCAAGCTCTCTTAAGTTCCAGGTGTCATTGCACTAAACTCGTGAACGTAACACATGAATGATTGTTTGGCATAATAATCAATGGTATAAAGTTTCCTAAGCTCTTAACTAGAAAAATAATTGCTGTTTTACTCTTATGACTGCTGTTGCACACAACGCTAATTACAATTTATATATTTTTATAGTGTTATAAAGATCGACTAATATTTATTGTTCAGTATCACCCCAAACGGAATATTATATCGATATAGAAACTTTGAAATATTTGAATAAATTAAAATCGTGGAGGTCGCTTTCAGAGAGTGTAAAATAATTAGGTCCCTAATCTGTCTTGCTTTAAGAGATAAACACTGCTACCTCATTAGTTTTTAATTGTTATTTCACATTTACGAGGTACAAAATTTCATCCAAGATTTTCGTAAGGGTGTTTTTCCAAACATTGGTAATTTCACGTATTTTATAAGCCCAATATATGCATTAATTATATATGAAGTCTCTGAATATATCGACATTTTTAAACACGACCCTCAACCAACCAACTCCACCATATAATATTTCAGATATGCCAATTGAATATATGGTTAAAGTGAATAAGAAATTATTTTTAATTGTATCATTAAAATCTAGTTTTTTCATTAACATTTTTGAGAAATATCGTAAATATTGCCTGGTTTCGATTTATTTGGTACTATCATTTCTATAAGATTTTCTAGAGCTATATTGTTAAGTTTCTTGCCAAAAATTGCATAAACAGACAAACATTTTTCATGGGTGATTTTCTTTTTTCTCTAGAATCAGCAAACTGTGGATCGACACCTAAATAAATATTAACAGGACATAATTCATAATAAAAAAATAATGCATATATTATATTCAAATCTGACTGCCATTGTGCTATTGCCAGTTTACAATTATTCATTATTAAGACCTAACAATTTCTATAAAAAATTATTCTACTAATTTCAACTTTATTTGTCATTCTCTCCGAAATTAGGTTTTAATTATATTTCTTTAGTTTTCGAAAAATAGTGGTGTAAATTATTTTTTGAAATATTATTTGTTCGCTAAGGAGTTTACTGTTCACGCGCAATATCCCACTAATCGACCCATAGAGCGAGTATAAATCATTAAACGGTTTCAGAGATTATTAACCTAGGTTATAGATATGCACAACTAACAATTTTAAACTTGCTTAGACATTCCTTTACTACATCTGTAAATGTATCGTTCTGTTCATGATACGGATTTCACTAGAAGTATGCTGAAAGACATAAACAACAGAGTATAGTATATCTTAGACTGCAGAGTAAGAATCTATAAATAGCGATAAGGTTGCCGGAATTACAAACTTTAAGGATAAAAACTCGCAAAATTCACCAAATTTAAAATGTTTTCAAAGCCAAATCTATATTTTTTTTGCTATAATAATTATAATTGTTACTGATATTATTATCATCATTTCGTATAAGAGTCCGACAAGCTAGCGATAAGTATGCTATGATAACATATGTTTAAGCACACAACAAATGGAATAATGTGCAACGGCATGTTTTTTAATATCTTTCTGTGTTACTAAACTTGCATTTAAACATTATTTAGCTATAAAATAAAAGTAAAATTAAAAACGTAATGTTATTTTTCACTTGCACCACTTATTTGTACAAAATCAAAAATATTTAATGATTTTCGGTAGTCTTCTCAGAACGTGATCTCTAATAATGTGAATTCTATCAGTACGTGATCTCTATAAGACATAAATAAGCTTCTCGTTTTCCTTGATTTATCATAGTATCGCTGTGCCAAGAAGTATGAGTTTTTAAAATATTTTTAACATTTATAAAGGTAAATTGAACTATAATTAAATTCATATAATTGAAATAAAATTCAATGGAATTTGAAACTGTTCAAATTTTTCAATTATTTTATTAACTTATATACGAGAAGCATTGTTAAGCAGTTGATTAGTGGAATAAAATTAAATTATCCAGTAAAAATTGAAACATATCTCGGTAAGTTTTTAGCTACCAGCTGCCTGATGTACAGTTTAATTTCTTGTGCAAGACGGTCCACGACAAATAAATCAGTCATCCTAAAAACCTGTAAAATATATAAAGTGGCCAGTATCAACTCATATTCTAATATTAACAATAAATTTGTCGTCATTTCAGTGTACGGTTAAGAAAATAGTATCAGATTTGCAGCATTTAAACATATTAAATAGACAATATTCTTTATTCTGTCACCTCTGATTACATTATAAGATATTTATTTTAGTTAGAGAGCAAATAAAAATTGTATGCTTATAAATTCACTTGTAGATTCCCTTTGCAAACTGTTCGTCTGTTACTTCGAGAAGCTTTAATTACTTAGGTACTCTTTTAGATAACTTACCCGACGATGTGTATGTATTACTCACTGCTTGATGGTAATAGCCAAACTTTTACTCTTTATTCTGTTTTCTTTACGTTAATATAATATTTTCTTAACTTTTAACTACGAAATTGGAGTGTCAAACAATTTCATGTTAGCAATTTCTTTCGTTGATTTATTACAAATAAACGCCATAATTAAAAATAACTAACATTTTTTGAAATCGTCATAAATTTTTCGTCTTTGTTTCAATAAAAGTGATATTTTCATTTTCTCCGTATTATTATTATTAATTAATTTCCTACATTAATACCAGTTGCAATGTTTGTTTTTCCAGGAACAAAATATTTTATGAAAGGTCTTTACTCACGCCAATATCTCAAGAAATTATAAAAGTATTCAAATAAACATCAAAACGTTAAAATTTGCACGAAATTTGCACAAGAAGTGCAAGAAGGCGCATTGCGGTGGAAACTTATTCAAGTTAAAATAATAATCACGAGGTAAGGTAAATAAATTGTATTCGCTAGCTAACACCCAGTGTCAAACTATACCTATTCCGCCCCCCTCCCTCGTCCCGCTTGCTCTGCGTTGACTTCGCACTCAACAGCGCAATGGGAAGGAGGTAAATATTGTTTAGAGCCTTTGCTCGATGCCACCGTTGGTTTTGAAACCGACCCTGTACAGGCCGTCTTTGATAGAATACCGCTGCATCGCTCTTCCCATTCACCTGTTAAGTTGACGCTTGTCCCCCTTTAAGAGAATCAGATCGCTAACGTTTAGTAAAGCCTGGCCCTGCCAAATATTTACTAGTTTATTTGTGCTATATATGTTTTCCGAAAACTTGGATGCGCTCATACCTGGTTGGAGCTTGGGGATTGATGCTGACAGAAATAGAGAGCGAGGTCTATGAATTAAGGGTCCGTAGCTGAATAAGACAGGTCATTAGGATCTAATGTGATAGGATTTTTCTGGATCTTATATCCGCTTACCTTAAACTACCTATCGTAGGAGAATAAGGGAGACTGAAAGAAAATTTAATGCCTTCTTCTAAAGTGAAATTATTTTTGACTGAACTAAAGCATTAAAGCTTTCCATCTAATTCAATATTTCCCTATATAAAATTAAGTACATTTTTACAACATAGTCTGAAGTCCACTACGTGATTTAAAGCTACGTAAACATAATATAATTGCATTCAAAATAAGATTATTAACACACTCTAAATATCAGTTTATTTATTCTAAATACATCATTTTAAGATTACTGCAACGTTTCTACGAAGTTAAGGTGTCAACTGTAATAAGGGAAAATTTAAATTCAATGGTTAGTCATGTTTAATTCATCTAAAAATAAATCTTGCGAAACTTTTTTTAATAACTTCTTTATCAGTATAATGATTCTCATCAAGTCAATTGCTTTTCATATATTTTATCAGGATTATATATTTTTGATTAATTTTCCTTTTTTAAATTGTTTCTCCTCATATCTCATGTTCATATTTTAATTTTTTTTTTAAATTAAGAAATCTAATTTTTTCTTTAAGGAATGACTCGTTTAACGTAATCAGTATTTAGTGGTATTAATGAAATATTGTTCACATACTTCATGCTCAAATGTAAGAGGAATTTTAGAATCAGGTATTTCTTCTAATTTCTAAAGAAGTAAAAAGTAAAATTATATCCACTGCCAAGGGAATGTTAATATTAGACGCCTTCTAAAATTCTTGTTCTGCAAATTGAATCAGATTTAATAGCGGCAATGATTTGAATTTGGTAAATAACCTGTAATTTTTCGGGATCACTAAATATTTTACGTTAAAGTCATTGTTATTAGAGAATAAATGTTATGTCACACCTTTATGATATATTAAGTTTTAAATTACTGTACATTATATATGAAATGGAAAAAATATTTTTTTTTAAGTTTAAAGTTGCAAAGTCCTTTCTAAACGATCAATGATTAAACGATCAAACGATTCATGCACAGAAGTGGCGTGGAACCCTTTTCATGATCTTGCGGTCACTCAACTTTGCTAAGCACAGTTCAATTTCGATGTGAGCGCAATGTAATAAGTACTCAAACTTGCAACAATAGTGAGGAATGTTTGGCAGTTTAAATCAGCAAATAATAGAAGAAAAATTAATTATTCTGTAAGCATTTGAAAATAATTAACAAAAAAAGTCAAGAATCAAGTTAAATATATTATTGTGACTATAACGGAAGTTTCATCTATGTTAATCATTGTCTCACTTACTTATTCATAAGTACTTATTGTAAATTAAGTTAATTTAATTAAATAATAATAACCCACCAGATAATTACAATAATAAATTAAATGACCTTGATTGTGAGGTAGAAGCGAGCATAGTTCTTATTTCTTGTAAGAAACTGTGTAAAAATCTGTTAATGATAGGAAAGAAAAATAATACTGATTTGTATGACTCGGCACAGTTGACATAATCCAATACTAATTAAAATCCGGAACTAGTTTTTCTTTTATCAAGGTCGTCAATTATTACGTTCATGCCAATGTCTCGAAAAATTACGTGAGAACCAGAGTAGACATAAATAACCTTATTAATAAACGTAGATTAACAAAGTTATAACGTGGTTTTAGTTTTACGATGAGGAATAGATAATTTTGTTATTAATAAACATGGAATTATATTGTTTTAGCTTAAACGTCGTTTTTGTAATTTTTTTAATTGGTTTAAATTTTGTAAACGTGCTGATTCGGAGAATGATATCAATTTTACAGAGGTGGAAAGAGTGGTTCGTAAGCCAAAGGAGAAATTGCCCAAATGCAGGAAAAACCCCGTGTAGGCATTGCATGACAATAAATTTAAGGAAAAATACAAATTTTCGAAAGAAACCTTTCAATATATTTTGTATTTAATTGAAAATAATATCGCCTGTGACGTTAGGAGTTCCAGTATTCCACCGTACCTACAGTTATTAAATGCATTACAAATGTGGGCATGTGGTGATGTAAGTAA
Organism: Druceiella hillmani; assembly: GCA_039881145.1. Lineage (NCBI taxonomy): Eukaryota > Metazoa > Arthropoda > Insecta > Lepidoptera > Hepialidae > Druceiella > Druceiella hillmani. The sequence continues at coordinate 20,432,713 of JAYKKI010000038.1, read as the reverse complement.
TTAATGTGAAGTAATAGTGAAGTGAAAAAGAAGTAAATAATTAAGTATATCTTCTTTGACATCCACGGCGTTTTTGGCTTTGAACATGATGCTCCTTCATTTTTCATGCGAAGTCCAAATGCCAGTATTTTTAGCTAAATTAAATATTGCCATCTTGTAATTTCGTCTGGTTTTCTGTAAAACAATAGACACCCTCAAGATTTAAGACTTTCATCCATTAGGTTTTAGAATAAGGGATACAAGTTTGATAGTATTATATTAAAGAATGATTATATTTATAAATTATTAACATGTCACTTTCTTGCGTGTAAAGAATGAAGCTAGCCCATAGAAATCAGGCAGTTCAGTGTTTTTAAATTTTAAGTAATTTTCTACATATAACATATATATATATATATATAAATATATATATATATATAAATATATATATATATATATATATATATATATATATATGTATAATAAAATTCAATTTCAATTTTCTTAAAGCAAGTAAGAAAATCCAATTTATTCAATTCAGATAAGATTTTTTTATCCTCTCCTAATATTATGCAAATATTAACAGCGCCACAAATAATTGTGCATGTTATACTTTTAGTTTTGTCCAGTTCAGAACAGCCTTGATATTTGCTTATACATTTTAATTATTTTCTGCAGAAAAACCAGACAACAATTACCTACAATAATAATAAGACTTTAATTTATTGACAATTAAGTAATAAACATAATGCTGGCCTCCAATTTTAATGGTTAAGCAATGCCTACTAAAATTAGATAATACATCTCCGTCAGAATCGAACTCATTTCATGTCCTAGTCGATTCTTCAGAGTGGGACTTTTAAGGTTGAGGCCGCCTCCAGATTGATTATAATTACAAGGTCGTGTACATACGTACCGATGCTAGTTTTATTTTATTATGTTGGCGACGGCATAAAATCATGCATAATTGCCAATTTGACCAACCTTAAGCTATGTTTAGAAATGTATAGCTAAACAATTGTTACTCGGTGTTTATTAATATCATTTTTTATAATGAACTTGCATCCACGTTTATCTACGCTTAGTTTAAGACTTGGTTTAAGGTATTTTTATTAATAAGACCCAAAAGGTTTTATGGTTAGGTATTATGTAAACATATTTAGGTTTTCTGAGGTGTATAGTCGTGCGTTGCATTGAATGGCCTTTGGAGTTCAAGTTATAATTACGAAGAGGTGTAAAATGAGCTGGTTAGTCCGCTAGCCAACGGGCGACACACGCGTTGTGATTCGCCTCCTCTCATGATGCGCTTATGCTGTCTATTGTATTTTTCAGATTGTTCGTGCGAACACTTTGTTATTTGCCGAAAAGCAATTGTTACATTGTTTTACAGCTTAATGTAAAACATCGAAGAGGTGTCTTTTTATTTAAATTTTTCGATCTATACACTTATATTTAAAAAATACATTCGCAATAACATACATTTAATTTACCAGTTCTATTTCACTTCTATTTTTAATGTATGAAATTTGGTAGAACGGCATAAAAGATGTAAACTATGAATCTTCATCTTATTGAGACTAGGCCATAAATATAGAAAACTAATTTCATTACATAATAGAATATTATGAATTGTGACAAAAATAATTTCGTAAGAAATGTATGTTTTGATAAGAAAAAATACATTACCATTTCTCCAAGTGTATTATATCGAAATATATAATTAGAAAAAAATCAAGGGTAAACCTTTTCCCATTTTAGTACTAATTGTTATTTCAAAAAATATATTCTGAACAATTAACGTTTATCATTTAATTGTAGCCTTCAATCACATTACCACCACTTCTATCAAGGATGTTTCATTACCTTTATATAGACAAAGTTCAGCTGTACAGAATTTAAAAAATTATTGACAAGTAAAAGGGACAATGAAATAATTTAAGATCTATTTGCCTTTTTGAATTATTTCCTAGTCAAAACCAGTTCATAAGGTAATTCAAGCCTATTGTAAATTTTGCGTTAAAATATTCTAGTCGTACACGATATAAACATCCTTTTCTCATATGTTATAAAAAAGACGTCTTAAGTTTCAAACATGAAGGTCGTGAACACAAACCTGAATTAAGGCCTGCTATAAATCTTTTTAATACTTTCGTGCAAATGAAAGCTCAGTGAACATTGATATTCTGACGCAAGGCCGTCTTAAATGGAATTTGATAAAGTAAGCTAGTCCATGTTAGAACCACGCGTACGCTCTCCACTTGTACGCTAGAAAATGAGGCCAATTTTTTCTATTATTTCCGTTTCTCTAATCTGTATTCTAGAACAGTTTTTAGTGTTTTCGTATTATTTAATAGCCTTAAGCGGTATAAAAAATAAAATAAACATTTTTGTAACCATCTCATCAACTTTTCAAGAATATTTACTACTTATTTTTTTCTAAAATAGTTATAAATGCATTTGTTTGCGCATGTTATAATACCTTAATTAAACAACTTGCCTAATAATTAAAAATGTTATATATATATATATATATATATATATATATATATATATATATATATATATATCATCATCATCATATATATTAATACGTTAAGGTTAGGATCTTACTCTCCCTTTTTAGAAAAAACCTCACAACTAATCCACATAAATTATATATCATTTTATAGATAATTGCTTGCTCTACCGGCATCCACAACTAAAAAATTTATTATTGCTATTGTTTTTGCAAATTAATTAATTATTAAAATTATATACACAAAACAGTAATGCTGCCATCTAACGGCTCAACGTCAATATGATTGACGGTCGGTAAAATTTTTGTTTAATTTCAAATCCACTCACATATAAATAAAGTGGCGCTTTAGCTCAATGCTTTTGATACTTGCGCCTCTATATGTCAATTTTAGTAAAATATTTGTTTGATCTGTTATCTGAGCTTCATAATGGAATAAATAATGCGAAGACTTCGCACGGGTCACGCTAGTATATATATAATTGTATTAAAATATCCAATGGTATTTGTGAAATAATCTAAGAAATTAATAATTTAAAAAAAATTACTTTTGAAGAATTATTAGTGATGGCCAGCTAACCCTAAATATGATTGTAATTCATATTACCGAGTAGATTGTACACTGCATATAAGTTATTTGTTCGTTTCCTGTGTGGACTAACGAGGGAATACAAATTAGGATATAAATGGCTCAAAAGGATAATGAGTTTTCGAAGAACGACTTGTACGAGTAAAGTGGTAAATTGTAATCAATTATATTTACTTCCAGAATTAGTTAATCCACAGCACCTAAGTATCTACAATGTATCTTGGATTCTACAACAAGTACAATAATTTTCTTATTTCCTTAGGAGAAGTAATCTACAAATAAATATAATTTATATACAGAAAACTAGTAATTTATTTTTTATGTAGCCTATGAAAAATATTGTGCAACGATTATTAGGAATTGGAAGTAGCACGACTATTGCAAAGATCTGCTTTTCGAAGTATGCGGAACACCAAACGCGGGTATTTTGGAATTAATTACGTCAAAATGATTGAAAGCAATTCTCGCAAAAACAGCCTGTGACGTGCATCAAGCTTTTTTAATTCTCTTCATATATTTTTGACCTCGTAAAAAGATAAAAATCACCAATTATTTCTAAACTTTTGTCTTGAACAGTTTTTCTGGTATCTACTTTTGACGTACTAAGTTATTTATTATTTGGGATTGATGGTTAAATTACAGGTTCTTATACAGTATCATTTTACGTACGATACAAAGTGCAATCACGCATGTAGTCATTGAAGAAAATCTAATCATAAAGTAAGAAGATTATTTCATTCACAATGATATTAGGACAGCCATCATCTATATCGGTGTAATCGACATCTTCTACGATTTTGCACACGATCGGTTAAATGCGGATAAATGTTTCATATAAATTTGAAATGAACCATTTAAATTGAAGCGATAAATTTATTTGCAAGAAGAGTAAAATTTACGTAGTGAATCATATAGCCATTCATGCTTCCATAAAACTATACTAATCTTATGTTTATATTCTGAAAAAAATTTGCTATATGTCTTTATGGAGTATATTTCATATAGTGATATATATTGCTATTTTCGTACAATGAAAGTCATACTTATAATTTTAACGAAAAATCTAAATTTTTGCCAAGTTTCCTATGTCATCTGGAAATACACGGTATTATGATTTTCGATTAAATTTTTATCTATATTATAAGCAAATTACTTTTCATTGGTCACATTGGTCCATATGTATTTCATGAAAATGCATTTTTGCAACTTATTCGTTGTCAAAATCTCTAAAGATGGGTAAGTATAGAGGATGCGTTCCAAACAATTACGCTTCCATTTTAAATGAGAAAATGTCCATTTCCTCTTCTTCAATTTGAGGAAAAAATAATTTTGATTGACGCAATAGTATAAAAGACCATAATAAAACCGCAATAGAAGTCAATCTGCGCTGAAATGCACCCTAAGAAGGTCACGTGGCCACTGCTCTGAATAAAAATATTCGCGGTGTCCATTACTTTAAGCCTTAATAATCTAATTTGCAACTGATAATGTATAATTTAATAAACTATACATTATCAGATGCAATCTATAATATTGGGAAGTCGGTAATTTCAAATAGTTCTTCCTATTTATTTTAGAAGTCCTATCACCTTGGATATTGTAGAAGCGACAAGAAATGCACAATTAGCAAGATTGTGAGTTACCGATTTAATTGTCTAAATACGTACTGAACCCTCGTATTGTGGGTTCTACTCGTGCTTGAAAGGTTTTTATGTATTTTATACAAACGAATGGGCATGTCATAATTTTAACGTTTTTCTAGCATGGTCACTCCAGCGTTATATTTATACTAAAATAAATTTCAATTCAATTATAATTAGTTTCGTTTTCATTCCAACTCATTCAACTATTTAATGCATTTCACTTATTCGTTTCAGTATATTATTTTAGTAAGTCAAATTTACTCATCCGTTCTTTAATATTTTGTCCATTCTTTTTGATAGTTTTGATTTGAACTTAAAGTATATATATATATATATATATAATATATATGTATGTATATGTATATATATATATATATATATATATATATATATATATATATATACACGAATCAAACGCGATGAGTCCAGTTTTACTTAACCTGAGTAGAAATCAGTTTCTTACTATACCACATATCACGTATCACACATCACGGTTCGCGATGACTATTCGAGAGTAAATTTTAATGACGCTTGAAACGTCGACGTTTCTTAAATTTACTCTGCTTTAAATAATGGTTTTTTTCTAATGGTTGGAATAGTAATTTGGCATGTCACTTTTAAGGTAGGTTAAAAAACTACAGAAAATATTGTTACGAACTTCAGGTAATGGAAGAGAAGAGAATGTAGGGTGTTTTTTGATATTTCTACTAGGATACAGAAGGGATTGCATTTACTCCTGCTTAAACTTTTTTCAATGTGAAAAATATCGATCATTATTATGTCACCAGCACCTTACAAGTTTTAAAATGGAAACATTATGTGTATTAATAATATTCCGACTACACACATGCATAAATCCGTGACACATACACACACACATACACACAAACGTGTACGTGACACATACACACACACACATACACACAAACGCGCGCGTGCACGCTAACACACACGCTCACACACACACGCGCGCCCTCATACACGCATACGCGCAGGCACATGCACACGCACACGTACAAGCTCACGCGCTCTCTCTCGTGCATACACGCACACACGCAAGCACGCGCACGCACATACGTATATTACTCCTAAGTCTGCATTACCTTCAAATTATCTCCATATATCTATCTTATACTGTCGACTTTGATGCTCATCGAAAAAAAATTTGAAAGAAAATGAGCCGCTGAAAACATTCCAAAATTTACAGTCTAATGGAATTTTTCCCAATATATATATATATATATATATATATATATATATATATATATATATATATATATATATATATACACACACGTATATATGCAGGAGTGTACAGCCGTGCCTGTGTGAATGGTTGCACACTTATGCATATATCGCGTGCGTGCGTATGTGCATGCGTGCGTACGTTTGTGCGTACGGCTTGCGTGCGTACGTACGTTCGTACTTGTGTGTGTGCATGCATGCGTTGATGTGTACGTGTGTGTATTTGTGTATTTTAAAATAACATTACGTTTTTCATTATTATTTTTGGCGAGGTCTTTATATCTATACCCGTCAGCTACCTTCATTTTTGGAGTTAATTTAATTTTTTATGATCAAAGTGCATTCGTAAGACTCGAGTTATTATTAGCTAATAACAAAATTTGAACAAAAAAACGTTTATATACAAGTATTAACATATCGGTAAAGATATAGTATACTATGGCAAACTCATACACATTGTAAACTTTACAAAATATTAAAGTTCACAAATATTTAATTTCATTAGGTTTCAGTGAGAAGGTTTCCCAATTTTGCCAGCTTCTTACTGATCTGTTATTCCTTTGACTAACTGGCAGAATGAATGGATATAATTCAGATACTGTTACCGCTTTTCGTAACAGCAGTAAAGCGGTGACATAGGAGGGGGAAATCACCTGAAAGCACCTGCGCGTAACACGTATTGTTTAGTAATTTTAAGCGTGAAATATAAAGTCAATACTCAGAAATACTTCACGAGTTTATGTTTCATTATAATTTTTAGATCTTTGCAAATATGAATGTTAAAAATGTCAAACAGTAATGAAACGAGTAACGAGGATAGTATTACGATTCTTTTGAATAATATGATATATAAATATCAGACTAAATAAACAAAACAAGACTAAACAAACTGTATTTCTGATAGGCAAAATTTCTATATATTTTAATAATACTTTATGAGTACATCAGATTACTTCATAAATTTCAGTCAAAAAATTAACTCACATATCAAACGTATTAAAAAGATTAACTTCATATTTCAAACAAATTGAATATAACTACATTCCTTATGTAGACTTTCCTTTTTGTTCAATTGATGTCAAAGACATATAAACAAATGAGAGTTAATCGTATTAGGGAACTAAGAAACTACAAATGGGAGACTTCTTGCGATAATTACTCTTCCGGGCTAGGTGGCTCTTTATACACAATTACGGCATAATCAACCCTAATTTCCAGGGGCTATAAAGCTTGAGGCCCGAAACTACTACAACCACGGTCCTGCCTCATTTTATACATTGAGAATGAAATATATTTTCTTGAACACTTGAAGTTTTATGAATATAGATTTATAAAGAATCGTATAAAAATTGCTAGGTTCGTCTCAACTCACGAGATACCATTGAAAAATATCGCTTACTTAATAAGGGATTACGCACTTATTATGCCATTGTTATCGCGACACTGACATCTTTTGTTTTAATTCAGACTTAGTATTCTAAAAGTACTTGCTAGATTCAAACAATTATATAATAATTCCCGAAGATGACTAAATAATTCTTTCCTTCTATGCCAAGGAGTGATTTAAAAATCTCTCCTATCATCTTTGACGCTCTTATGTATGATACTTATTCAAATTAATGACTTCATTTTCTAAAGAGTTAGGTTTACAACTTTCAGATAGGATTTTGAACCCACTGTCTTATATTTCAGTTCTCGTTCTAACATTTCCAGTAGAAAATATAATAACAATTTTATCTGTTTGTTGATGGATTTCTTATCACAACATTTATTCAGGTTTCACTTTTTGTATGCTATTAAACACTTTGACGTATTTTTCTTTTCGTCTTTTCAATACTTATTATTCAGTGAACTCTGTATGATAAGTTAATTAATATGTATTCATGTTTCGAAGACGATTTCAGTCGCTCGATAAGATATACACGCCCTAATGATGCATTGTCAATACCACTGGAAATAATAGATCTTTGCTACCCTTTGTGTACACTGCTCATAGTTCCATGTTAGTCATCAAAAGTTTGAAAAGAAAATGATGAGTTGAAAATTGCCGTCAATGTTTGTCTTTCCCGGCCATTGAGTAGAACGTACATAAAGGATCTTTTTCGCAACCGCTGAGTTGTGGCTTAATAATAGAAGACTCATTTTCATACCGCTGTGTTCCCGTTGTTTTTTTGCTTATCGACGCCTTGTGTGACAAATTTACTTGTTTTTTGTTTTGAAGTCAGTTTTTTATAATTGGTAAGTATTAATATTATTGGGTTAGCGTCTGTCTTACATTTTTCGACGCTATAAAGATTGATTGTTAAATTAAAATTTATTTAATCCATTAGATGCTTACTATCAAAATTGTATTAATAAGCATTTTTATATATATATATATATATATATATATATATATATATACATATATACACACATACATATACACATATATATATATATATAAATATACAAAACTTGAGCAAAATTGCAACCCATAAACGTTTACAATTTTTCACCGCAGTTACCGCATATTTTATTAGCACACTATACAATTTGGTACCTGGCACATGAAACATAAGTAAATCGTCTTGACACTGAATACTTCGAGTTTCTCTACAAAAGATGTGCTCGGTAAATCTTCATTTATCTATGAATAGAGTTCTAGATGTCTATCCGAAAGTGATATTTTTTACACGACGTTCCATGTATTTGATTGCTCAAGTAAATAAGTATTTGACGCAGATATATCCAACATTCTGTGAAATATAGTCAAAGGCCATCTACGCGTTCTACGGGAAGTAGAGTAGTTTGAGGATCTTTGAACAATACTAGAAGTATGATGCGTGCTTGAAACCATAATCACTGCTTTATTTTTCTTTGGTACGTAAGTGGACAAGTTGATATTATTAGTAAAATTAAAGAGCAACGACACAATTGATCGCTGCCTGGATGGTTTGAGTTCGAGCGGTATTCACACTTATTCTTTTTCAAAGTAACCACAAAAGTGACGTGTTTTTCTTTTGAAATATTGACCAGTTTTATAGATGAAAACTAATTATCAGCAGTGCCGTTCCCATTAGTACCTTTGATTGTGGGGACAAGGCACAGAAATGCCTGAGTTGGTTTTGATGATCTGTTTTGTTGTTGAGTCAAAACCTCCCCACCAGAATTTTTGTCAATATTTGTATAGGCATTTAAAAAAAACTATTTTTAATCTGAAATGCACATAATTTTTAGACCATATTTTACTGTTTTTTAGGCAGCAAATTTTTTAATTAGCAATGTCCATGAAAAGCGGCTAACATCTAATCAACTCAAGCACAAGTTTAAATTGAGCAGGTGCATATTCCAATTAAGAGTTCCGTTTAAAACATTGAAAAAGTACTGAAATAGGAGCAGCCAATTCAATTTCACTTCGTTGTTCTCTAGTTTCGGCATGATCAAATAGTATAGCATTCATCAGAACTTTCAGCCTATTTTTACTAATAACGCAACGACAAATTGCCGGTGCCGTCAGTACTGTACCATAATGTATATTGCTCGTGAATTTTTTGCATGTTGCAGTATACAATAAAAATCCTAAAATATGATAAAATGTTTATTAGCGTGTAGTAATATTTTTGTGGCGTATCATGTGTAAATAAAAGGCTCAAAATATTCAATGGCAATGTAGAATTAGTAAGTATATGACGAAAAGCTGGTTTTACACCTGACGTTTGCTGTATCATATTATGTTGTGGTCTTCTTACACGAGCGATTTCGGTGTAGATGCCCAGCAAAAACGATTGGTGCCAAAATAATTCTTCTTTCTGGGCCTCCTTCCAGATTTCAAACGTGAAAGGGGAATATCATTATTTGACGAGTCACTCTCATGCGGCGCCCTACATGGAGATCTTGACCTTCAAAAATTGTACTTGTTGATTCGTTTTAAAATGAACTCTCTTGCATTCTCAGTTGCTTGATCATCAGCTTAATTTCAGAATTGGATTCACAGTCTTCAACCTGCACAATATCCTCTGCCAAATCAGATTCCTATTATACTCCTATTCACAATAATACTCGTCCGGCGTGTTTTCCTCATCCGACATCTTTTGCTGCAGCCATCTTTCAATATTTTTATTGTTTTTATTCATTTCGACACCAAAACTAAATGAATAAAATAAAAAATTACATAACCACCTATGTGTGGTGCCGGAGACTGCTGGCGATATATTTTTACTCACCTAGTCCAAACGCACGCGCGTGTACACTCGCTAAGTGCAAGTGTAGAAAACGTAAATGGATCCACTCTGTCGTATGACACACATTGAAATATTTTTTAATAAATTCAAACATTTGTTGCGGTCTCTGTTATATATATATATATATATATATATATATATATATATATATATATATATATACATATATATTAACTACACTAACTACACACTATCATTCCATGTGTTTTACTTCGAATTGAATAAGGTATAATTAAAATTCGGTGAAGTATTATTTCAATATTATATATTCATTGAAGAAGAAGTATTCTACATCGAACTAAAAATATCATAATTTTTTTTTGTTATAGAGGAGTTATTACAAAAGATTCCATAAAAATATATTCCCAGTAAACTTCATTATTTTATTTAATTTAATATAACAAAATTAAAGATAAAATGCACCTATAAAACACAATCAGAAATCAAAAGAACAAATGAAACTTGTAACAAATATTCATTTTGAATAAAGCTGATAACTTCGTAAATATTGTTTAAAGAAGAAATAATATTTTACCGTAATATCACCCGTTGAGAAAATGAAACATTGAATATATTTGGCGTTAATTTTGTTGAAATTCATTATTCACAATTAAGTGAAACTATGTGATGCTAATAGCTCACCTGAAGATGTTGTAATATAACGAAACCTAGGTCGAGGTAAAGAACTTAAAGAAAGTAGAAATAATACAACATCACGTAGTTTCATTTACTTGTGGAAAATAAAACATATTATAACGACGGTATGTCGAAAGTAAAATAATTAAAATATTATGATGATCCGAAAATAACTCCCAACAATTGCTATATCTAACAAAATTAGTAGTATTCTCAGCCTTCAACCTTCATATTGTCAGTCTTGAGTTCTTCGTGAATCCCTCATATATTAAATATAAATTAGTTTGGTAACTAGGCAAACTGGACTTAGCAGGAGAGTATTATTTTGTAACTGCTAACATTTAAATAGTCAAAGAAAAATTAAGAAAAATACTATATCAAAATTACTTCACGAATGTATTCACAATTTGCTTATCATGGAACTGCTAACATTTAAACAGTCAAAGAAAAATACTATATAAAGTACTATATCAAAAATACTATATTTCACAGGACGTGGCATGTATTCATGCCACGTCCTGTGAAAATTCAATCGCTAATAAGGAAGGTGTGCTATATCTTAGGGTAGCTGATGTGAAGGTAGTGATATATTAAATTAGTAATATTTGAATGTGAAAATGAACGTATTGTAATGTTAAAAACAAGTTCATCGCGTTAGTTTTTAATTCACATAACACCTAATGAATTAAGTTTATCTCTTTACTGAACGTTCTCGTTCGGTGTTAGCAAATAAGCACTTATTAAATTATGGTAACTATTTGGCCTCAATGAAAAGATTGTCGTTTCTCTATAATTTAACAAATTTCTATTCTAAATGGAAAGGAAATTATTTTTGTGGGTGATTTGAGAGTCAGAAAAATATTAGAGGTATTTTAATTTTTTTTTTAAATACCTTTTTTTAAATAAATAACATTAAATATATACTTCGTAAACGGATCAAATTCATATTTTGTCTTGCAATTAATTAAACAACTTGTGACTTGGAGGAACATGACAGCCTGTTCATTTATATATATGTCACAGTCCAAATATCGCCATTACCAAAATTTTCTTTAAGATAAATATATTTAATAATATAAATAACATAAAAGTTAAAGCAATACGACTTACGAAAATTTATTTCCGACAAAATTAACTTTTGATAAGATATAATTCATATCGAAAAAAGAAACTAAAAGGTTTAAAAAACTGTTCACATTCAAATTTGAAATTAATTGTAAAGTTATATGTAGGTACATATTAGTAGCCGAATAAAACATACACGAATATAAATGGGAAAAATCTTGTCTCAAGCTCTAATGGATTAAGGTCAAAAATGATAAGTGTTGAAATATGTATGTATCTCTGTAAAGTGCAGAGGCTGCGCATTAATAATATCGTACGTGTTACTTTATGCAGATGGTTAAATTATCAAGTTCAGCCAATTTTGGCATTATGAGATTTACGTTTTTTCCAAAAAATGTGAGTGGCTAATACCCTGGAAGTTTTTAAGTCGTCATGGCAAAAATACTATCTTTTCTCATGCTCTTTATTGCTCTTTAACGTTGTTCACGTTAGAGGCGATACACCCAATGCATATACCAGACGGGGTAGGTATTATTCTATCATTTCGACAATGGTAGTGTAATGAGGGAAATTTAAAAAAAATATAATTAGAAAATTTATGTCCCAATGCGTAATCGATTCTTTCCTAATATTGTTTTTTATGGTGTAGACGTTCTATCATCAAAACAACTCGATGTGGATAATGTCTTAAAGGGAATAGTAAAATAAATGTCAGACGAAGTTTCAGATATTTTTGCTCTTTTCAATCCAGGTCTAAGCTAAGTGGCATCACAGAGAACATATCTCGTAATACAAAAGTATTCCGGATCGAAGAATACGCGAAGAGCCCTGCTATTATTTTGCTTCCCGTAGGATAATACTAAATGATTCATTGTTTATTGAAGTTCGAATATCGTCCAGATATATAAAATGCACATTAAGTTTCCGTGTTAGTTAAATGAAGTATTGAAGGAAAAATCTTAGTGAAGGCATACCGCCGCACTTTAAAAAATAAAGTTCGGTCTCCGGACGTGGTGACCAGGTTGTGATTATCATATAGTATAATTGTGAATACATCACCCACAAAATATAATTTGGTTATACAACATACATTTAAAAATGTTAATATATTATTTAAATGAATAGAAAAGAATATTTATAAGTTATGACAGTTCTGACGAAGAATTCAGTGGTACTGGAATGTCAATATTTTACCGTAGACAAGGGGATGCAGATAATTTTTTTGTTAATCTACACAAACAACCCTATCTACTGAGATATAATTCGTTACTATTCGTCACATAGCCCCAACGGGGATGAAGTTTTATAATTGAGAAAAAACTTTTGTTTAATTACGAATAAAAAATTATAATTATATAGAAAGTGTACATCATTATGCACCACCTGAAAGAGTATCTAATCTATCCAACTATTTAGAAACTAAACGAATATATTTAATTATTTTGCTTCCCAACAAATTTACTCATTATTACATTGGACTTATTTCCTAATTACCCGTTTCATGTATACTTACAGGTATTAATCATGTAATTTGACGTATGTTTTAAATTATTCGGATTCCGTTTTGATCACAACGAGAAATCTTGAACGTGAACATTTTAATTTCAATTAATGTATGTTTCTAAGATAAAAATGCATATTTAAAAATTAAAAAAAAAATTAAAAATACGTATTGGGTCATTTATGGAAATGTTTTCTTCCAAGAGTGTTTACGTATACCGTAGGTCGATAGTAGCTGCAGTAAACTTAGCAATTAAATTTTTATTTAAAAAATCTGTCTAATAGCTATTTTTTAAATAAAAATTTTCTTTCAATATACTATAGTTTTAATATACTCAGTAATATAACAGTGACAATTGCATCAATTTATATCATAAGTCTATTAAATACATGACTGGGGTGAAGACGAGGTTATTTATTGGCTAAATCTGTTATAATATGTTATATAGAATTAAATTTATGTATTTTCTCCTAAAACACTTGCTTTTAAATATATGTGTATTCATTATTAATATATTCTACCGTCCATATATATCGGATCCATGTATAACGCTTAAATGAAACATTTTAATAAGTCAATATATTCTTCTATCTTAAATGTGATCTAGTAAGGTATCGAATTAAAGATATAATATTATTAATAAATTTAAGTGACATATCTCAATAGTCAAAGTGGGTTAAAAATTCGATACCTTAAGAAATTCAGACTTCTGGAATGAAATATTGTTACACGTTTACATGAAAAATTAAGAAATATTTACTAAAGGTATTAATGATTAAATGTCATAAAGCCAAAAATGATTCTAAGTATTTATCAAGCCCAAATTACGTACATTACAAATAAATACGTCAGAGTCATATTACGTCATACGCGCTTTTTATGGGACCTGTACCAAGAGAGTTCTATAACGTGTAACAGTGAAATATATTCAATTAACATTCAGAACAAATGTAACCTTAGATTTCTAAATTCTTTGAATATCTCATATCAAAGTGGACATGCGCAGATAACATGCGCAGAGAAACAATTAAATATTGTATGAAAACTTAATCGACACAATAACATTATCGCTACATGGAATGTGTCACAGCTGAACATCATTACATAGTCAACGGACTAAAAGATGCATCCTTGTAAAATCCCAGATTATTACATAAAACGGGACGTTCTCATGTGGTGGGTAGCTTATTGATGTAGGGTTAATCTTCATAAAATTTATTCTACTCATGTTTGCCCCGAGTATATCCAAAGTAATAGGTAAAACACTTAGAAAATTTGAGAATATTTGAAAATACAGAATACTTTTGTTTTAATTCTTTGTTTTGTTCATCTGAAAAAATTGCAAAATATTTAATTAAAAGAGTTCAGAAATTCTCTGAATAATAAAAAGGTGATTATTTTACTTTTAAGTATGTAGCACAAATACGCAGAATCGATTTGCATTTCGATAATTATTAACTTGTCATATGATAAAATGTTTTCTATTATGTCGACGTAACAAATTTTTGACACTGTATATAGTTTTTGATAAAATACTATATTTAATTTGTATACGTTTTAGAATTTTCAATATTTTTTTGTTAAAGTAGTTATTAATATCATTTGAAAAATTTTTACAGAAAGACATGAAAAAAAGTTTATTATAATTTAAAAGAAATCATTGAAACAAAATATAATTAAAATACATTTTAATAGCGTTAAATCATATTATAAGAACACAAGTAGTTCAAAACAGATTTTAAAATATCAACTGAAATCAATGTAATAAATAACTTAAAGTCAAAGCTGGACAAACATTGTGCTCCTCTGTCTATTCT